>CAHIKZ030001868.1:2270000-2335000 GCA_903632075.3 Acanthosepion pharaonis
TTAGGATTTAATGTAAAAGAAGCAAAGACAGAAGAAATATGAAGAGGATAACGAAAGGGTGAGGAATAATGTATGGCTGTTGGGGAAAGAAGAAGAAGAAGAAGAAGAAGAAGAAGAAGAAGAAGAAGAAGAACTATATAAAGAAGAAGAAGAACTATATAAAGAAGAAGAAGGATGAGGAGGAGGAGGAGGATAAGAAAAGAAGAATCGGAAGAAAACGACGAAGAAAAAGAAGGCATAATAAGAAAAAAAGAGAGAAGGAATACGAAAGAAGAAGGAAGAAGATAACGAAGAAAAAGAAAGAAGATCTAAGAAAGGAAGTAATGAAGAAATGGATATGAAGGAAGACGAAAAAATATGAAGGGAGAAGAAAGAGGGAATGTGAATGAAGAAGAAATATGACGTGGGTCTTGGTCATTGTATAGGGTGAACATTAATAAAGGAAATTAGAAGGAAGATGTGGAAAGAAGGAAAAATCGATGAAAGGTAGAAGAGGGCCTTTACATGAAAAAGAAGGCGCAAATGTGAAGCAAGAAAATTAAAGGAAAATTTTAAAGAAAAATAAATAAGAATAAGTTAAAGTAGATTAAAAAAAAACACGAAGAAAGAAGGAAAACCCAACCTCAGCAAATATTTTCTTCAAGAGATCGCTGTCTGCGCCATTTTAAGGAACTGGAATTTCGTCATATTTTCTCAAAGATGAACAGATTCTGTGCATGTGGTACCTTTTCGTTTGCCTGATGTACCCTGTTTGAAGTGTCCAATTTTATTAATACAAACGCCCCGGCCGATTTTTTTTTGTTTGTTTCCGTCCACAGCAGTTTGCCAGATGTTTGTTGGGCGAACAAGGATCACTTGATGATAATGCATTACTACAGTCCGAATACTTTAATCCGGCAAACTTTCCGGACCACAGATAATACAGGTTGAGAGAAGACGGCCTAAAAATACCTATGTATACTTCTCAGCTCATTGCACACACACACACACACACACACACACACACACACACACACACACACACACACACACACACACATATAAATCTCCATAGACGAGCATGCCAGACTAGGGTTAATACATCTTCCGTTTCAAATTTAGATACCCCCACCTTTCCCTGACTTGACATCTATGAAAGTAACTCTATACTGATACTTATTATTAACACCCAACACCCGCCTACCCAATTTAAACAATTCGCCCTAGCTGTTACCATGGAAATTTTGATTTCAATTATTAAAACACGTCAATTTCAGAAATACGTTATTCCAAAAAAAAAATTCCGCTTGAAGATGGAACAGAGCTCACTTTAACTCAATTTAATTCAAATAATTATATTGAAGTTTTCGGCTCTTGTTTTGAAACATGAGACCTCTTATGTCGAGTGTTGGAATCATATTTTTAAACAAATAATTATATTTATGCTCTACTCTTGTATCGAGCACTATTTTTTAAAAATAATAACTAAAATACTAAGGAAATTTGGATTATTTACCTAACCAGTTCCTTCCTATTTTCTACATTTTCACACACACACACACACACACACACACACACACACACACACACACACACACACACACAATATATATATATATATATATATATATATTGCTACTTTAACAGGAAATATCAATAATGCTTCCAAAATAGATTATTTATTGTTTCATGCAATACAAAGATTACAGAATGCTTTATGTCAAAATATAATATATACTTTCTATATATAAGAAGTGGATAAAAGCGTATATACAACACAATCTCCCGCTGTCAGCTGCTGTTGAAAGTTGTAAACAGCGTACTACATTCGGTTCAGGGAATGGTGAACTGATCTAAAGAATTGTATACTACCTGCAAAATTGCGTAATTTAAGGACCATTTACGATAAACATTTGAGGAAAATTAGAAGAAAGAATGATTTACAATGCCTTCAAATGGGATTTTTACTTATGTTTTTTTGTTAAAAAAAAAACAGATATAGTATTCTTACTTAAATATTGGTGGCCGAGATCAACAGCAAACAAAAAGTTATAAATAACTGAAAAATGAAATAACTAAATAAAAGAAAGAAAGAAAGAAAGAAAGAAAGAAAGAAAGAAAGAAAGAAAGAAAAAATAAGTAAAAATAAAGAGAGGGAAAAAGAAAGGGAGTGGAAGAGAAAGAAAGAACAACAATAAGACAAAAATAAATATAGAGAGACAAAGAGAAACGAGGAAAGAAAAAGAAAAAAAATAGTGTGAAAAATAAAGAAAGAAAGAGAACAAAAAAGAAAGAGAGCGAGAAAGCAAAAAAGATAATAAGAAAAAGATTAAGAAAGAAAAAAGAAGAAAGAAGAAAAACAAAAAAAGAAAGAAGAAAAAGAATGAAAAAAGGAAAGGAAAGAAAGAGAAAAAAAAACGAAGAAAGAAAAAAACATGCGGCGCCATCCTCGTAGACGGTCAACGAACTAACAGAAGCTGATTAAAAATGTGCCGGATCATGGGTGTTGCCGGACTATGGATAAAAGAACTCAAACTGTATACTCTTGACCTAGTAAACATACACATCACATGTCTTTTAAGCATGTATGCTCTATTATACGAAGATAAATATTAACTGTAAAATCTTCTATGTACTTATCCCTTCAGGATGTTGGCGATCATGGCTTTCCATAATTTCTTTTTTTTTTTTGTAACTTTTAAACTGTCTTTTTGTTGTCTCTATCCTTCTTGCCTTCAAACTGACCAGAGAGTATCAAATTTTCCAAGCCCTCTTACCTCATTCCATGTTCCTTCAAGAGTTTGGCGATTATGGCTCTCCACAATTCTCTGTCCTTTTTAACTTTCAATAAATGTTGACTTTTGCTATCTCTCCTCAACCCTGTTCTGACATCCATTTACTCGAGCTTGCCAGGTAGGTTACGCCTTCTTTTCCACTGTCCTACTTGCATTCTATCTGTCCTGTGAGTTTCAAATTTTCCAAGCTCAATTTCCTCAAATTTCAGCTACGTTTATTATTTACATTATTCAGACTATTGTCCTTCAGGTGGTTGGAATGTCGAACTGAACCCTTTATTTCGCTCACTGGGGTAGTTCCACGTGCCATGATTAATGGATGCCAGTTATCAGTTATCTCCTGTCAATTTCCCTCTGAAAGTTCTCCACTGCCTTAACCGGGTATTGAACTCACACTCTTTTGAGTCCTGTCACTGGATCTAACTAACGCTTTTATCCACTGTACCATGTGTCCTTGAAGACAACTACGTCTTTATGACGTTTGTTTTTTGTTTCCATTTTCTCTAAAACTTTGTCGTTAGTCACATGTTCAATCTATGGTATTCTCAGCATCCTTCTGTAGAACAACATAACTGTTCCTTCAAACCTCTACTTAATTTGTGAGGGGTTTGTGCAGAATTGGATGCCATATAGAAGGACTACGATTACGTAACAGTTCAGTGCTCTTTCGTTTGTTACTAACTAAATTTTCGTGTTTCTTGATACACGTTTAACTTGATGAATGAAAAACAAATGAATATATACATTTATTAATTCATTTAAATTTGAAATTATTTCGATGTAATATCCCAGAATGTACTTTATTGAAATCTATGAGCATATACATATATGTCTGGGGATATATGTGTGTGTGTTTGTTTGTCAGCATCCTTTTGAAGAACTACGTCTTTGTTGCTTCCAAAATCGACATAATCATTGAGGATCATTCACTGTCATATAGGAAATCCTTGATTACGTCACAGTTCAGTACCATTTTCTCTGTTGCTAACCAAATTTTCTTGTTTCTTAATACTTTGTTTAGCTTTTGGAAGGCATCTTTATTATCCCAATGCTTCTTCGGATATCAGTGTCGCACTTATTCGTTCTCTGTTAAAATACTTTTCAAATATTTAATTTGTTGTCAGTTATGTGTCATGCGTGATACACGCTAAGGCGATCATGTATCTTTCGATGCATGACTGACGAGACAGATTTTTTTCCTGCAGTTGGTTGCCGTTTCTTTCTGAGATAGATCAGTTGCGATCCAAGGCCATAGAATTCGGTCTGTCCTGCTATTTACCCATAGCTGGAGGGAGAAGAAGAGGATTCACATCTTTCCCAAGGGTATTAGCACGTAAGTGAATGTAATGGATTCGACTGGAATTCGAACTCGGCTCTCCGATTCCTCAATCTAAGCCGTTATTTTTGTCTCCATTTGTTGTACTTGCTTCATTTTGGCATCTCCAATTTGTAATCTGTACCTTGAGATATTCCACGTGCCGACTACTATTACTGACAGCCATGCATTCTTCTCGCTTTTTTTCACTACCTTCTGTAAGAGGTATCGTTCTTTCTGTTATGTATCTGCTATTAACACTATGTCATCTCTATATCCTGCTGTTAAAACTGTGGCCGCTGGTAGGACTTGAGTCTCCTCTCTGTATAGATTGAATAAGTCCGGTGAGAAGACACATCTTTGTCTTACACCCTTTTATATTTTTGTATATTTATTGAAATCCTTTTCTATTATGTCTTGGATTATTTTATCTTTCCCAAATATGTTATGTTTATCAAGCAGTGTCCACTTAAAAATTTGAGAGTAGCGAGAGAAATGACATAACTTTGACCCGATACAAAGTTATGGCGGACTAACTTTGATTGGAAAAACATTGTAGTAATTTTTTTATTATCTGTTATGTCTTTGCAGTTGATTAGCAGCGTATTTTCCTGCATTCTTGAAGAAAGGTAGTCGTGTGACTTCCATTTGCCTTCTCTACGGGTCGAAAGTAAGTTCACTATTTATTTATTTTTTTTGTGGGGGGGGGTGACAAACAAGGCTAGAAAACCTGGTTTACCCTGCTATTTAACTCATAGGTGAAAATTTTATATAAAACATATGTCTCTTCAGGAACAAGGCGATCATGCCTATTTATATTTTTCGTAAAAATAATCCAGAGATTCCCTGTTATCTACTCTCCAGTTTGAAATTCAAACCCTAATTAAGCTGTTAACCAAACAAGGCCAAGTTTTTTTTTTTTTTGTTAAATTCTAGCTGGAATGTGGAAGAACTGACGGATACTTTCCCGAGGGTATTTTATTCACTCATGTTAACCCTATACAGGGCTCATTGCACCTCAAGAGAGACACAGTTTATGAAGCGCTTAAGAGTGCAGTAGTCGAGAAAGCATCCTCTTGGGAGCTGGTCCTACAAAATAGCGGTCTGTAGGAAGAAGCACTTCAAGAAAATCTTTGAGTGAATCACTTTGAGTTAAGCAATTTGAGTGATACTTATTGTAATGAATTTCTCAGTGCACCCACGTCGCTAAATAATGTAACGCACGGTCATTGGCCAAAGCATGGAAAAAATGCACTCAGGCGCCGGGTAATAACATAGTCCCCTCTCGGAGGAGTGATATTTCCTGGAGGTGGGAGGGTTAGTTTAGTATTATTATGAAACTACACCACTCGAACCCGGGGCAATGGTATACGACAAAACCGTATACTGCGACCTTCTGGATTTTATTTAAAATATATTGATGTCTAGCCACACTGATGAGCTGTAAACAGCGAAACAGTCTGTCTGTGGATGACGTTATATCTGCTCCTGAAATTAATTTCAGTTGAGCACTCTGGGGAGGAGGTGTGGGTTGGTAAACAGTGACTATTATAGCTATATAGCGAGACTCTTCACGAAAGCGAATTGAGTCACTGTCAGTCACTGGGCATGTTTCTAAAAATAAATATGCTAAAAATCCACCTTCGTCCTTACCGTGCGCCGACGGCTTAGAAGCTCCGACTGACACCAATTCAGTCAGGTTTCGATCCTAGCTAGAGGCAACCGGATGTCTAGCTACACTGATGAGCTGTAAACAGCGAAACAGTCTGTCTGTGGATGACGTTATATATATATATATATATATATATAAATATATTTAGGCTCTATCATGAGCTCTATCATGAGCGTCTGAAGATGGGTTTATTACCGTGAAATAATGAAAGACGCAGATCTTTGGTCACCTTTTTTTTTCTTGTTTTAATAAGATCCAGTGAAGTACTATTTCAATTCATTTATTTCTCTTTCTTGAAAACGGAACCTGTCAAATATATCGTATTTCCAACATATTTTACGTATCTATAAATCTACCATTCGTCCATGCTTAGAATATTGCTGTCACATATTGTCCTGTGCCCCAAGTATTTACCTAGATCTCCAAAGAAGAATCAGCAATATTATCGGTCCTGATCTGGCGGCTCGGCTCCAGTCACTTTCTCATCACCGTAAGGTTGCCTCCCTTTGTCGTTTCTATAAATATTTTCGTGGTAATTGTTAGGGTGAGCTCTTGGCTATGCTATGCTCATTGGCCCCCTTTCATTTCTGTCCCTATTCTTTTTTCTTTAAGTTTTATTTCCCCATCCCCTCCCTCGTTAGGTGGTCAGTGATGTCAGGTCGCTGGTGGATGCGGGGCGTCTTTCGTTTCGCGTGAGTGGTTTTTTCCTATTTGTTGTCGTGTCTGAATGAGTGCATGTCAGTGTGAGTGTGTGGGAGGTATGAATGTTTTATACCATTATAGTCCCGCATTGATTTCGGCCAGTGAAGTGATGTTTCTGTCACATGTAGTGATTGTGGGAGGTTTTATTACTAATCTTATTTTCTTTAGTTTCTTGTAAATCGTTTTTTCTATTCATATTGTAAATACTCATTGGGGTTAACTTTTAGATTTGTTGTTTTATTCCCCTCTCCCCGCACAGACATCGAATTGTAAATATGGGGACTAGTTAGTATTTTCATAGAGACAAAGAAGTATTATGGTGGTTGTAGTAAGAAAGGTACGTATGAATGTGTTGTTTTGGTGCAAGGAATATTGTTGTTGGGTCAGTGCTTGTGGCTAGCTAAGTTATAGTTAAGACAGAAGAAGACCTTCCTTTCCCCAATCCCCTTTTCGGCCTTGTGCCACATTTCTGTAGATAACAGAATAAATATTGCTCTTGGCTACGGTACTTAGACTTTTTGAAATTAAGCACATTATGTGACGGGCGTCGAGATCTCCTCAGTTTACAGTTGAGCCGACTAGACATAATTGTAAATTCTACGCAAACAGTTTATCTTCTCACACTCCTCACTCGTTCCTCTTTCGGCTCATTGCTTTCCAGCTGATATTAATCTGTAAAAATTAAAATGCAATGTCAATCGCTATCTACTGTCTTCCTGATTACTCTTTTTTATTCCCGTTCATTATTAATGTTTTTTTTCATAATTCTTCCACACCCAGTTATCGCTTGTCTTAGTGGCTTTACTTCCTTGCATGAGGTGAAAGCGATTAAAAAAATCCCAACAACCAGTGCGGCTGTTTATTACTTAGGGTATCTGTATTTTTTTTTTTGCTTTTTTGCTTTGTTCTTAATCCTTGACCTTAAACTATTCTTCTCTATTTGACACATACAACATGACATGTTGAATTTGAATCATTTGACCTCACATTTCCATGGATCTCTTTACAGACTACACTGGGGGAAATTATCCCCTGTGCGTTCAAGATGACGTAAGAATCACATGATCCAGGTACGTCAGGGAGTTCTCGAACTGAAGGCTGAATAAATCAATAATTTCGTACGGGAATCGACGCTAACTGAACGGAAGAACTGCATGACACTTTCGAATTAACTTCTCCAAAAAGAAACGCCAACGTCAACCTGGGGAGCACCGTTTACTGCAGCCACTCTGATGATCATCATGCAAGCCTTTGAACGTCAGCTATGGATTCTATGATCATGGTTTTTGAAACAAAGTTGCCAGAGTTCAACATTTGCCTGTTTAGCACCAAAGCCATCGATTTTGTTTCTGATAGAATATCTTCTCTCATTTCATTTGTCTTTTAATGTGTTCAACATTATAAATGCTGGAAAGACATTTTGAAGTTAACCACGTTTTTGTAATGCTTCTTTGTTTTTTTTAATTAATGTCCCCCCCCCAAGCTAGGCAATAAAGCTACTAAGACACAAGGGGGTTACAGGATGTCGAAGAACTAGGAACAGAAACAATAATGAGCAGACAGATAAGAGAGTAACCAGGACAGAAGATAGCGATTGACATTGCATTTAATTTTTTGCAGATTAAAGTTGGCTTTAAAGCATAGAATCGTAAGGGAGTTCGACGAAGCGGGTGCGAGTGAAGAAATTGATAGAATAGAATTTACGGTTACATCTATCAAGTTTTCCAGTGAATTGATGAGATCTCGACGCCAATCTACTGCTGAACATAAATACAAAGAGACTAGATGCCATAGCGAAGTGCGATATTTATTTGTACAACTGTACAAAATGTGGCACAAGGCCAAAATGGTCTTCTCTCTTAACTTAGTGAAGAGCTGATTCGAACAATTACCATGAAAGTATTTATGTAAAAGAAATGACGGAAAGAGGCAACCTTACATCGGTGGGCAAGTGACTGAAGCCGAGCAAACCAGTTCAGGAAAAATAATATTGCGAAATCTTTTTTGGATCTTATCACTGAGCTCAAAGGAAATAGCAGGGGCACCGGATTATATGTTGCAGCAATAGCCTAACCATGGACATGCAATAGTCTAACATGGACGAGTAGATATGTAAGATAGATTCAGGAGAGAAAAAATGTCTTTCACGACACAAAGAACCAAATTTCTTAGAAGCTTATATAGAAATGGATCAATATAGTTTTTTTCACTTCATATCAGCAGAGAAAGTGAGCCCGAGAAGGCACAACGAGTCACTTTCTTGGAGGTTAGCATCAGCCATGCTAATGGAAGGCAGAGAAGGTTATCTCAGTTGATCAATGGAGAAAAGTTTAGTTTTAGAAGCGTTAAAATTAACAAGCCATCTTTTGCCAGAGTTAACAAAGAACATGAGGCTGCTTTCAAATGTCTGCGGATATATTAAATTAACACAAAACATTACCAGGGATCGACTTATATTGATTGTTCCATTTCTAAAATATAGTAAGACATTTTAAGAGGTGCGGGCCGATTAGCATTCATTTCTGAAGCCATGACATTGGTTAGAATGTCAAAGTGATCTCTCTGTTTTAACAGAGGACAGAAAGTGCGATGCTGAAATCCGAATGCGCATTGGGTTATCGAAATATGCTTTCCAAAAGCTAAACAACGTATTTAGAAACAAGAAAATTTGGTTGACAACAAAGAAAAGAGTACTGAACTGTTACGAAATAGCAGTCCTCCTATATGATAGTGAATGCTCTTCACAGATAAAGACGAGTTTGAGGGAAGAAACACGTAGTTATACAAAAGGATGCTTACAAACGCACGCACATATACCCCCACATATATACATGTACGTATACCGTATTTGACGGTATATAAGACGCACGCCAATTTCAGCAGGGAAAATCAAGAAAAAATTAATAGATGGTAAAATTATTAGTAAATACTACAGCCTAGTCTATATTTATGAGGTATTATTTTTTGTTAAACAAGCCATTATTACTGTTAAACGAAAAATAATGGGAAAAAAGAACACGAGCCTATAAAAACTTTATTATATCCAAAGGTAAGAAAAAAGGTATAAAAATCAAGCAGTTATTACAATTGAGCAAAACAGTACAGCTACCATTAAAATTCAGTCCAAAATTTTTCTTTATATGATCTGTACAACCTGCGTCTTGTAAACGTCTTATTGGAATAATTAGGATATAAAAATTCTGATTATATTTATACCAATGCAAGCGGAAGTTATCCCAAGAAAAATATTAATGAAACAAATATATTTTCTAAATATATAATCTGAATTTATTGTATATAATTTTAATGAAATGAATTAAAGTTTTGTTTCATTAAAATTATATGCAATAAATATATGAAATATGTACTAATATTAAACGTGATGAAATTAAAATAATGAATATTATCAATGATGGTACTTTTAATCTGCATAATAACCTTTTAAATAATGACAATAGATATATAAAGGTTACTCTATAGGAATTGCCAGGTAGCTGATTTCGGCCGACTATCGTGAATTTTAAATCTACTTATGTTATATAGTGATTTTCCAAGCGTAGCTCGGATGTGGCACAAGGCCGAAAATATGGGGCACCTAGTGAGGATCGAACTCACGACTCAGTAGTAATTGTTTTGGCGAGACAATCATGCTAACCATTACACCGCCTCGAGGTGCCCCCTACATATGTTATATAAGACGCGGGAGAATTTTAAATGATATTTTATTAAAAAAAAAAAAGAAAAAAAGCGCTTTATATGTCGTCAAATACGTTGGTTCAATAAAGTAAATTCTGGGATATTACATCGAAATATTTTAAATGAATTAATAAATGTATATGTTCTATTGTTCTTCATTTAAATTAAATAATCATTACCCACTATGTTTGTTCGAAGAAAACCCCGAAAGTTAAAAAAAAAATAATGCAAACAATTTAAAAAGAAAATATATTTAAAATTGACATCACTCGGATGTATATTACAATAACGTAGGCGTAGTTTCAAATTTGACATTTGAATTTATCAAAAATCAATATTTCTCGATTGTAACAAAGATCATGACTTTAGGAACATTTAACGAACGAAAATCTACAAACACAGGGAAAAATAATTATTTATCTTTAACGAAGGACAAACCGATATACACACATGTAAGAAGTGTAAAAAAAACAGTCGTACACAGATAACAGCAACGTAAGCACAGTTTCAAATTTGATATTTTCAAATAAATAAAAGTACAGTATAGTTTAAGAGTCAGAGGACGAGTTGACTCCAGGGTGATTGAAAAGAAAATCTCCATTTTAAAATACTTATAATTTATTTATTAATTTTTACGAGAAATAGATATAAGAGGAAATCGTTTGGTATGAGGTTTTATTTAAAATTTGGTATGGGCACAAGATTTAGATACCAGCTTTTCAGGCCGCCCGGGAATTGCGCCAAATCTGTTCACTAGTAACTCTTGTGGTATGGAAGATATATCTTCTTGTATTCGCCCTTCAAGTTCTTTCAAAGTTTTGGTTTGGTAGACTTGCTTCTTTAACCAACCCCAAGGAAAATGCCACGGTGTTGAATCAGGAATCCTGGTTGGCCCATCATACGTGAAATAGGGAGTTACTTTTCAATTACCATGTAGATTAAAAAGGCAATATTTTCCGGCTTGAGGTAGAATTAATTATAATAATCTACAAAAATTATCTCTACTCACGTGATCACATATCAAGCGCAGCTGGCTTGCAGGTGTTAATCATTGATCTCCACACACGGCTGGGGACATCTCAGTTCAATCCTCCACGAGTCTCCTTGAAACAGGTATGAACTTGAGAGCAAAGCTATTCCGGCATAAATAGGGAAAAAAATTAATTGCCTTGTTCTTCTGACCAATAAGAGGAACTAATGAGCCTCCATCGTAAGTTTATCGTCCTGGGTCTGGGAATAAACTACACCCGGCAGCAAGGCCTCTGCTCAAGAGATTAGAGGTTTTCAGGAGCATGGGATCACATTTTAATTGCTGCTGTTCCAAGGTTCATCCTTACGTGGGGCTGTAGCACCTGTTAAGGTTCCAGGTATGGTCAAATAGCGAACCCAAAACAAAAAAAAAATATATACTAGTAAAATATTAAAATGCATTTATATAGTATAATTGCAGACTATATATTTTTATATAAAAAAATACCAACAATACGTAGTCTGTGAACAAATTGTCTATGGCTTACTCTTATTTTGGCTTTAGAATAAGCATCAAGAAAACTAAGGTCATTACACAGCCAACCCTAAATATCATCTTACCAGATTTTAATATTACCGACTGATACAAATCACGAACAAGTAGAGAATTTTCCACATAGAGGGAAACTTTTATCAAACAATTGCACCTTAAAACAGGATGTGGAACACAGAATTTGAGCTGAATGCCGGGTTTTTGTAAAGATAATCAAACGTCTCTACAATAAGAAAGATCTAAACGTAACAACAAGATTATTTTTGTTATGCTTTTTTCATTTAAACGTTTCTATACAGTTGCAAATCTTGAATTCTCTATCGTCGTGATATCCAAAAAATTAGAAATTTTTCATCAGCAAAAGTTTCGTTCAATCTTAAAACTTGAAAGGAATTAATATGTGATCAATAAACGCTGTCATCGATGGTCAGGGCATCAAGCTAGAATGGAAGAGTCAAGGTCATGTTTTATTTAGTGAGCTCACTTCAGGGAAAAGTTCATGCGGTTGCCCTCTTGGAAGATATGAAGACCACCTCAAGACAACGCTGAAAGCCACTTGAAGCACACGAACAAGACCGTACCAACTCCCGATGTTCCATCAACATCGAAACAAAAAACGTTGAAGACAACTAGAAGAGGAAAAGAATTCAAAGGACAAAAGAGTAAGGCTCAACAAAATCGACCTCGTCCTCCGCTAACATTTTTACGTAGTCAATGTCATCGGCTCTTCCATGCAAGAATTCTTCTATAACGTCATCATTGTAAAGGAAGCCATCAGAAAAGAAGAAATTAAATTCTTTGATACAATGTACAGCCGGTGACGACTACGAATAATGCATTCTATCTGTAGTTGAAGCCATACAATTGCCTTTCAAAATATATTTAGTTGAAGCCGTAAAATTGTGAAAAACATATTTAGATTCCGGCATTAAATAACCCATAGTGGTGTTGATATGCCACTAAACAAAAATCAACCAAAATCAAGCAATCTTTAGGGGAATGGGAACGATGCTTAAGCAAGGTTGAATATCCGAGGAATTGGACATCCCTCATGACGTAACAGATACTACACTTTGATCCTTTAATTACTCGCTTTGTTTTTATTGTGGGATGACTATATCCACTAAGGCTTAGATTTAGTGCAGTGAGAATTCTGTTGTCGTCGGAGTGAGATCCTCCGGAACCATGGCTCAAAGATTTATTACTCGAAGCAGAAGCGCGACGCAATTTAGTGACTTACTCACGGAGGTAGTATATAATAACACGCTGTTTTTTTTGTAGCTACGGCTTCCCATATGTGTTCGTTTGAGCCATGGACAAAAGGTACATAGTTCAGACGATGGTGTCGGTATAGACGAACAGTTCCACTTACGGGATTAGGGTAATGACACTCAGATCCCCAATGTCCGAGCGTGAGTCCCGTGCTATGGTGTGTCGGAAAGTCAATTTTCGTGAGAAGGCACTTCCGGAAGGATGACATAGGAGTAAGGATGAGATGATTTCCCTGCCCGCTCGGTGACAGTCGCCGGCAAACTGTGACCGTTTTTCTTTGAGCTTAAGAGAGATTGGTTTCAGTTCTCCGCAAAACAGTGCAGTTTTTCTTTATCTTTACATATCTGTATTAAACGTGCGTATCTGCTGCTCCTTTGAAGAAGTATTTTGAGAGCCTGATTGGTCATTTTATTCTAAGATTCAAACCAATAGAAAGCTCAAGAGCAACTCATAGGAGAAAACTACAGAACAGGGTGTGTAGAATGAACGTAAGACGAGCGAGAAGAATGTGACGAGCAAGAGAATTAGGTGCATGGAAAGCGAGTAAGCTTCGATTTGAAAACATTAATTTTGTAGTATTCAATGAAGAATTCACAAGGGAGTTTGTTCCACAAAGTAGCAGTTCTGGGGAACATAATGAATGGTAATTCCTTCTTAGAAATGAAATGCGGTGGAATTGTAGTTGATTCGACTCCTTGGACGTAACATAGTAACTCCTAGTCCTAAATGACTGGATTGTTGGATCTAAAGAGCGCGAATGTTTGTGTAGAAATGGCGATTGTGTAGACGTAAGCCTGTAACGTTGTGTCTCGCTGAAAGAGGCTGAATAATGAAATAGTAGTAGTATCTTAAAACGATTTCAAATTCTATGAAGATTGTGGACATCTCCAGCCTAGGTATGGCAAAAATATTTCACTTTTGGTTTGATTTGTCTGTTGCAAAGATAAATAACAGGAGAAGGTATCAGGTATTTTTTGGTGTGCTACAAGGATGAGGCCATTTTTTTTCAGCATCTTTAGCAATGTGTCGTATTTATGAATTCCACTTGGGGTCTGGAGTGAGCATCAATCTCTATACTTCCAATTTTTTTTTTTATCTATTTTTAAAACATTTCATCCCAAGCAAGGAGGAGAGCAATAAACCACAAAAACAAAATGGTAACTGAAAGCGAATGGGAATGAGAAGATATTGGTGACTGATTAATTGATTTGTTTGTTTAATGGCACACCGACTCCTTACGCGTCATTTAATGCTGAAATTTAGTTTTCTTAGAATATTTGAAGTAATAAAAATCTGATATATGTTATTCTGCTTTCACAATTGAATACATGGTAGATGATACTCAGCCTTTGTATATACATATGTTTGTGCGGACGTAATTACGAGATGCGGTGATATGTGTGTTTGATGTTGTAGTTTTTTGAAGTTATATTTTGGAATACGATTTTTTTAAGTAATTGTAGAATATTATATAGAGTAATGTCATTTTGGTTATTTGATTTTGTTTAGCGGCATATCAGCCTCTACGGTCTATTTAATGCCAAAATCTAAATATTATTACGTAATTTTAGGATTTAGACTAAAGATTTTGTACATATTTTTATACTTTCAGAGTAAAGACTTTTTTTTTTTAGATATACTGTTATAGCTCATAAAATGTATTGTTAGTAACTTTACTATAAATATGTATTTTTATATTTTTTTAGCATTGCGTTGATTGTCATTTGGCTACAATATACTGATATTCATTTTTTTATGCAACGTAATTAATCTTGATCTCTCTTTTCATCTACAGTGACTTTTTCACAGATGTGTTTCGGCTTCCCTCTGTCTTTTCTAAAAGTTTGTTCATGGCAACTACTCCGACTTTCAGTGGTTCCCAAACTGCATGAATTTAAGCGTGCTACTAGGTTGACATCTCTGTCCCACTCGTTCACTGTCGAAACGGCTAAATGGAGCCACCTCTTTTACTCCAACAACTTCTTAACTCGCATCCCCCGTCGGTGGAACTCCCTTTCTATCACTTGCTTCCCTGATAGCTATAATCTTCAAATACTCAAATGTAATGTCAATCGACATCTTCTGATGTCTTGACATTTGATCCCTCTCCTTTTCTTTATTTTTTTCCCAAACATTCCTCTTTATTCTTTCCCTCACGCTCTGTGACCCCCTTGTGTGCTAGTGGCACTCCCGCCTTGCTTGGGGTGAAAGTACTGTTAATTTTTTTGTTTAGCAGTTCCGTATTTGTGCATAACTGGCACACTAACAGTTACTACCACCCCAGGTCAGGGTGGCCCTGGGAAAAACAGTAAGTAAGAGGTGGTCCCAAGGGCATCAATACCCCCAAGCTCCTGATCGAAGGCCTTGTTGCCGGATGTAGTTTATCGTCATTCACAATAACAGACATTAGTGACAATAAAAAATAACAAAAAAAATAAATAAAAAAAATTAAGTTTATTTCTTTTCTTAATGATTTCTTTCGTTTTAGGAGTCTTATACAACAATTTTCTTTTTTTGTAACTTATCCTTTCAGGATGTGTGCGATAATAGCTCCCCACAAGTTCCTATTCTTCGTTTTACCAAGGAATGTTTCTGTATTTACCATTCCTTTGTTTCTTTAGTTAGTTAGTACCTACGTTACGACCTCCCAATACGTCAGAAATAACTGGCTATTCGATTTTGAGCGCGTGGAAAGGTGGAAAAGATGTATCGGAGAAGTTGTTTCGTTTCAGCGATAAAAAGAAGGAAAGAAAGAAAGAGAAAACAAGGCAGACGATAATGCTTTCATATGTTTAATGTTTCCTTCAGTGAAATGGAAAAAAAAACGTGTCAATTTGTACCCTCTTACTTCTTGAACTATTAGGTTGTTACAATGAAATTCGGATGCATTTGTAGAGTCAAAATATGTAATGGGGCAATGAGGTAACTCGCAACGAGCTTGTTTATTCCAGGCATTAAAATCTTTTTTATAATTGTGCTTATCACTCCCTTCATTTGTTCGCACGACCGTTACGCCCTGCCAATACCTGATAAATAATGGAAGATTTCGTTTTGATCGAATGCAAAGACAAAAGACATATTAGAATCAATGAAACGAAAGATGGAAAGAAGGATAAAAGTATTTAATACCTCTTGGTAATATCTCATAAAACAATGAACATATTCCGTTTTGATCACATGAGAAGTTAAAAGATATATATATATATATATATATATATATATA
Organism: Acanthosepion pharaonis; assembly: GCA_903632075.3. NCBI lineage: Eukaryota > Metazoa > Mollusca > Cephalopoda > Sepiida > Sepiidae > Acanthosepion > Acanthosepion pharaonis. Next base: position 2,286,177 of record CAHIKZ030001868.1, read on the forward strand.
TATATATATATATATATATATCAAAGATGAAAAAAGAAGGTGAGATAGAAGTGTTTAAGTTTAATGTCTATTTCAGTGAAAAAGTCGTCAATTTCAAATCTTTTCCCGTCCAGGGTATGATGATAAATTACATCCGCGTCCTGGGTAAGATGTTAAATGACATCCAGAAGCTAGGCCTCCTCTGCTCAGGAGGATTTAAGGAGAGTGGAACCAACTCTAAATTGCTGGGTTTCTCATGTCAACTCTAACCCGAGGTGGTAGCACCTGTTAGGGTCCCAGCTATAGGCAAATAGTAACCCCCTCTTTTTTGGAAAAGCGTAAAATTTGCACGGTTTCATCTTTCTTTTTATGTGCCATGTCTTTTCAGGACGTAGGCGATCATGGCTCTCCTCTCTCTATCCCTTGCAGCTCTCAACAAGTTCCTTCCCTCTACTTCCTCATCCAGTCCACGTTCTGTCATCCACCTGTTCAAGCTCTCCAGGTATGTCACGCACTGTTTTCCCCTGTCTCTCTTTCCCTCTGTTCGACCCGTGAGTGTCAGATTCTCCAGGCCTTTCTTCCTCATTATATGTCCCAGAAACTTCAGCTGCCTATTCTTGATGTTAAGTATAAGCCTCCTCCTTGTTTGTATTTTCTCTAAGACCCCCTCGCTGCTCACACGCTCGGTCCAGGATATCCTTTGAATCCCTCTGTAGAACCACATCTCTGTTGCCTCGAGTCTCTTTTTCATCTCTGAGGAAATCGTCCAACTTTCGCTGCCGTAAAGAAGGACAGGTGTCGCGCAACAGTTTTCTTTTCTTTGTTACCAAAGAAATCCTCCTGTCTCGCAATACTCTGTCCAGCTTTTGGAATACGTCCTTGGCCATCCCAATACGTCTAAGGATCTCAGTGTCGTACTTACCGTCCTCTGTCAGAACGTTTTCCAGACTGCTTGATTCTAGTGTTCCCGACCTGCAAATAGCATTTCGGTCTCTTCCTCTTACTGAGTATTTATCATTTCACCCACGGGAAACGAATATGGCACAAGGCCGGTTTTATTGTGGGTTTCTCCGAGCCCGTAGGCTCGGCCAAAAAAAATAGCCTTTGAAGCAGATTAGACGGGTTCAGGCCCTGTCTACCTCCCCGGACGAAACCTTGCCCTTCGGCAAAGCCTCGTCCGGGTTACGCAGAGAGTTCGACAGAAGGCGCGCGCAGTCAAAGACTCTTCCTCTTACTGATGACAATGGATTCTGTCTTCTTGTAGTTTGTTTTACGATTTAAAACGAGTTATATATAAAACTTTCTCTCACTTGCTTTGTCAAAAGATATATATATATATATATATATATATATATTGTTGAATTAATATTTACCCCCCCCCACTTAGGTTGTGTCTTTTTTTTTGTCACGTGGTATGATTTTAACTATAAATATGTGTTTCTCTTTGCCTCTTTAGGCAAACTTTCCCTGACGATCCGTGTAAGTGAAACCTAGGTAGGTTTGTCTGGCTCACTAGGTGTATCTAGTTCTGCTCTACGGTTGTATTGAGCTCTTTTGTTAGTTAGTTGTTTACTCGTATCGGGGTTTTTTCTTTGGGCTTCAGACCTGCATCTGTGCGATTTTTTGTCGACAGAAGTTCATGTTTGTAGCTCTTTCTTTTTTAAAACCTTTTTTTCCCTCGAGATTGATTTGATTAGCAAATCAAAAATTCGAAGGTTTTTCGAAACGAGTCTAGTTATCTATCTATCTATCTATCTATCTATCTATCTATATATATATATATATATATATATATACAGAGATAGATAGATATAGAGATAGATATATTAATATACATATGTGAAAGACATTTAGTGAGGCCCATGTCCATATATATGTCAGTGTGTGTGTGCGTGCGTGTGAGTTTATTCAAAATCGAAACCCTGTCACATATTGTTGAATGATCATTTTAGCGTTAGGCTTCATCGACTTTCATTTATCATTTCTTCCTCTCCTGACCCTCTGTGAATCGTGTGTGAACCGCCACGCGTTTACTCGTAGCGCCGAATCAAATCAACCGCTTCAAGTTGTTTCAAGATTTGAACTCGGCGTCTGTGTCGCGAGCTTGGTTGATACGTCGCCCTGGAAGAAAAAAAAAAGCCTATGAAGATACACATGTGATATGAAGATTTTTAGTTCGTCCTTTCTTTTCAATGGGATCAAAAGAATATACGGTAGAAGAAAAGAAAGAAAGATGCCACAAGCGAGAAAGATATCTTGAAACGATAAATACATGTAAGATTCGATATGCATTCAAAAGATCGGAAACACTATAAAAGATGGAGGATAAAGTATATAAAAAGATTTATTTATAACGTCTTTTATCTTGTTACTTAAGACGCATGAATATATATATATATATATATATATATATATATATATATATATATATATATATATCTATATATATATATATATATATCGTATATATATATATATATATATATATATATATATATATATATATATATATATATATATATATATATATATATATATATATATATATATATATATATATATATATATATATATATAGAGATAGAGAGGCAAGATAGACGGTGGAGGCAGGCACGGTGGAAATGGATAGCGGCTTGGATTGAGGAATCACAGAGCCGAGTTCGAATTCCAGTCGAATCCATTACATTCACTTACGTGCTAATACCCTTGAGAAATGTATGAATCCTCTTCTTCTCCCTCCAGCTATGGGTAAAATAGCTGGACACAATGGGTTCTATAGCCTTGGATGGCAACTGGTCTAGGAGAAGGACAACTCTGAATTCAAAACCTGGGAGGGTCGTTTGGGGACCTTGTGGCACTTAGTGCACCAGGTCTCTGTATTCAGCCCTTCAAAAAGTGTGGATGGTCCTGCACGAAACCTTCACCACTATAATCAAATCTCATGTGTTGTTGCCGGGCTGTCGGTTTCCTGGAAACTGATCTGCTTGACCCTCATACGTCAAATTCGACGGGTGAGTCGACTATATATATCTGTGGGTGTGGATATTTAATAACATATATATTTAAAATATATACACTATAGTTCAAACGTTTAAGTGGCCCACAGTAATAGCATGAGATGAACTTGAGAGAAGAGTGAAAACTTTCTATCCCCTCAAAAATAAAAAAGTGCTCTTAGAGTCATTGAAAATGGAGTGAAATCAATTATCAAGCTAACACTTTGAGAAATTAAAAAACTTTTTGCTGCAGTAATCAAGACTAAAGGAGGATATTTTGACGAGAGTAAAATTTAATCATAAAATACTTTTTTCCCCTTTTTTTCATATTGTCATAATAAAATGTGTAATACAAAATCATGTGTCATGTGACTTTATTTTAACTATGTACAATAATTTTCCCTTATTTAAAGACCAAAACAACTAATTTGGGGTCCAATTTTAGGAAGAATTCTAGGACTGTATTCCAAATTTTTTATATATATATATATATATATATATATATATATATATATATATATAATGCTAGTTAGCCAGAAACTATCTAACTAGGTTTCACCTAAATGGATCTTCAGTGTAAATATACCCATATTAAAAAGAAGAGAAGTGAGGTGCCGCAAACGTTTTTGGTTGTAATGTGGATTTCAAGAAAGTCATTCGGATTACTAACACAAAAACAGAGAATGTCTCATATCGAGAATATTTAACATTGAAAAAAATTTTTTAACTTTTGAAAAAAAGATAAAAATTAATTATTTTTAATAATATGTGGAAATCTCCGCTTTTACCTTGTTGTGTATGATACACCTAATTTACATAAGCGGACTACCGACCATATAAATATGGGTTGGTACCGGAAGACGGGGAAGATAGTAGAGATTAAGAAATTGAATCCAGAGACTCTGCCCGACTGCGATTTAGTCAACCCATTATGCAGGAACAGTCTTCCCAAGAATATACCAAACTAACTGTAAATATTGTGTACCTATTCTTTGTTTCAATACATTTTGTTAACGTACATTTTGTGTTGTATTATTCCATGCTTATTTAAGCTTCAACATACCTGAAGACGGTCGCGAAACCAGAAACCTGTGTAGTAGAATTATGGAAAAGAAAGCATAATATTTAAAAAAAAAAAATCCACATTACAACCAAAAATGTTTGCGACACCTCTCTTCTCTTCTTTTTGATATACATACTTTTCTCTCGTTGGAATCACTATAATCTCTTTCTTTTATATATATATATATATATAACACCACCCGTATACATACATGTGTCATAGCCGAAACTGCCCACATATGTTTATATATATCGACGGACGACCAAGTATGTATATGTGTCTGCATACATTGATGTTAGTACGATGAATGACAAAACGACGAAATTTTCCCCCACCACTTCCACAATAACACCAATACACGCAATCGACATAAATCCAAATTTTTTAAAACATTAATCAGTCTGTCTGACGATCGCTAAAGCGTGAAACCCAGGGTCACAAACTCACATCTATCCAACCAAATATATATATATATATATATATATATATATATATATATATGCCAAGTATTTAATAACGAAAACGAAAAAAGAAAAAGAATATAGATAAATTTGGCTAGATTGAAAAAAAGTTATTTCTAAATTTTGAAACTCCCAGTGTCTCTCGTTCGTGAGCATCTGTAGTCAGAACAACATAAATACAGATGAATTCCTCAAAGGGGAAACGCGTCGCAAAATAACGTTTACAATTCGTCATACATCATTTCTTTCAAATCTGTTCTTGATATTTAAAAAGATTATATACCGTCATCACACATATATATATATAGCTAGTTAGATATGAAGAGTTGGGGTTAGATGTGCACAGAATGTTATATATATATATATATATATATATATATATATATATATATATATATACGGATGTATCAAAAATACTTTTGCAAACATGTAAACAAATTTTATTACGTTAATTAAAAAACGAAAACTGAAAATACATACTTAAAATTAAAGAATGAAAATAAATAAATAAAATAAAAAAAAATCAAGTAAAATAAATTAATCCAAATAAATAAGTAAATTTACTAAGTTAATAATAAAAAATTATTATACCACACGCACCAAAATAGCCGTTAGAATAAACTACCAACAATGCAATAGACTACTCACAATCCAATGGTCTACTCACAATCCAATAGACTACCCACAATGCAACAGACTACTCACAATGCAATAGACTACCCACAATGCAATAGACCCACAATACAAAAGACTACCCACAATGTATTACTGATGTGTATATATAAAACGTCGAGCAAAAACAACGCACATTGCTGGATGATTGTGTTTAGCCTGAAGCAGACTCTCGCCTCTTTCAATGCCCAATTTTATATTTACTTTATCGCTGATATCTTGTATTGCACCCTATATATATATATATATATATATATATATATATATATATATATATATAAAACCTAAACTAGAATAATTCTAATGAGAACCCACCTAAGTTTCACCTAAACGGATCTTCAGGGTAAACCGGCTAAAAAGGATTTTTGAACATCAAGCTTAAGTAGTTGACGATTGGTTTAGTCTAGTTTAATGATCATGGTTCTTTCTTTTTATTTCTAATTTTTCCTCCGGTACCGATTTGGTCTACAGCAAATTGACTTATCCGAAGTTTTCCAAACTAGTACTACCATATATATATATATATATATATATATATATATATATATATATATATATATATATATGGGATTATAGGTGCAGTTCAATTTATAGTTACATCAATCATTCATAAAAAAAACTAATATAGGAATTTATAAACAGGGATCATATCATTCATATACAAGTTCGGGGTTAGTGTACCTTATTGAAATTGTTTGCGAAGATGTATTCTCACCATTTAAATCATTAACCTCGTTATTTGTTTTTTGTATGAATGATTCATGTAATATATATATATATATATATATATATATCAGTCTGCTTGCATTTATCTATCTATCTATCTATCTATCTATCTATCTCCCTTTCTCTATTTCTTTCTCTACATATATATATATATATATATATATATATATATATATATATATATATATATATCAATCTGCTCACATTTATATATTAGTCTGCTCACATCTATCAATCTATCTAACTGTATTTCAGTCTGCTCACATCTATCTATCTATCAATAACTCTATATGGTTCATTTCCCATCTATCTATCTATCTATCTCCTTTCCTGTTATTCAAAATCTTGCATATTTTTGCCATCTAATATTATTTACATTTTTCTATTTGACAAAGACGTCAGCAAAAAGTCTATACACTTGAAAAAAATTACTTATCTTGTAAGTAATATCGACCTATTCATGGACCCTGACAATACTGGTGTATTCCTTGACGCCGACTGCAAAAATATCTATATTGCTGATTTTTGAAAACTATCATCTTGTCAACAAAGCACATCGTGCCCCACTCCTCAAGCATGACTGATCGATTGAATGAAAAAAAGAAAAAGTTAAAAACAATCTTTATTCTTTTTTTTTCTCTGTGCGTCTGCCTTTGTATCTGTCAGAGACTTTCACTATTTTGCATGAATATCACTGCTTTTCAATCGTATTTTACTTCTTTTATTTTTTTTTAAGTTTCTGTCGAACGTAAATGTCGCTTTAATAAGCGCGTCAGTAATGGCGTCGATATTTTTGGCCCGAAGTGTTTTATGCTGTTCCGTTGTCAATCGTGTCGTGGAAAGCGAGGCATCGACGGAAAAGAAAAGAAAAAAAAAACAAAAACAAAACTCTTTGACAAACAGGTGGGGAATGGAATTTCCTTAGCCCCCGGGTTAAAATACCAACGGACAGAGACAGATGTTGGCGGAAGATGGGGATTTTTTTTTTTTTCGTTTTGTCAAAGTGCGTGAAACATTCCTGAAAATTTGAAATATTTTTTTCGTGAATGAGTCAGGAGCAAATGTGGGTGTACAATGTATGGAAGCGTTGATTGCGTACAAAATTGAGCGTGCGTTTGCGATTTGGTGTTTTTGGTTAAGGTTTCTTTTAATTGGATTGATATCTTAAAATCTGTGAATTGTATTCTGCGTTGATCCATGAATAATAAGAAACTTAGCTTTTTTTATTGATCGCCTCATATCGATTAGTGATTTTGTGTATACACGTAACCAATCTTTGTGTAAATGTGCGTGCTTTTATATTCGACCAACTGAATATTCGTTCTGTGAAGAGAAAAAAAAACATAAGACGCCATAGAAGTTCTCTGAATTTTCTACAGTCTCTGCATTTACAATTCCACCAAATAATCTCTTTTACAAAATTCTGTCTTTCATTATACAGAGTCCACTTGAATTTCCTACTTTGGAGCTACATAAAACTGGCCATAAGGGAAACAGTTGAGAAATTATACAATGTTTACATTAATAATGATAATAAAAAAGTTTTCCTCTAACTTCTTTTATTTTCCTAATCGGGATCATCACATGCAAGGCGGTAAAGCCACTAAGACACAATAGCGTACAGGGTGTCGAATAATTATTAACAGTAACATTATTAGAAGAAAGATACCGGGAAGAGAAAAGAGTAATCAGGAGGACAGTAGATATCTATTACTGTGGCACCATTTACGAGGCAGAGAAAGGAAGAGAAAGAAAGGAAGGCAGAAAGAAAGGCGAGACGAATCATAGGTGGCTAAGAGACAATGAAAATATTGATAAGTAACAAATGAAAAAGGGTGTCATTACAATGACAGGGAATTTCTGAGTAAAAAAGAGAGGGAAAGAAAGAAGGAATCAGATGTGTTTTGATAACGGCTGTGTTATCTACACCACTGGCCAGGGAAAAATTCAAGTGAAAATGCTATTTCGATAAGTGACGAGAAACAGGCCACTAAAAAGGACTTTGGACAGATATGAAAAATTAAATCCCACACAAGCAGTGCGCTGACCGAATTCTTTTCGACGAAAGAACTTTGGCCTGCGATAATAAAATTATGTTATCAGGAATATGTACCGAGGGAAAATGAATGGGGAACCAGAAGTGCTTTTCTTTCTTCCTTGGAGGCGACAGACTGACTGAAAACTTTGGGGATATTTCTTTTTTGAAGCCATGTTAAGAATACCACCCATCTTGATGAATTAGCGATAAAATACCTGACAAACACCACGTGTAAAACAAGAGTTGTCATATTGTCCGTGGCTAGAGAAATGATAACGGCGATTTAAGCGAAAGAGAAGAGATAATTTTTTTTTAGTTAAGCAAGATATTTTTTTTCCCGAAACAAAGCCACGGATTGTTCACGCCCGACTAAGACATCATTGGTCAAGTGGTGATCACGTGACGCACGAAGGAGGAGGGAAAGATACCTGACCAAGACCTCATTGGCCGAGAGTGATCACGTGACGCACGAAGAAGGCTGTCGACGCCCCATCCAGAGTATAAGTATGAGAAGCTGCTACGAAGAAGTGGGAGGGCAGTTCACGCCCCTCAGAGGTATGGTGAGAAAGTGGGAATGAGGAAGAGTTCCCAAAAATGGAAAAGAGTGGAAAATCCCTAACCAGAAATAAAAGCGGTGGATATGTATTTAGAATTATCGAGAAACCCCCCGACGCCAACAGAACCACCCCGGTTTTGGTCGGCGTCAATAAAAGCGAGACCCCAACAGGCAGAAATCAGTTCGGGCTCGAGTTTCCAGAGTTGCGTTCCCAGAGTCAGTCTCCAGTTGAAACCGCCTCGCAGATAGCTGACCAAGATTCACGCAAAATTCCGGACTCCTCTTCAACCCAAGAACAATTATTTTGAAGAGCGACTTAGAACCAGACCACCGAAACACCAATTTCTTAGAGAGCAAACAACTTGAAGCGTTAAAACTTGCCTAGCGGAAACGACGTGTCACAATCCACAGAACGGGTCGGGAGGTAGATGCAGTCCTATGTATCGAACAACTAGACATAAAAAAGTTTGTTACCTTTTTCTTTGATACTTTGAACTTTTTGAGTTTTCATTTTATTTTCTTTTATGCATATTTGTGTAGTATCACCCCCGTTGAACTCAATTTGCATTACGGCCGCAACCACTGTTTGATCTCGTCTGTCTAAGATCAATTCACAACGTGGGTAGGCAGACTGGAGATCAATGCAGTTACTTTGGTAACCAGGCGTTGGAAGCGAGTTGGGAACGGCGAGGCTGATATCAAATCTAACCAGATTCCCACCCGAATCACCAAAAGGTTAGAACGTCACATTTGGGTGCCGCGACCGATACCAAGCCAGTTGGTCGTCACAGGACGAGACAACACGACTGACGCGACAGGCGGACATCACGTTTGGAGCAGCGACACCCGGACGGAGCAGCGAGGAGCGAACAGCTGGCGCCGCGGCGAGGACGTCACAATTGGTGCTGTTACCGGGGGACGACGTCACATGCCACTGAATTTACATTTCTGCAGATTAAAGTTGGATGGAAAGCATGGAGATGGAAGGGAGTTCCACAAGCTTGGAGTGCGAGAAAAGAAACTGCTAGCGTAGAATTTATGACAGCATCTAGACAGCACAAACGTAAATTGATGAGATCTTGAAGTCAGTCAAATCAATTAAATTCAATTGAAAAAGTGGAGACACTATAGCTAAGATTTCATCCGAACATTTATCACTGGGGTAGACTGTTCTAGTTCCACTGTGCCATGTGTCCTCAAGGACACATGGCACAGTGGATAAAGGCGTTGGTTAGATCCAGTGACAGACCCAAAGAAGGTGAGTTCAATGCCTGGTTAAGGCAGTGGAGAACTTTCAGAGGGAAAATTAGCAGGAGATAACTGATAACTGACATCCATCAAACATGGCACGTGGAACTGGAACAGTCTACCTCAGTGATCGAAATAAAGGGTTCAGTTCGAAATTCCAACCACCTGAAGAAGGCCGGAGCGTACAACGGCCGAAACGTTGTGACAAATATGGCGACAAATATGAGGACAATAGTCCGACTAATGTAAATACTGTACATAATACCTCATCTCAGAAATATAGACAGACTCTATTAGTTTGACTAATTTAGATAATTCTTACAAAAAAATTCAGTTTCGGCTTCGTTCGACTAATTTGTAGTAACTTGAAATATCAAACGACGACAATGATTATTACGACCGCTTTACGTTTTGTAAATCACGACGGGATTTTCACAAAGCAATTGGAAATTAACTCTGTACGTACACGATTAACTTTAAAATCTCTCTTGACAGAAACATTGATTATATATGACAATTTTTTTCAATTTGAATAAAATATAAATAACACAGATTAAATATTTATTAAAATATGCTTAGAACATTATGCAAATTTCGTGTCCACTATTAGGATGTAACGGCCATTTTACTAATATAAAAAACATTTGTTACCGGTAGAAATTAATCGACATAATGGAGTTCTTGCCTCGGCCAGAGCGGACGTTAAATCTGCCTACTTCAGCCACGAGGTGCAGCGTACAAGCCTATTGCGCCGTTTTCCTGTAGAAATATATTTTCAGCTGTTATAGAAAATATCTTCGGCTCGCAGGCCTCAATTGTGTTGGATAAACAAAATAGAATAATTATGCTCTACATTTATTGACATTAAAAAAGAAATGCCTTATCTCGAATTGCGGATCAAAGATTTACTGCAAAACGAGTGAGCATCTGGCGAGTTCTAATACTGCAATGGAAGAAAAAAGAAATTATTTTCGCTAATGAACTTTATCAGTTATTTAGATAGATAGATAAAAAAAAACAAAAAAATACCCACTCATGTTACCTTGTGTCTGAAGCATATCCATCGATTTTTTTTCTTAGTAATTCGAAGATGACTCACTTTTTTCAAATATAGTTCTACAAGACAGTACCAACATCTGAATGTTTACCGCAAACGACATTTATTCGGCAACTCCTTCCATTGAATATCTGACACCTATCTAGCCCGAATGACTGAAATAAATGGCATATCGTATACTCGCTAACACATTAAAATCTTTACAAAGATCTTTCTATAACTTATGTTAGTCCCTACATTTTATGAACATTTGCTAGTCTCAACACTTTTTCGAAGCAGTTTAATATTTTGGAGGCTCGATATGTGTTTTATTTATTTTTTCATAGAACATAATTTATTCTTTTTTTTTTTAATTTCATACAATCTCAAGATATTACCTTATCTTTTCCGGCTTTTAAGACGCACTTTTTCCTAAAAAATACCCTGTAAAACATGTGTGAGTCTTCCAAGCGGAATGTAAGGCAACACCATGGTTCAAGTAAGCTTTGGCTTAACTGGCTTGATTGATAGGGACGTAGATTTGTATGTTGAGTCATTACACTATAATGTCAGCTATATATCTAATTCAGCCTGTCCTGTGATGTAACCTCAGTACTTAGTTGTTACATGTATTTCCAAGACAGATGACTGTGGTGGACATTAAAAAAAATATATTGTCATTATCACTGGCATGATCGTTCCATTTTCGTTTTGACACATTTCTTTTATAATTTGAGATCATTTGAGAAAGAATTGGTTATGTTATTAGGCTACAAAATGATGTCATTTTTTTCTTGGAGGGGGGGGGCACCCTGTACAATGATTCCATGACAAAACAAAATATCCTTGTTAAAGGATGTATCGGGTAGATTTTGGTTCCCTTTCGATAAAATCCTCAAAGAACAGTACACGTCATCATTCTGTCTACAGGAGATTTATTTTCCGGATCATTATCCGTGTCTTAAATTGTGAAAATTGCATTAATAGTTCGTTTTTCCAGACCCATTGCAAAATTATGACACCTGACGATCCCAAGCGGCCGATCCACCTCGCTTAGGATAATCGAAGGTGCAAGTAGGCATAGAGCGAAAAAATTAGCAATAGTGAGCAGAAGATTGACATAAGAACGAAAAGAGTTATTTAAAAAAAGAATAGAAACTTAGAATCGATATGACAAAATTTAAATAATAATAATTCATATAACACGCTTCCTAAAATTATCCATATAACACGCTTCTCAAATTAAATTAATATCGACTTATGCAGAAAAAACATTTTGATATTATCTTCATCCAACACAAGACACGAAAGCCACTCAAGCTAGAGTATCACAAAATGAGGTAATTGTATGCGCGCATGAGGAAGTGTTAAGTACAGATCATGAGGATATGAAGGATGGATATCGGCTGACTCTAGACTTGAAAAGGTTGAGATTGTAGTTCTAGGGGATCTATTTGTCTGTTCTATAAATTACCTGCTCTTGGGAAGAAGTTGTATGAGGGGTACGTTCTTTTTAGAGATGGAGTGCAAAAAGAACCCTGTGTTTATGGCATGGCGTTTCTTAGATGTGAATGTCTGAACTGGTGGAACTAGAGAATCTAGCTCGTCAGAACCTTTTTCATGGAAATAACAATAAAGTAGCGGTAGCCTTGGGAAGTTGCGTCTGTGAGAAAGGGGTGCCGGGTTGAAATAATCCATCACCTACAAGGACCTAGAAACGCTTTTGATCTTTGTTAAGGCATGAACGTGAGGATTAAACAGGTATCTTAAAAATAAAAAACGATACTTAAGATTTAAAATGAATGTTTTCAAAAAATTATTCTTGAAGGTTTTATTTTAGTTTTAATTTCAAACTAATAGATGAAATTTAATATTTGAAATAAGCAAAATTATTAAAATTATTGCAATGTATTTCTCTTTATTAAAAAATCTACCAAAAATAAAATATAATTTTCTGAAACATTATTTGCCTTAGTTTGAGTGCATTTTTTATTTTACGATTCAGATCAGATTTTCGGTATATGAGTTGCTGTTTGAAAAAAATAATTGAATTTATATTCTCCAAGGACTGCTGCTTTTAACTAATCTAAACATGAAGAGGGACAAAATTTAATTACTCAAAATTTAATTAATTAAGTTGGGTGATAAAAGAGGTAAAGAAAAATATTGGGTTACCGAACCAATTTCATCTCGAAGATAATTTTCAGTTCAAGCCCCGCGCTCAGTTTCTGATAAAAATTTCTGGAATAGTTCCATTTAGCTGTAAATGTACGTGCTTCGAAAATACCAAAGGAATTTGGATGAAATCTACCGTTATGTCTATCTATAAAAGGCAGGATGTGCGTGTGTGTTTGTGCGTGTGTGTGTGTGTGTGTGTGTAACGAATGCACGGCCGCAATTTTCGACGGATTCCCACCAAAATTTACATGCACATGCTCCAAGTTAGTGAGAAGGCCAAGATCGACGTTGCATTTCCCAACTCACATCGATAGTGGAAATAATCGATTTTTTCATGCTTCTACGCCAGTTTTCATCTAGTTTGCGGCCATTTTCTACTGGCCAGAGTGAGAGCCTATAGCTGGCTGCCACGAATATGCAGGAAGATTCTATTGGCCAGCGTGAGAGCCAACAACTGACAGACATGAATGTTAACTAGCATGCTAGCATGCAAAAAAAAAAAAAACGATAGCTGCATTCGTCACAAGTGGGAAAAATTTAACGCTGCATGGCACTTTACTCCAATTGGCTCATTCGCTGACTTAAACTCAACGTTGATTCTGATTCTGCAGAACTGGGTTGGGTGTGAAAAATTATTTGTTGTTAACATTCTTTTTTCATTCGGTTTTTCCAGTTACGAGTCCTTTTTTAAAGTTGATCGTTTTGTGTTCATTTTGTTTAGTTCTTTTTTCGTAACAGATTTAATGTTTAGTATAGAGCTTAGAAAAATTTCGCAGTGTGAGGCAATAATTAAGGCATGTAGCAACATCAGCATAGCAAAGGGCACTCCTTTAAAGGCAAGGAAGGGCAAAAATATTTTAAGTCAAGTGATAGCGATTGCTGTATGAGTCGTACGATTTTTGAATCAAGCACGGGCAACGCCGGGCCATGCTGCTCGTCGACAATAAAATTTCGGACTCATTCGCATCGCGGTGGGTCAAGTAGAAATAAATCCGTCACCCAAAATATTTCTTTCAAATTTTCTAAAAAAAAATCTAATGAATAAGACCTAAGAAATTTTTATTAAAATTCGACAGTTTTTTCCAAGAATTAACAGATTAATTGTTTTTTTTTTTTATCGAAACAAAAGGTGCAAAATCAAGATGTTTTTGTAAAATTTCGAACGTGCTTCAAAGGATTAAAAAATTTAAATAAATAATCAGAGATAAATTCGAGAATAATAATTTGGACGATAAAACTTTGTTGTTATCAAGTTTTGGGCTTTTTTCATCGTGCTATGCTCTTTTTTTTTCAGCTAATAATTCGATGTACCTACATTACTTTGGTGTCTGTCAAAAGTCCGAACGCTTCTTTATATCTTGAAGATTTGTATGATAAGCCGACCGATTAAGAGAACAATGCGTTTCGGTTTTGAGGATCATCGACTATTTTACTTTTGCAATAGTCAAGGACTCAAGTGATGTGATCATGGCGTGAATGTAAGATTTGAGATTGCCTTAATTTTACTATAGATCTCATAGATCTACGTTTAAAAGCAAAGGGTGTGTTTTATGGAGTGGGGTAGGGATGTAATTTGCGAGACAGAGAGGTGGAGGCCTCCCCACCAAAAGAAAGATAAATAAAAAAAAAGAAAGTCTGATCAATTTTTAAATTAATTCCCGAGGAGAATGATTTATGAAAGGAAATCTGTTGAGGAAGATATGTCGATTGTAGACAAATGGTAGATTAGCCTAGGGAAGCTGAAGTCAAAGACGAAGAGTTTTGCAGAGGGAAGACATGCAACTTGAGAAAATGAGGAGAGATATGAGGAGGGCAAGCGAAGCGAGAAAAGGAGTGACAAAGAGAAAATAATGACAGTAGAAATCATGAGGAGAGAGCGGAAAGGAATATTTGGGATGGGAGTCGCGGGGAGTGATTTGATTAAATGAACCTAGAGGAGAGATTTACGAAAGGGAGACGAGATGAGAGGTTTCCGGAGAGGATACAAGAGTGATACCTGTCGAAGGGAGATTTGAAGAGAGGAGAGTTTTGCGAAGGGAATCCAAGACGATAGATTTGCTGAGGGGAGATGAGAGGGGAGATTTGTCGAGGAAAATCAATAGGAAATTATTAATGCGCCATCTGAGTCATTATTATTATTATTATTATTATTATTATTATTATTATTATTATTTCCCTCCTTCTCCTCCTTCTCCTCCTCCTCTTTCTTCTCCTTCCCGTTCTTCTTCTCCTTCTCCCCCCCTCTTCCTTATCCTCTTCTCCTCCCCTTTCTTCTCCTCTTCCTTCTTATTCTCATCCTTCTCATTCTTCTTTTCTACTCCTCCTCTCTCTTCTCTTCCTCCTCCTTATTCTCCTTTTCCTTATTCTCCTCCTCCTCTCCTTCCTTCTTATTCTCCTCTTTCTCATTTTTCCTCCTCCTCTCTCTTCTCTTCCTCCTCCTTATTCTCCTCCTCCTCTCCTTCCTTCTTATTCTCTTCTTCCTCATTTCACCTCCTCCTCTCTCTTCTCTTCCTCCTCCTTATTCTCCTCCTCCTCTCCTTCCTTCTTACTCTCCTCTTCCTCATTTCTCCTCCCCCTCTCTCTTTTCTTCCTCCTCCTCCTTCTTCTTCTCCTTCTTCTTTGTAGCTCTTATGAGTCTTTTGCCTATATCTCCTATTCAAAACTCTGCCATCCATTTGCACAAGTTCGCTCCGTATGTCAAGTGATGTTTTCCTCTGACCCTGTTTGCCTTCAATATGTCCCCTGACATTCAAATTTCCCAAGGGCTGTGTCCTCGTTATGTGCCACGGAAATGTCAACTATCTCTTTTTGACGCCATATACAAGTATCCTTCTTGTTTTTCAATTTCTCTAAAATTACGTCATTGTTCACGTTTTCAGTCAATTGTATTCATAGAATTCCTCCGTAGAATCGCACATGATGAGATTGTCCAGCATTTACTAACATAGACGAGGAGGGATATCACATAACAGTTCAGTACTCGGTTCTTTGTTTCTAATACCATTTTCTTGCTTCTTAATACATTGTTTGCCATTTTGAAGACATCATATGTCAGTATCATAACGCGACTTGGGATTAGGGTAAGGTATTTCCTCTTCTCTGTTAAAGCACTTCCGGTATATGTAAATTGATGTACTTGTTTAATTTTGGTATTTATAGTTTGTAATTCTCACATTGGGCCGTATACTATCTATCTATCTATCTATCTATCTATCTATCTATCTATCTATCAATTTCAGCCTGTACATACCTATCTCAGTCTGTTCATATCTATCTATCTACTTCAGTGTGTTCATTATCTATCTCTCTATCTATCTATCTATCTATCTATCTATTTTAGTCTGTTCATATCTATCTCAGTCTGATCATATCTATCTATTTCAGTCTGTTCATATTTATCTCAGTCTGTTCATATCTATCTATCTATCTATCTATCTATCTATCTATCTATCTATCTATCTATCTATTTCAGTCTGTTCATATCTATCTCAGTCTGTTCATATCTATCTATCTATCTATCTATTTCAGTCTGTTCATATCTATCTCAGTCTGTTCATATCTATCTATCTATCTATCTATCTATCTATCTATCTATCTATCTATCTATCTATTATGTAAACCAGAAAGTCCTGGCTCACTTAAACGTTTCAGCACAGTCTGGTCGGATGACAATCAAAGAACATTCGCCACATCACGACTGCTTGCAGAAGATTCAACTTTCAATGCTGCCACTAAAGCCTCGCTTGTCAAAGGTTGATGGTCGGCCGGAACGTGATTTGATCGTCAAGGGTAAGATCCCCGGAGTTGTAACGTCTGTACCACCTGAAGAACTACGACTGATTGAATGTGCCTTTTCCTTCAATGTCGCCAATTTTCTTCATGGCAGTTCTTGTAAAAAAAGTCTTTGATTGTAACAGTAGCAAATCAAAACTCTAATTCCACTTTCTTCCAAATTCATTTGCCAGTTGGGGCCTACACAAAGAGGAACAAACTGCACAGGAGAAACAAACAACAACAGCATATGGAGGCTGGTCGTCAAATGAGTAAAGACATTCTGACTAACCTAACGTTATGTTGCTGTTGCCCCATACAATTATGTTGTTTTCTTTCTGTTTCCTAAGTGAGTCAGACCTTTCTGGCCAACCTAGTATTTTGTTACTCGAAAGAAGAAAGTTTTGCTTGGCTAATTTGATAAAATCTTAATGCTTGTTTGGTTATTTAATGTAAAGTATAAGTCTTATAAAACAAAAATCAAATGGAATTGATACACAAGTTGATATATGTTCAGTGTAAAAAAAAAAAAATCCAGTTTATATTGACTTCCGAAATGTTGATATAGGTCCAGTTTATACTAAAATAAAAAAGGTAAACATATTTTTTTAATCATTACACCTCAAGCAATCCACTAAGACACAAAGGGTTACTGAGACACAATCGATTACAGGGGGTTACTAAGAAAAGAAAATGTTAGCATAGAACTTATGTTTACATATAGTCATTTCATTTTTAAAATGATGAGATTTAGTCACCAATCTAGTATATCAATTAAATTCATAAAGTCTAAGTACCATAGACGAAAGTTCACCATCACAATTACCATGTTTTAACATTTGACCTACGACTGATTGAATGTGCCTTTTCCTGACAGTAGCGCATTTCTGCCAGTTTGGGGCCTACACAAAGAGGGATAAACTGCGTAGGAGAAAGAAAACAACCGTAGTGTACAGTGGCTGGTATATAAATGAGTAAGGACGCCCTGGTTAAACTAATTTTGCTGTTGCTTCATAAAATGTTCTTGTTTTCTCTCCGCTTCCTAAGGGAATCAGGGCGCCGTGGCCAACCTAGTATCTATGATCTTACCTTTCTTCCTCTAATCAATTTGTTTAGTGTTTATATAAGAAATTTAATATTTCTATATTTTACAATAAATCAGATAACCGAAAATTCATTAATAAATATTTGTTGATTACTTTTGTGCTGTCAAATTTATTTAAAAATCTGGTTTCTTTTTGCATTTTTCTTCCTTGTTTGGTTCATCTTTGGCTTTTGATTTAACCTAGAAAGAATTACTGAATGAAGAATAACTAAAACGGCGTTTGGAAATGAAATGGTAATCTTTATAACATCAACAAAATAAAATACTCGCCAGCGGCGAGAATTAGGTAAACCACTTCCTTTTTTTTTTTTTGACTACTTAGACAGCATATTACCCACCACTTACAATAGTGTCCAACGTATTTAGGAGGATTGGGACATACCCATTAGTTTTCATAGGTACCGTATATAATAGCATCATTTCTCTGTTTCTTATTTTTGTCATCCTTTTATTTATCACTGTCCTGATTTTCTCCTTTCTTTCTTTCCTTCCACTTTTCCTTCCTTCCTCCTTCCTTCCTTCCTTTCCTTTCCTTCCTTTCTTCCTTCCTTCCTTTCCCTTCCTTTCCTTCCTTCCTTTCCTTCCTTCCTTCCTTCCTTCCTTCCTTCCTTCCTTTCCTTTCCTTCCTTCCTTCCTTCCTTCCTTCATTTCTTCCTTTCTTTCCTTCCTTCCTTCCTTCCTACCTTCTTTCCTTCCTTTCCTTCATTTCTTTCTTCCTTCTTTCCTTTCCTTTCCTTCCATTCCTTCCTTCCTTCCTTTTCTTCCTTCTTTCCTTCCTTTCCTTCCTTTCTTCCTTCCTTCCATTCCTTCTTTCCTTTCCCTCATTCCTTCCTTTCCTTCCTTCCTTCCTTACTTCTTTTCCTTTCTTCCTTCCTTCCTTCCTTCCTTCTGTCCTTACTTCCTTCCTTTCCTTCCTTCCTTTCTTCCTTCCTTCCTTCCTTCCTTCCTTCCTTCCTTCCTTTCCTTCCTTCCTTCTTACCATGTCATCACTTACCTTTCATTCTCTCAGTCGTTTACCGCTTTTTCATTCTTTATCGTGTTTTTTTTTTCCTTTGTTCTTCTTTCGTGTTTCCGGTTTGCCTTCGTTTCTTTCTTCATTCTTTACTTCATTTGTTCCCTTTTCGTTTGTTTTTTTTTATCATTTCTCTTGCAGTCTTTTCCCTTCTTTTTTCCCCTCATTCTTTTCACGTTTTCTACTTAAACATATTCATTGATTCTTTCCTTCCCTTCTGACTTACAATCTTTTTCTTCTCCTCTTCATTTCGTCACTTTAAACATTTTCCTTTTCTATCATAAGCTTTTTTTTTAAATTTTTCTTCACTTGTCTTGCCTATTTGCATTTTCTTTCCTTTCTTCTTCGCTCTCCTTTTCCTGTCATCCTTTTGTTTGTCCTTCATTTTCTTTACCTCCTGCCACTTTTATTTCATCGACTTCATTTTTTTTAATTATTTATTTAATTCCGTCCTGTCTGTCTTAACATACCTTATTCTTCCTTTCATTCGCTTTTAGTTTTATCTTTTGTTATCATGATTTTTCTTCATTTTTCATTTTTTATATTTTTCTTCCTTTTTCTAATTCGCAATTTCCTTTGTTTAATCCTTTATTGCATGATCCATTTGTATTTCTTCCATGATCGCTATGTTACACAAAGGTCTCCATTTTTTTCATTCCTTCATGCTAGTTCTTAGCATAGTTCATTTCTTCCTTCTTTTCTTTCTTTCCGTTGTATGTTTGTTTGTTTCAATCTTTCTGCTTTTCTTTCTAGCAACTGCTTTTATTTCTTTCCTTCTGTTTATCCCTAAATGTCTTGTTTCTTTTTATCTTTCTTACCATTGTTCATTGTTTGTTCTTTCTTTTTTACTATAGTTCATTTATTTCCTTCGTACGATTCTTTCTTTCTTTCTTTCATTTTTCTCACCATTGTTCATTTCTTTCTTTCTTTCTTTCTTTCTTTCTTTCTTTCCACTGTGTGTTGTTTTATGTCTATCTGTATTTCTTTGTACCATCGGCTTTTATTTAATTCTTTCTCTCCATCCCCGCATGTCTTCTTTCTTTCTTTCTTTCTTTCTTTCTTTCTTTCTTTCTTTCTTCCATTTTCCTGCTTACTTAATTGCTTCTTCCTTTCTTTCCTGTCTCCCATCTTTCTAGCCATCTCTTCTTCCTTCATTTCTTCCGCTATTTCTTGTGTTTATCTTAATCCAAATGTGGTCAGCTTGGTCAGGCAAACAGAATTCAGAGGGCAAACACTTGAGGCCTATAACGTCAGCAAGCTCCATCACAATCACACCACCGCCATCACTGCAAGACACCATCTCCACTGGCTGCCTTCACTTTGACCGTTCACATGAGCTGTGATCATGTAGTCATTAATTCAACTTTGGCTATTATGGAGGACGATGAAGCTGAAGTGACCATCTCAAGACCAGGCTTAACGGCTTGTGATGGTCAAGGAAAGAGGACCAGCTAATGTAATTTACAAAAGGACATGGATAGACATCCTGGAAAAAAATCGCCTATAGTCGGAGTGTTGATGTGCGTTCTTCTTTCGAGATTTCTTTCGAGATTTCTCGAGATTAAGCCGAACATCTGGGAATCAAAGACGCCAAGACAAGTTCAATATGGCAGATTGCGCGCAAAAGCTTTTTAACTGACACGATGAATTAAAGGCGATGCGTGGCTTTGGGGGTCTTTCCGTGCGAGCGTGGGACGAGGGGTGTTGAGAGAAAGGTTGCTGGAATTTGGCTATATTTGGTTAATCGGAGATTTCTGGTTTAAGCCAAATGCAATAAGGAGTTAAATAAACAAATAAGTGGTAGAGAAGAAAGCGTAAATTGAATTTAAATAATAAGAAAATATTTATCCTCAATTTTTGAAAAATGTCTATTTTATTTTCCTGTAAATGTTGTTCTCCAGTCGCGCGCTGTGATGTTTACAGTCACAGAACGACAGATTTTCTAGTTTCAATAAAAAGCAACTGAAATTACGAAAAATGAAATACTGATCAAAATTTAATGATAACTGACAATGCTTCATCTAAGAAATTCAGATAACAGAAAATTAGGTGTAAAAGTCGGAGAAATAAGATGAAATATTTAATCTTAGAAATAATACAAATCTCTTACAAAAAGAAAACTCCACGAAATCCTGTAAAAGTCATTAATGTAAAACGTGAAGTAGAGTTTAGATATAAATTTTAAGAAGAGAGAATTCATTTTTCTTAGCAAAAGTTACATCCCAACATGCAAATTATAAATTAAAGTACAAAATATCTATGAAGTGTTTTAACAGAACACATAAAAGAAAGCGCAGGGGAATACCGAAAGATGCCTTCCAAATACTAAGCAAAGTATTAAGAAACAGAAAAAAAAAATCGTTAAAATTAAATGAAAAGTAAAGAAATCTTATATAATATGAGCCCTCCTATATAGAAGTGAATGATGAACAATCTCCTCACTGGTGAAGAAGAGAGTTTCTGCAATAGAAATATAGTTCTCCAGAAGGATGCTGAGAATACCATTGACCGAACATGTTAGCAACGATGAAGTTT
Organism: Acanthosepion pharaonis; assembly: GCA_903632075.3. Classification (NCBI taxonomy): domain Eukaryota; kingdom Metazoa; phylum Mollusca; class Cephalopoda; order Sepiida; family Sepiidae; genus Acanthosepion; species Acanthosepion pharaonis. Next base: position 2,307,553 of record CAHIKZ030001868.1, read on the forward strand.
TAGAGAAAAAGGAAACAAAAAGCATATTTATTCTTCACATTCTTGACAGTACCTGATGTAATTTTCAGTTAACAGTATGAAAATAGCCTTTCTCTAAATCCTTTCAGTTGCTAGGGACATTTTGTTTTATTATTCTTAGTTATTTTGTTTAATAAATTCATTTCGTTTTTGCCTTGACATTCTACATTGGACGAAACGCGTCGGCAACTATTACAGTTTTCCTATTGTCTTTTTACATACACACACACACACACACACACACACACACACATTATATATATATATATATATATATATATATATATATATATATGACAATACGAAAACTATAATAGTTGCCGTCGCGTTTCGTCAAATATGGACTTTCTCAAGGCAAAAAAAAAGAAATGAATTTATTCAAACAAAGTAACTAATAATAATAAAAATGCTACACTCATAGAAAAGAAAATAACTCACTCAGAAGGAAAATCCTCGAGAGTGCCGCCATTGAATATTACCCAAATATTAATCTACGGCCAGGCTTTTTCCCTATTTCACCTTTCTTAACGGCATTACTACTCTCCCAAACACACGTACACAACAGTATCGTGAAATCAAAAGTAAATGGTTGAATCCGTCAACGCAGCAATGATAACAATATCTCCACACGTGAGAGTAATTGACGTAATTTCAGTTAACAGTATGAAAATAGCGTTCTCTAAATTCTTACACTTGCTAAGGATATTTTTTATTATTATTAGTAACTTTGTTTAATAAATTCATTTCGTTTTTGCCTTGAAGGGTCCACATTGGACGAAACGCGTCGGCAACTATTACAGTTTTCCTATTGTCTTTTATATTTATAAATACGTATTCTTAACATCAGGGAGCACCAGTTGAATTTTTAGGGAACATGAGGAAAAATAGCTTGGAAAATTTGATAATAAGACATTTTATGGCAACAGTGATAGAGATAAAAATGCATAGTTTGAGTAAACAAATGACGGATGGTCAAGGAAAGATGACCAGCTAATATAATTTACAAAAGGCCATAGATAGACATTCTGGAAAAAATCGCCTATACGTGGAGTGTTGATGTGCGTTCTGTTGCAGTTTTTTGGGGTTATGTTTACTAGTGAGCTAGCCCAAATGACTTGACTCACTTTATAGTCCATCAATAGAAGATTAACCAATCAGAAAACGTAGAATATTCAATCCGTCGTGTATAAAGGCGGCCATTTTGTTTACTCTATCGGAATGTCCAGTGTCAACTTGTCAGGCGAAAGAACAGAAGGAAGAACTACGCTCTGCTACTTTACCGGGATATCCACTGCTACGCTTCCCTACTGGCTTCGAAACATTCACTGCTAACCTCTGGATTCTATACTCAAAGACGACCGTCATCATGAACAACACGTTCTTCTTTCGAGGTTTCTTTTGAGATTTCTCGAGAGTAAGTCGAACATTTAGAAGAGATAACAAAAAGACAAAATTTATTAAGAGCTACATAGGTCAGGAAAAAAGACAGAAGAAAGGACTAAACTTCAATTGTAACAAGGTAGGTAGCATGGATGCTTGCAAAAAAGACAAGCCAACATGCATATTACAAATCAAGCAAGTAGATCAATTTAAATATCTGTGAAGTCTTTTAACACTGGAGGGAAAGTGCGGCACTGAAATCCGAATGTGTACTGGGTTAGTGAAAGAGGGCTTTTTTAAAAGCTAAGCAAAAGAATTAGGCAACAGGAAAAAATCGTTAGAAACAAAGAAGATAATACTAAGTGTTACGTAATATCAGTCTCTTATATGGCAGTGAATGTTGGCCAATCTCTTCACAGATAAAGACGATACTTTAAACTATAGAAACGTCATGGGCTGATCATGGGAACAACGATGAGGCGTTAGAGAAAATCTAAAGAAGAAGGACACTTATACTAAACATCAGGAACATACAATTTAAATTTCTAGGGAGCATAATGAAGAAGTGGGGCTTGAGACACACACACACACACACACAAACACACACTCACACACACACACACACACACACACACACACACACACACACACACACATATATATATATATATATATATATATATATATATATAAAAAGAAAGAGGTTGTAGTGGTTCCAACGAGAGAAAAGTACGTATATTAAAAAAGAAGAGAAGAGAGGTGCCGCAAACATTTTTTGGTTGTAACGTGGATTTATTTAGAAAAATATTATGCTTTGTTTTCCATAATTTTACTATACGGGTTTCTGGTCTCGCGACCGTCTTCAGGTAAAAGCGGAGATTTCCACATATTATTAAAAATAATTAATTTTTTCCTTATGTTTTTCAATGTTAAATATCCTCGATATGAGACATTCTCTGTTTTTAGCTACATTCGTCACAAGTGAGAAAAATTTAAATCTGCATGGCACTTTACTCCAATTGGCTCATTCGCTTGCTTAAACTCAACGTTGATTCTGATTCCGTAGAACTGGGTTGGGTGTGAAAAAGTATTTCTTGTTAACATTCTTTTTTCATTCGGTTTTTCCAGTTACGAGTCCTTTTTTAAAGTTGATCTTTTTGTGTTCATTTTGTTTAGTTATTTTTTCGTAACAGATTTAATGTTTAGTTTAGAGCTTAGAAAAAATTCGCAATGTGAGATAGGCAAGAAGTAAGGCATGTAGCAACATCAGCACGCTAAAGGGCACTCCTTTAAAGGCAAGGAAGGGCAAAAATATTTTAAGTCAAGTGATAGCGATTGCTGTATGAGTCGTACGATTTTTGAATCAAGCACGGGCAACGCCGGATCATGCTGCTAGTGTTCTATAGTTGAAGGCATAAAGTTTCGTTCAAAATGTCTCCAGTTGAAGCCATACAACTGTATTCGGAATATTTCGATTTCGAAATTTAATAACTCATATAGGCTGTTATGTCCTTAAACAAAATCAAACACAAAATGTTCGAAACATATCTGAACATTTGATGCGAAGCTGATCATTGAATAGCGACACTTCTCCGCATCTCAATTTAACTTTTTAAAAACACAGAACTGTCAAACCGGTATAGTTACTCTAAATAAATATTTTTAAATACGCCAGTTACATTTTGAACTAACTTCTTTTCGTATATATATATATATATATATATATATATATATATATATATATATATATATATATATATATATATATATAAAAACATTAGGAAGCATATAATTTATATACAAAAAATAATCACGCATAGAATCATTAATATTGGTGATTGAGTCTATGCGTGATTATTTCTATATATATATATATATATATATATATATATATATATATAATCAAATAGATAGCTTTTAGGTATTTGTATACCCGTTGTATACCCGTTAGGGTAAAAAAACATTGTTCAATGTTAAACAACAGAGGTATTGAATATATATATATATATATATATATATATATATATATATATATATATATATATATATATATATATATAAGTCCTAACGTTGAATTCACGAGGCGGCGTTTTATCGTATTTAAAATCTCTGAATAGAATGAAACACCGAGTTGTACATCAAGTTGTTACACATATATATATATATATATATATATATATATATATATATATATATATTCATATTCATCATAAATCAAGCTCTGAAGCAGAGCCGCCATCAAAATCCTGCCTTAACAAATATCATCTGTCAGTCTAGCTTTGTTACACGCAGAAAGGCTGGGTGAGTTAGAATCACACTTAAGAAAGCACAAATGAAATGTCTTTTCCTTACCTTATTTTCAAAACAAACCCACTTCTGACATGCATAAGTTAAAAACAAAAGCACCGTCCTATGCTGACCCTCATTTGTCGTTCACGATATGAGAGTTCACCATATATTTTAAAAAATATATATCTTTATATATATATATATATATATATATATATATATATATTAGGAACATTTATGACAACGTGGAATAAAGGTTTTTTTTCTGTGACGCGTTTCGTTCTTCAGGACTTCATCGAACTAAAGTGATGTTTACGTTAATGTGATTACACACCCGCATGAAGGAGAGGGGACGCTGTCACTTTTTTCAAATATGTGTATTAGGTATATAGTCTAAGCGATTTCTGGTAGTTTATGTTTTCTTTCCATTTAGGTTTTAGCATTTTTGTCATTATGTTTCCAACATTGTGATAATGTAAGGTTTTCAAAGCTGAAATATTCCATGAAGCTGGTCGTAAATTTTCTGATGATGAATTCTTTTCCACTGTTGTCAAGCTTTGTCAAACCATTGTAAATATGACGTAACTTATACGGCACAGGTTTTTATTCATTTTAAACGTAACGTTACAAAAATTGCCAATATGTAGCCCACAACCCTAGCCTTCGTATACGGGTATTTAGTTAATTATGGAAACTGAAACGGTCGAAAATAGTTGGACATAACAGAACAACTTTTGTATTGTTTACGATTATTTCAGTCGTTGCTGAGTGCAAATTTTAAACGAAAAAAAAAAAAACTTTGTCAGAAATAAATAAATAACATTACCGTTTTTTTTTTTGTTCTACCTTTTGACGGGATCGAAAACACGAATCATGACAAGAAAATTTCCCAGTTGCCATTTACCGATCATACACACGTTTCGATGTGTTCACGTTGCAAGAATCAAAGTCTTCCAGAGAAATTTTCTTTCTGTTTCATTATACGTTCCCGTCAGTCCTTTTTTTTTCCTGCTTACTTCCTTTTCGTTTCCCAAATGCCTGTCTTAATTTAAAATCCTAGTTTGCGCCTACAGCGGCTCAAAGTTTTCGCGCCGACACCGCTTTTCCATTAGAAAAATGTCTGTTGCAACGGCGAATCATGTCGGATTGAGGTCGCATCAACCGGCGGTATTCCTCGCGTGTCTCACTTTCTATGTGCTCATGAGTTGGCGCTAAGGGAATCTTGATGAGGTTTTACGCCACCGTCCAGACAAACAGAGTGTCTCGTCTCTCTCTCTCTCTCTTTCTCCCTCTCTTTTACATTTACTCTTTTCTTTTTCTCTCTTGTTGTCTTGTTTCCCTCTTCACAGTTTCTTTGATCAGCTTTTCTTTCTGCTTGCTAATTCTGTTTCAAGAATTTTCTTTCTCTCTCTTCATTCCCCTTTCTGATTTTCATATTTTCATGTAAGAGGCTTTTTCATTATTTGGACCAATTTTTATTGGTCCTAAAATTTTTCCCTTGCCCTTTCTTTCGTTCTTTCTTTCTTTCTTTCTTTCTTTCTTTCTTTCTTTCTTTCTTTCTACAGTTCGGTCTCTATTATTACACCCGTTATATATCAAGTTCTCCTTTCTTTTTAATTCTTTCTTCTCGTTCACATTTCTTTTTTCTTTCTTTTTTTCTTTCTTTTTTCTTTCTATCATTTTCTTTTTTTTCAGCAAATCTCTATTATTCCACCCGTCCTTTATCACTTTTTTCTATTTAAGTCTTCCTTATTTCGTTTCCTTTCTGTCGTTTTTCTTTCTTTCTTTCTTCTTTCTTTCATTCGTTCTTTCTTTCTTTCTTTCTTTCTTTCTTTCTTTCTTTCGTCTTTCTTTCTTTCTTCTTTCTTTCATTCGTTCTTTCGTTCTTTCTTTCTTTCTTTCTTTCTTTCATTCGTTCTTTCTTTCTTTCTTTCTTTCTTTCTTCTTTCTTTCATTCGTTCTTTCTTTCTTTCTTTCTTTCTTCTTTCTTTCTTTCTTTATTTATTTATTTCTTTCTTCTTTCTTTCATTCGTTCTTTCTTTCTTTCTTTCTTTTTTTCTTTCATTCGTTCTTTCTTTCTTTCTTTCTTCTTTCTTTCATTCGTTCTTTCTTTCTTTCTTTCTTCTTTCTTTATTTCTTTCTTTCTTTCTTTCTTCTTTCTTTCATTCGTTCTTTCTTTCTTTCTTTCTTTCTTTCTTCTTTCTTTCTTTCTTTCTTCTTTCTTTCTTTCTTTCTTTCTTCTTTCTTTCTTTCTTTCATTCGTTCTTTCTTTCTTTCTTTCTTTCTTTCTTTCTTTCTACAGTTTGGTCTCTATTATTACATCCGCTCATTACCAATTACTCCTTTCTTTTTAATTCTACGTTATTTCATTCTCATTCTATCATTCTTTCTTTTTCTTTCTATCTTTTTCTTTATTTCTTCCGCAATTCTCAATTATTACATCCGTTCTTTGTCACTCTTTTCTATTTAAATTTTCTTTCTTTCGGTTCCTTTCTTTCTTTCTTTTCTTTCTTTCTTTCGTTTCCTTTCTTTCTTTCGTTTCCTTTCTTTCTTTCGTTTCCTTTCTTTCTGCGTGCAGTTTGTCTCTATTTCTAAATCCGCTCTTTCTCAATTTTACTTTTTCTTAATTCTATTTTCTTTCGTTATCTTGTTTCCTTTCCTTTTCTTTCTTTCTTTTTTAAATAAAGTTTCGTCTCTATTAATACAACCGCTCTCTATCAATATTTCCTTTTTCTGCAGCTGCAATTTCTTTCGTTCTCATTCTTTCTTTCACCGCTCCTTCTTTTTTTCTTTCTTCGGCAATTCTCGATTATTCCATCTTTCTTTAGCAATTATTTTCTAAGTATTCTTCTTTTTTTAATTTGGTTTTCTTTCTTTCTTTTTTTCCTTTAGTTTCCTTTATTTCTGTCTTCTATTTCTGTCTACAGTTTGGTCTCTATTTTTAGATCTGGTCTTTATGAAGGCTTCTTTTTTTCTTTACTTCAACTTTCATTCTTTCTCATCCTTTCTTTCCGTCTCTTTCATCCGTTGTCTTTCTTTTTCTCTTTTATTTTTTCTTTCTTTCTTTCTTTCTTTCTTTCTTTCTTCAGTATTTTTTATTCTTAATTCCCTAATCTTCCTAAACTTTTCTCCTACAATGTACTAGTAGGAAACCTGTCTACGTTTAGTCTTTTACCAGACTCAAGTCATACTCTCTTGGTCATGTACTTGCGTTTTGACATTTTATCGTATTTTACCGTACCTTTTTATTACCACTTGATCGTATTACGTATTTTACCGTTCCATTTTATTACCACTTGATCGTATTACGTATTTTACCGTTCCATTTTATTACCACTCGATCGTATTACGTATTTTACCGTACCTTTTTATTACCACTCGATCGTATTACGTATTTTACCGTACCTTTTTATTACCACTCGATCGATTTCGCTGGACTTCTCTTTCAGTCCCTCTAATGTTTTCTTCCTAACATTTGAATATTATTGTCCAACTATTCTTAATATGCCATAATTCCCCATGCATAATACGCATTTTTTCTAAAAAAAAAATATCATGCAAAATTAGGAGTGCGTATTATACACAGCTACAAAAAATCTTCAAAAAATTGCCGTTTCATAAGTTGTTTTCAGTTGCGAAATGACTACTCACCCCAAACATACCACAATTTGACACTAACATTCGGCGATTGTGACCCCATAAGGATGTCAAATACAATTATATGTACCTAACAATACTTACAAATGTAAAATAAAATAAGAATTATCATGAAACTAAATTAGACTAATATTATTCTCTGCGTAAAACGATTTTTAATCAGAGTAGGAAACGCTGACCGTAATGAAATTGGAGAGGTACAATTTATAGGGTTTGATTACCAAACAAAGGGTTCGTATTATACTTTTCCCACACTTTCAGTACAATTTTAGGGGTGAGTATTATACAAGAAGAATTAAGGTATTTACCTGAAACACTTTTTTTCTAGCACCTCGTCGCCCTTCTCTCTCTCTCTCTTTCACTCGCTCTTTATATATATATATATATATATATATATATATATATATATATATATATATATATATATATATATATATATATATATATATCGGGAGTTCTTCACTTTAGCCTTTCCAGATCTATTTAAGTTTCCCTCTCTTGATGCAAAGGTCTTCGTCTTCTCTCTCACCCTCTCTAGTGTAGTGTGCCTTTACGTGTAGTAATGGTTAACGTGGCAAGCCTTGCTAAATATTAAAGCTACAAACACCCAAAGATAGGAATGAGGTAATGGTGAATGTCGCTGGTCTGATTGACGATTACTTCACAAGAGGCGATTCGATCCTCACCGGTTGCACCATGCCAAATGTGAGTAAATAACGCAACAAGGGTTGATATATCGTAAAAATTAGCTATCCTAACCTACGTAACATGTCACCGGAATTATCTTGAATCCAAATTTTCTCTATATATCATACAAGCAGGATTCACCCGCTCGCTATAGCTTTGTTATCGCTTCGCTAAGTAAGACATATTCACTACTTGAAATATTTTAAAGAACAATTTTAAATGAATATTTCATTCATAAATTGGCTTTTTTACAAATAGATGACAACTTGTTGAAGGCCAAGTAGAATGCAAATTTCAAACACTTTTCTGCACTATATAAGACGATACTCCTCAACAGAACTATTTTTGATATAAAAATCGAGACAATTCTCAAATAAAAGAACGGTAATGAAGGACGGATAATTAATAAAATAAACTTTTTTAAAACCAATATGCAAATTAGTTAAACAGGAAAATTGATATAAAATTGATAATAATAATCTAAATGCATCGGTGGAGCTTTTTAATCCCAGAATTCGTGGGAGAATTGAGCACCAATTCTATTCATATAGATTCCATTATGTAGTTTTTACTAAATTAGCTATTATGTTTCTCTTCTAATGTTAAATGTATAACTAATTCTAATTTCTATTTTCCAATATTTACACTATATTAAGTTTTTTGTCCTTTCTGTCAACCCTGAAATAAAAATAATTGTACGGAAAATAAACATCTACGTACATCAAATCGTCTTTAAATTAAGTGGCAGCAGAAGAATTATCGTTGAACTTTTAAAAGGTAAGCTTAAACATTAATTCAATACTTAAATTCACCGATCTATTTGGAAATCTTCTGTAGTTTATTGATGCCCATGACATCTACTTCTCCCTAGCTAATGTGATGATGACCAAATTAAGAGTCCCCCACAGGAGCTAGTTTAAATGCTGACCGATAGGATGCTTGTCTTCGTTAGTAGTTGTATAATTAAAAGAAAAAACTTGTAGTTCCAACGAATAATAAAAAAACGTATGCTCTTACTTTGTAAACATCATCAACTCGTTTTTTTTCCGTGATTTGAAGTCGTAAACGTTACTATTTTCTTTGCATTGTTTTACTCAAATTAAGGAGTGAAAAAGGCTAGCAACAGCTACTTGAAATATTACCATGAATTAAATCATTCTTTGGAACTATAAACTTTTTCTTTTAATTAGGATTTTAAGCTAGTTTATAATATAAGGTGCATTGCACTTTTGGATACAAAAGGAAATAAGAGTTACTCCCCTTGAAAAATGCGCGTAACGATATATATATATATATATATATATATATATATATATGAAGAAAATTATACGGAAAATTAAACAAAAATCCTTATATGCAATTATGCTGTTTTAATGTTAATATAATGTCAACGTCGGACGTTTCGGTCTATAGACCATCTTCAGGACATATTCATAAAATATAATTAACATTATCAAAGACGATGGACGTAAGAACAAGACTTATCCAAACAGATAACTGAAAGTTTTATAAGATAAGCGTTCCGTTTAAACATCGTCACGTGGGCGACGCTGTGAAAACGTATTCCTAAAATTTGAGTATTTTGAATGAAAAATGAAAAATGAAAAGAATTCTATTTTGATCTAAAATTTATATGTACGCTTGTCGAGCATTAATCTCGCTAGAAAACTTTCAGTTATCAGTTTGGATAAGTCTTGTTTTTATGTCCATCGTCTTTGTCATGTTGAATTGATAATGTTAATTATATTTTATGAATATGTCCTGAAGATGGTTTATTAGACCGAAACGCCCGACGTTGACATTATATTAACATTAAAACAGCATAATTGCTTATAAGGATTTTTGTTTGTTTTTTCCGTATATTTTTCTTCATACTGTCGGATCTATACCCATATATTTGCTGAATTCCTGAATCTGAAATCAACGAAAATTGTCCCCTGCGCTAACATTTCTAGGGCTTTTGAATGAACTATGAATCATTGAAATTGAACCAGTGGGAGCGGAGGAGTTGCTTGGACACACACACGCACAAATACACTCATACACTGTTTATATATTAAGTGTTGGTTTGTTTGTTTTTATTAATAAGTCTTCTATTATTCGTAAATAATTATATAGGCCACACTACAACATGTTTGACACGCAGACTCACTCTACACTTTTCTGACAATAGCTTAATTAGATCTCATTTAAATATTCATGGAGACCTACCGGACACTATTCGTAATATACTTGTTGACAATTCTAATATAACACCATCATTTACATGCAAAAAAAGGCAAAAACTAATGGAAGCCTTATTAATAAAAACAAACAAACCAACACTTAATAATATTAACTTTGAACATGGACATAATATCTTGACCGTGTTTTGAAAAAATGAAAACATTTTATAAAACAAACATACAACAAACTAGTTCCTATTTTAACAGTTAAAATATAATCCTTGAAAATGGCTAAATGTATAGCCGAAAGCGCTCGGATAAAAAAGAACATTCTGACAGTTTTTTATAAAATTTATCATCCGAAAAAAAAAAAAATTACATCGCATGAGAAATTGTATAAAAAACAAAATAAAAGCACCTTGTCTGCCGTTTTTCATTGAAATGTGCACATATATATATATATATATATATATATATATATATATATATATATATATATATATATATATATTGAAATACGTTTTCATATACGTTTTCATTGAAATGTATATATATATATATATATATATATATATATATATATATATATATATATATATATATATATATATAAAGAAATATAGTCTAAGTGCTATATTTATGGGATAAAGTGCTCAATATCAGAGATAGAGCGTGTGAATATAAATATATAATTTTATCATTCTTTTTTCCCATCTTACTTTCTCTCCCCTAAATGACATTTTAATCATTTTGCCCCAAGGGATTACTGGAAGTGAAAGATAATGAGAAGACATTAGAGAGAAACTAACCCTAAACATGAAACAAGGGATAAGCCTATTATCCTCTTCAAAAAACCGGGGAAGTGTGTCAACTTAGTGATGGGTGAACCTATCTACTTATAGTGAATACCTTCTTTTTTTTTTAAATCCATTTTCTTGAGAAAATTCTTCTTGATTATATTTTGTACCATTCTTCAACTATTTACCCTAATCTCAATCATCCGATATCAACCGAAAACATTTTTCTTAAAGTTTTTTTTTTTCCATTTTTGCCTCTTCTCATTGTATTTTTCGCGCCTATTTTATTCCCACATTTTCTCTCTTCGTCCTGAGTAAAACGATAAACTATATTCATGTCCTGGGTAAGATGATAAACTACATCCGACAGCAAGGCCTTTGATCAGGAGGTTTTGAGGACCGTGGGATCATTTCTTAATTGCTGGTGTTCCCAGGTCCACTCTAACCAAAGGTGGTAGCACCTGTCAGGGTCACAGCTATGGGCAAATAGTTAACCCTTCAAATGAGGTCAAAACACAATGGAAGTATAAAAATAGGTTTTAATAACAGCAATACATTTGGAAAAATTATTACCAGCAATATATTTTTGAAAAAAAAAATTATTACCAGCAGTTTATTTTTTTTTTTTAAATATTACTAGTAATATATTTTTGGGAAAAATATATTACCAACAGTACCTTTTTGGAAAAAATATTACCAGCAGTAAAAATCTTGTTAGCATTACATAAACAAATTAAGGTTGATATGCCGGTAAACAAACCAAACCAAACCAAACATCTATCTGTTGGTTTTTATTCTTATTCTTTTTATTTTCTTCTGCTTATTATTATTATTATTATTATTATTATTATTATTATTATAATTATTATTATTAATAATAATAATAATAATAGTAGTAGTAGTAATAGGAATATAAGTAGTTCTAGTAGTCCGTTTCCGATTCTTTCTTCGTCGTTTTATCTATCTATCTATCTATCTATCTATCTATCTATCTATCTATCTATCTCATTCTTTTCATTATCTATCTCATTCTCTTCATTATCTATCTATCTATCTATCTATCTATCTATCTATCTATCTATCTATCTATCTATCTATCTCATTCTCTTCATTATCTATCTATCTATCTATCTATCTATCTCATTCTCTTCATTATCTATCTATCTATCTATCTATCTATCTATCTATCTATCTATCTATCTCATTCTCTTCATTATCTATCTATCTATCTCATTCTCTTCATTATCTATCTATCTATCTATCTATCTATCTATCTATCTATCTCATTCTCTTCATTATCTCACTCTCTATCTATCTCATTCTCTTCATTATCTATCTATCTCATTCTCTTCATTATCTCTCTCTCTCTCTCTCTATCTATCTATCTATCTATCTCATTCTCTTCATTATCTATCTATCTATCTATCTATCTATCTATCTATTTATTTATGATGTTGAAATCTCCAGTTACGGTTAGTCCTTTCCGCCCGGTCATCCTTATTTCCTTGTCCTGGAGAGCATATAGTTTATCTATCTATCTATCTATCTATCTATCTATCTATCTATCTATCTATCTATATTTAATTTCATTTAACATAATCTCTCTTTTTGCAATGCTCTTAATATTCACTCTTACACTTTCTTTTCCCTCCTCCCAGAATCCTACAGATTCTTTCCCCTACTCTTTTTCTCTCGCCATCTCTTTTCTTTTCTTTTCTCCTTCACTTGGCGCCAATTTCTTTGCGAACCGGAAAATGCAAAAATCACTATCGCTGACACTGCTGACATCGCCTGCCTGTCAAAAGGCAGGGACGAAGAAACGCCATGAGTCTAGGGTAAACAAAGTGAATAGGGATTGGCGAGAAAGTTTCAGGGTAGCAATAGATGATCCTCGAGAAAGGGTCAGAGTGGTAGAGACACGAGCGCTTAGGGTTTTACAGATGGGGTAAATAGTTTAAGTGAGCAAGGAGAGATAATTCAGCTTGACAAAGGAGAATAAGCAGAAGGCGGGGAAAGAGACACTCGATTTAGATTAGAGGCCGAAAGCAAAGAAAGCAGAGGTTATGGCAACAGGTTGCTGGGGTAAAAAGGGACGATCTCGCTTCTAGATGGCGAGAATGAATCACCAGTGACCTAATTCATTATTAGCATTCTTTGACGGACCCGCGGCTGTCGGGCCATGCTGTCTTGGATTTAAGGACACTTCGCCGTTGCATGAAAGCTCTGCATTTCCTTTCTGGATTATCCTTTCTGGATTTATATAATCTCTTTATTTTCTTCTTTTTACTGTACTCGGTTTAATTGAGTTATGCAATCAATCTTTGGTTAGTATGTTGTTTATTTTTCTCTTGTGCAATGTGGCTGACCGAGGTTCAATTCCCCTGTGGTTAGCCGCTGTTTTATACGTTTACATTAATAATACTAGCATTAAATTTACCTTACTAACATACTTCCTTTAAAAATAATTTCAAAAATTATTAATCTTCATCTATATTAAAATCTATCGCCATTACGCATATACCTGCTATATTCTGTCAGATTTTTTTTTTAAAATCTGAGTCAATCCTTTTTTTAAGTAAATTTTAATCATTATCATTTAGATAGCGCACACCCGACCTTTTCTCAGTGATTACCACTAATCTCCATAGCACAGTTGTGATTCGTGGTGACATTCAAGACAAAAGTGTGAAAGTTCTTGTCGGTTTCTTTTGCATCGGTGATATAAACTGCGTGGATGTTGCAGTTGGTGGTTTGAATTCAGATCATTCCTTCTCCTAGACTGTTTGCCAATCAAGGCTATAAAACCCAGTCTGTCCTGCTATTTGCCAACAGCTAGAAGGGAGAGCTGGATCTCTAACTTTCCAAAAGTTAAAATAGCGTGCAAGTGAATGTAGTGAACTCGGGTGGAATTCGAACTCAACTCTTCAACTTCTCAATCCGAACCGCTATATCCCGTGTTATCAATGCGTCTCTATAGTAAAATAATTGGTAAACATAACCTTCGAGATTTATATAATTGCAGTAGTCTGTCAGTAATAGATGGATTTATACTTAGCCATTGACAAGTCTTTCTTTCCTGATTTGTATTTAAAGTGTTTAGCCATACATACGCACATATTGTAGTAAAATAAGAAGAAAAGGCAGTCATGGTCGCCATTTGTAATTCCCTCATGGCGCATGTGCGAGACTTGCAAAAAAAAAAACTAGAATAGAAGGTTTGAATTATCAGAAGGTTTAAAACTGTGTGTGTTCAATAACCTTCCATCCACAACAATTAATACAAGACATAGAATAATCATTCAAAAACATAACGTATTGTTTCAAAACGTAACAATTGAATTTATTAAGTATTTGATATACATGCATGTGAAAAGTTAGACAGCTTTGTGTCTCTTAGACTTGGAAATAATTGTACCTAAGCTCATAAAGAAGAAGTTGATTATTAAACTGTAGAAGAATGAGTTGTTGCATGTTTGGAATTGTGTATTGTACAAGTTGGTAAAAGTTCAGAAGAGATTTCAGAGTTCGTACTTGCGTGAATGTTGATAATGGTCTTTAACGTCTGACTGCATGTCAAGACGGGAGTTCTTGTAGATTACATCTTGGCAGTAAGGAATATGACGCGCGTGCGGGAGAGATTTTACACGTGTTTTGTTTTTATAATTTGGTTGTACCACGTGGGAGGCTCAGAACGAAAACGCGGGAAAAACAGATTTGTCGCGTGCAGGCGGTTTGATTGGTCGGAACTGATCAATCAGCGAGCTAGTTTGAAGTAGATTAACCAATGAATGCTTGTTATATACTTTGTAAGATGGTGTTGGTGAAAGTTACACAGGAATAGTGCATTTCCTAGCAGGGGTGACTGGCTGACGTGGAAGATTCCACACTGTTGGTGATTTGAATGCGCGGGAATGAAACTGATATAAACGAAGAGCACTTTTTTTTTTCTTTTATCGGACAGTTTCAACGGCGTAGAGGATTGATAGTGGAGAGACGTGTACTGGGATTTTCTTGATATTGGACGTTCGATTCTTGCTTGCAGCATTTCCTTCTCCACCCCTCTTGTATTTTACAGTGTTTTTGATTATCAAACAGTTTGTCTTGCCTTGAACATGAAATACTACTTCAAAGCAACTACACATTTATATTTAAATAATATGTCGGCAGCAATAATTCTCTCGAAAATATTTATTTAAATAATATAGAAAAGTTAAGCCTATTATCTATTTATTTATTTGCTTTTAAGACTTTTATTTAGCTATGGGATTTTTTTTATGTTAATTATTTAATGCGAAAGTTTGTTGATGCCGGCAAAAAACCGTTAACTCCTGCCTATGGTTTAATAAGTTTTCATTATTTAGAAATTTAATGATTAAAGTTCTAAACAATGAAAAATAAAAATCCCATAGCTAAATAAAAGTCTTAAAAGCTTAGCCATGTCATTAAATAGGAAAAACTCTTTTTGTAGTCGTCAAAAAACAAAAAAACAAATTGAAATTCAGTGCAATACGATTTGTATATAAAACACCCAGTTGAATAAACAAATAAATAAATAGATAATCAGATGGACAATAATAAAAGACAATTCTCCAGACACATAACGACTTGTAGGCGCGCCATAAAAATATCCCTCACTGGGAAGCAACTAAGGAGTGACCGCAAACATTAGCCTTGAAATAGATACACTACCCAACCTTCGCAAAACCTCACTGAAGATGATGAATCTATTGATAAGAATTAACTCTCTGACCACTTAACGAAGGAAAATAGTCTAGCCACTCCCACAATAACGAATTTTGTAACGGACCATGCCTAAAAACACACGTAAACCGAGAGATAGCTTATTCCTAAAATTTCGCCTGAAGATGAAACGGGACTAAACACCTCAATTCAACTTAATTTTAATAATTATTTGGATGGTTTCGGCTCTCGTTTTTGAAACATGAGAACTCTTATGTAGCGAAGGAATCATATTTTTTAAACAAAAAATATTATATATATATATATATATATATATATATATATAATTAATCAGTTCCTCTCGTTCCCTATGGAAAATTGTGTGGTTTTGACGTCACATCCAAACAAAAGCTAACCAAGAATTCGTATTCATTTAGACGTGTAAATAATAGTAAAAATTTCAATGTCGATTTAAATGCACAAGGCTGACCCCATTCGCATGTATACACACTTTTAGGACAGTGCAATCCGGTTTGAAGTTAGAGGTTCCGTCTCCCAGACTGCTTACGACCCAAGGGTTTAGGTCTCAGTGAATCTTGCTATTTTACCAAGGATCATAAACTTTAATAATTTGCTGAAATCATGAGGACAGGAGATAGTGATTGACATTGTATTTTTGCAGATTAAATCTGGCTGGACAGCTTGGAGCTGGAAGAGAGTTCCACAAGCGAAGATTGCGATTAATGAAACTATTAGCATAGATCTTCCGGCTACATCTATCCAGCTCAACCCTAATGTGATGTGATCTGCGCTTAATTTTCCTTTAAAAAAATCGAGGTGGCATATCGAAGAGCTCATCCCAACATTTTACCATGGAATTATTTATAGAAATATCACAGAAAGGCAGCATTACGTCGGTGGGAAACTTGCCTGAAGCCGAGCTGCCAGATCAGGACCGATAATATTGCTGATTCTGCTTTGGATTTTATCAAGGAGCTCAAGGTAAATAGCAGGCGCATCGGATTATATGTGACAACAATATTCTAAACATGGACGAATGGTAGACTTATAGATATGGAAGGTAGATTCTGGAGAATACATACATACACACACACGCACGCACACACACACACACACACACACACACACACACACACATATATATATATATATATATATATATATATATACATAGATAGATAGATAATATTAGTTGTAAATATACACATACATATGCAAAATATATAAATATATATACATACATAAACAAAACATATATATTTGTATAAAAGAAAAACAAAAATTCCAAGAGTATAGAATCCAGGTAGAACTCAATGTCCAGGACAGAGTAAGGATATAATAAAAAGGCTTACGTATTTACGATTACAATGAAATAAATTGTGACATGGAACATTAGTGTTTAAGCCTTTTTATTATATATATATATATATATATATATATATTAAGACATTTTTATGTTTATAAATGATTTTTAAACATTTTTTATGTTTATACATTCTTTTTTATAGATACAAATATTTAAGTAAATGCTCTATTTGTAATAAACAGTATTAACAACATTGTATGTCCGAGAAATTCTCATAGAAAATATGCGTTGTCTGACAGGAATCGAAACTGTATCGTCTACGGAAACGTCATATAGCCAGACGTGCTTTTACCGATTTCGCCACAGAGGTTAGCAGGGTCGATTTTACTGTTTTTAATTAAACTATAATTTTCCATGATTTACCTCACGTACATTCATATCTGCTCGATGCGTATCCAAATGTAAACACATGACGTCACACATTATGAAATGGACAAAGTCCGACAATTATACATAAAAAAAAGTCTTAAAATAATTGTAGGACTTTGTCCATATAAATACACACACACACACACACACACACACACACACACACACACACACACACATATACATATATATATATATATATATATATATATATATATATATATATATGGACACTTCATTGAATACGACTGACAAGGTGTTTTTATTTAGTTGTTTATTTAATTTTTCATGCGATCTAATAGTTTTTTTTCTTTTCAGATGATAAAATATATAAAAAAAATATCCGAATGTTGTTTTTATCCGAGCGGTTTAGGATATGCATTTAGCCATTTTTAAGGATTAAATATTTTAACTGTTAAATAAATAGTTTGTTGCATGTATGTCTTTATATGGTGTTTTCATTTTTCAAAACACGCTCAAGAAAGATATGTGTATATATATAAAAAAAGAATATGCACATCATCGAGATATCTTAACTTTATTAAATTGAAATTATTACATTTAGAGAGAGAGAGAGAGAGAGAGAGAGAGAGAGAATGAGAGACAGACAGATAGACCTAAGACAGACAGATTGATCTAAAATCCTGTAAGGGAAAAAATGCGCCTTGCAAAGTCTGAATGAAAAAGAAAGAATGGCCAAGATAAAAAAATAGAAACAGAACCTTAAATATCTGAAACGTAGAAATGACTAGTAGAATGTGTGATTGGGGCGACCGGGAGCAGGCTGGGCTTCACAAAGCTGTTTAATCTCACGAAGGTAAGGTCCATCGTGTAATCATCTCCCGACGCTAACACAACGCAGGTGTTAAGACCGGTTCCATTGGCTCGATGGTATGCGGTTGCATTTTAGGATAGCGGGGGCGCCTAATAGGATTCTTCTATGTCTGACTCTCACTTCCCGTCTCGCCCATCCAATCCCTCTTTTCCGCTTACCCAGCCATCGACTTCCGCTATCGCTCAGTTGCGCCATGGATTTTCAAACAGAGCTGCATAAAAGTCTTTACCTTCTTGCTGGGGAATCCAATTGATTGAGACGGGTGTGCGATGGATAATTCAGTTTTCCCGACCTAGCTACCGATTACTTTGCTCAAACACCCGATCGCACGCACTTGTTAGACGTAGTCTGAAATTGCTTTTATCTCTTTCGCTTATATTTACAGCCAAGAATTTTCGTTCATTCTTTATTCATTCTCTTCTAAATTTTTGGTTTTTTCTTTCTTGCTCCGACATTTTGTTTACAGAAAATTCTCTTTTCTTTCTTTATCTCACTCGCTTTCTTTCTTTCTTTCTTTTTTTTCATTCTTTCTTTCTTACTTTCTTTCTTTCTTTCTTCTGTATTTTTGTTCTTTTTTTCAGAAAATATTATTTTCTTTCTTTATCATTCTTTCTTTTTTCCTAATGTTGTGCATTTTTCTTTATTTTCAGAAAATAATCTCATTTTTCTTTCATTCCATTTGTCATTCTTTCCTTTCTTTCTTTTTTTCTTTCTTTCTTTCCCTTTTTCTTTCTTTTTTCTTTTTTCTGTATTTTTGTTCTTTTATTCAGAAAATATTAGTTTCCTTCTTCATCATTTTTTTCTTTTTTCATCATGTTGCGCATTTTTCTTTATATTCAGAAAATAATCTAATTTTTCGTTCATTCCATTTGTCTTTCTTTCTTTCTTTCTTTCCTGTTTTTTTTCCTTCTTTCTTGTCTCATTGTACTGACTTGTTCTTAGACTCTTTATTGTATTTCTTTGGGAAAAAATATCCTTAATTTTTTTCTTTCGCTTTTTTCTTTTTCTCTCTCTCTTTCTTTCTCTCTCTCTTTCTTTCTTTCTTTCTTTCTTTGCATTGTTTCATTTGTTTTTCTCTTTAGAAAAACTATTTCCTTTGCTTCTTTCTTTCGTTATGAGCATGGTTTATTTTCTTTTGTTTTCTGGAATTAACTCTTCTTTCTTTCTTTCTTTCTTTCTTTCTTTCTTTCTTTTTTTTCTTCCAACGTCATTATACATATACTATTTTTCCTTCTTTCTTTTTTCTTTCACTCTTTCTTTCTTACTGTTTTCTTGACTTTTCCTTATAATTTTAAATGTTCGCGAATTTTGAGACAGATTTTCATTTTTTTTCTTTCATTTTTATTATTATACAATTCTTGAACATTTTTCTTCCATTTTTTTTCCTCAGTTTCTTAACACTTGTTCTCATTTCTTTTTTGCTTCTTTTGTTCATAATCTTTCCTCTTTCTTTTTTCTCTCTTTATCATGGAAACTTGTTCTTCGCTTTTTCTTTCTTCTTTTAAGGCACTTTTGTAGACCTTTTTCTTTCTCTCTGTTCTTATCGTAATGACTTATTCTTAATATCTTTCTTTTCTCTCATGGGGAAAATTTTTCTTCATTTTTTTTTCTTTCTATTTTTGCATTGTTTTCCGTTTTATCTTTCTTTGTTTAGGAAAAATTATTTTATTTATTTCTTTCTGTACTTGTAACGATTTCTTCTTACTTTTCTTTCATTTTCTTCCTTCGTAAAAAAATGCTCTCAATTTTTTCTTTAGCTCATTGTTTTCTTTCTTCATTTCTTTCTGTCTTTGCATTGCTTTTTGCTTTATTTTTCTTCCTCTTCAGAAATAAACTCTTTTTTCTTTTCTTCTTTCATTCTTTCTTACTCTCATTATTTTACAGATATCCGTTGGGACACTTTTCTCTTTACTTGATTCTTTATTTATTTTGGAAAAATTATTCCCGACTTTCGAGAGAGTTTTTCATTGTCTGCTTACCTCGTTATTATGTTTACCTTTTTCCTGAAATCTTTTCATTGTCTGCTTACCTCGTTATTATATTTACCTTTTTCCTGAAATCTTTTCATTGTCTGCTTACCTCGTTATTATGTTTACCTTTTCTTGAAATTTTTCATTGTCTGCTTACCTCGTTATTATGTTTACCTTTTTCTTGAAATCTTTTCATTGTCTGCTTACCTCGTTATTATGTTTACCTTTTTCTTGAAATTTTTTCATTGTCTGCTTACCTCGTTATTATGTTTACCTTTTTCTTGAAATCTTTTCATTGTCTGCTTACCTCGTTATTACCTCGTTATTATGTTTACCTTTTTCTTGAAATTTTTTCATTGTCTGCTTACCTCGTTATTATGTTTACCTTTTTCTTGAAATCTTTTCATTGTCTGCTTACCTCGTTATTATGTTTACCTTTTTCTTGAAATTTTTTCATTGTCTGCTTACCTCGTTATTATGGTGAACTTATTCTTGAAATCTTTTCATTGTCTGCTTACCTCGTTATTATGTTTACCTTTTTCTTGAAATTTTTTCATTGTCTGCTTACCTCGTTATTATGTTTACCTTTTTCTTGAAATCTTTTTTCATTGTCTGCTTACCTCGTTATTATGTTTACCTTTTTCTTGAAATTTTTTCATTGTCTGCTTACCTCGTTATTATGGTGAACTTATTCTTGAAATTTTTTCATTGTCTGCTTACCTCGTTATTATGTTTACCTTTTTCTTTAAATTTTTTCATTGTCTACTTACCTCGTTATTATGGTGAACTTATTCCTGATTTTTTTTCATTGTCTGCTTACCTCGTTATTATGGTGAACTTATTCTAGACAGTTTTTCATTCTCTGTCTACCTCGTTATTATAGTGACCTTATTCTTGACATTTTTATTCTCTGTTTACCTCGTTATTATGGCGGCCTTATTCTGTATATTTTTTAATTTCATTTTTCGCTTTATCTCATGGAAACAGTCTTCTTGGTATTTCTTTCTCTTCTCAGAAAATTTCATCTTTCTTACTTTTGTCTCTCTTTATTTTAAATACCTTGTTATTGATCCATTTTTTCTTCTTTCCTTCTTTTGGGAAAATACCTTGACACGTTCATTGCTTCTTTCTTTCTATTCATATTTTTTCTATTTTCATTCCTTTTTCATCTTCATACTTCCTATTTGAGCCATTGTTCAAATTTTTCATTCCTGTTTTTCCTTGATATATTTCGTTTTTCTTTCTTTCTATTTTTCTCTACTTTAATTACATTGTTTTTGGTCTCTCTTTTTTCGTGTTTTTTTTTTTTTGAATCATTTTTCAGGTTTGTTTTTTAAATTTATTTATTGTTTTCTATTAATATTTTCTTTCTTTCAAAGAAATTACATCTTTCTTTTTTATTTTCTTTCAATCATTTTTCATTCTTTTCTTCGATGTATTTCTCATATTTTCTTCGTTTCCCATTCTGACGTATACACTCTTCTTGACGACTCGTTTTTTTCTTTCATTTTAAAACCTTATTCTCAACCATTTTTCATTTCTTTCTTTCATTTTATTTACGCCTTTTTCTCTCCTTGTATTCTCGTATTTCTCAATTTGCCCAACATAAAATTGTCATGTTGCTTCCAAAATTCAACTCATAACCGTTCAATTCTAAAACATTTTTTTTCGCTGGTATTTCGTTTTTCTCTCTCAGCCATTATTTCTTCACGGTTCAGCAGAGATTCCTTTGCATTCCATTAATTTTCACTTCGATTTTAGGCAAAATTCATAAAATTTTTCAACTCATAATCTTCGCATTTTATACACTTCGCCCGTGGGGCCGTTAGATTAATTGCTGAGACATGAGAAGCCGGTGGGAGATTAGAAAGTTTTCGAATGCTGTTTATGTAGGGTGATAAGATAGATAGATAGATAGATAGATAGATAGATAGATAGATAGATAACTGAATGATGACTAACAGGTACACATCTTAAACATAATCAGGTCTTATACTAGCCCTCAAAGTTTACTTATCCGGACCAATCCGGACATTAACATTTGAACAACCGGGTTTTGACCGATGCCAAAAGATAATA
Source organism: Acanthosepion pharaonis (assembly GCA_903632075.3). Taxonomy (NCBI): domain Eukaryota; kingdom Metazoa; phylum Mollusca; class Cephalopoda; order Sepiida; family Sepiidae; genus Acanthosepion; species Acanthosepion pharaonis. The sequence continues at coordinate 2,329,866 of CAHIKZ030001868.1, forward strand.
TTTATTGTTAAATTTTAAAAACATGATACTTAAATTTCATTTTTATATTTTCTTCCTTTTCAACACAAGGTATTTTTGAAATAAAAAAAATGGCGTTAAAAGTTCATCAGGTTATGAGCCCAGCGTGCATCTGTGTGCTTCTTTTTATAAATTTGGGGAGGGGGAAGTATTTTGCATTTTGGTATGGCGGAAGTGGAGATCCGTGATCGCCTCCAACTTGAAATCACATAAAAAGAAAACCCTATGCCGCGCCAGGAAATTTTTCTCGCCGAATTCGATCCTTCAAATCTACAAATTAACCATTCGCCCTTGCATGGAGTATTGCTGGCATATATGGTCTGGAGCCCCTTCTAATTGTCTCAAGGTCCTTGATAAAATCCACAGATGGATATACACTGTAATTGGCCCAGATATGGCATCTCGTCTGCAGCCGCTTTCTCACAGACGTGCCGTCGCCTCCCTCTGTCTTTTTTTTTTACAAATACTTTCACGGTAACTGCTCCGATGAGCTGCTGTCACTGGTTCCCAGACTTCATGAATTTAAGCGTTCAACTAGGCTGGCATCTCGCTCTTAGCCTTTCACTGTCGAAACTGTTAAATGGATCCGTCTCTTCTACTCCAATAGCTTCCTGTCTTGCACTTCTCGCCTGTGGAACTCCTTCCCTCCTCTTTTCTTGTTCCTGATAGCTATAATCTCCAACTATTCAAATTTAACTTCAATCGACGTCTCCAGATGCCCTGATCTATCCCCTAATCTTCTCCTCATCCTTTCCTCTATAACTCCTCCTCTTTGCTCTCGCTCCAACTCTCTGTAACCCCTTGCGTGCTAGTGGCTTCCCACCTTGCTGGGGGTGAAACGCTTAAAAATGTCCTTATTTCTATTTTTCCAATCCCCCGTTCTCACACCTATTTACCCAAGCTCTAAATATATGTTAATGTTTTCTTCATTACACTTGCAATCAATGTGGTATGAGTGACAAATTTTTCCGGGCATGTTTTCATGTTAGGCATTTTATTAAGCAATTCCCCCCAAGCAAGAGAGGAATGCCACTAACATGCAAGGGGCTACAGAGGATTAAGAACAAGATTAAAGAGGCACGTTTGGGGAAAGGGCGGGGAATAAGCTCAGAATGTCAGAAGTCGATTGACATTACACTTGAATATTTGAAGATTATAGTCATCGTGGAAGCAAGTAACGGGAAGCGAGTTCCACAGACGGGAAGTGCAGGAGAAGAAGCAATTCCAGTAAAAGAGAGGGTTACATATAACTGTTTTAACAGTGAAAGGGTGGGATCGTGATGCCAGCCTTGTAGCTCATTTAACACTAGGATGGCCGAGGTGTCGTTTTCGATACCTTCAAATTTTCAACCAATTACTATAGAATAACTAGTTTTGGTTCGATGCTGAGGCTTATGGACAATTATTGAATTTTAGCAAAGATGCTTAACAGACTTAATTCATTAAAAAAATATTCAGTGGAATAGCTGATATTTGAGGTTTTACCTTGAATGGCCGAGGTGTCGTTTTTGACACCTAGGCTATTTATAGGGTAAATGCATTGAAAGTTTTCTCACAAGCAATAATACTTGTGTTTATGTCCTCTATCTATCTATTTATCTTTCTATCTATACACAGACACACATAATTTACACACACACACACACATATATATATATATAAAATCACATTCTTTCAGTATGAGGTATACTAATATTTGTGAATTTCTTTTCAGACTTGTTATTCCTGACTTAAATATTGAATATATTAGAGATGGATGCTTCACGGCGTAATGTAAATAAAGATGTCAAAGGAGCTGGCTATCCTAGTGTTAAGTAAAATAACATATCCAATAAGCATCTTGAATAGATTGGATAAAGGATTTTTTCAGAAATTCCAGGAAGGGTACCGATTGAACGGTTAGACAAATGGAAAAAGAATGGCGGATAAAAAAAAATTCATGCAGTCCAAGAACCAACGAATGTAGCTCTTCGGAACAGTTGCCGTGAAAATACTTGCAGAAGCGACAGAGGGAGGACAAAGCACGTCTGTGGGATAGCGATTGTAGACGAGATTCCTGATCAGGACCTATCATCTTGCGTATTCTTCTCTGGATTTTGTCGAGGGCCTCGTTTCTTATGGAGATTGGAATCAACTGTCTTACTATTCATCCTAGAGCTGCAGCAGAAGAGATAGGTGCATACCTTTTTCGATGAAAATTGATTATTGAAACAGGCTTTAAACACTTGTATCTTCCCTTCTTTCACTCTTTCTTTGTTACTGAAACAAAGTATTGTATTGAGATGTTTTTCCATAAATTCAAAATGAAATACTCAGAAAAGACAATAAAGCCACTAAGATGGTAACAGTTACAGAGCGTTAAAGAATATTAGAAAAAAAAAGAAAACAGTATTAAGGAGATAGAAAAATAAAAGAACCGGAATCTAAAAGACAGATGATAGCGATTGATATTGCATATAGAATTTTGAAGATCAAAGTTGTCTGGAAAGCAAAAAGGCCGGAAGTGAATTCGATGGGCCGGAAGTACGAGGTTAGAAACTCACTACCTGGAACTTACGGTTGCATCTATCCCTTTCAACTTGAAAAGGATGACACCTACCTACCAATATAGTGCCTCGTTTAAATTCGTGCAGTCTTACTACCAAAAGCTCCTCAGAACACAGCTACCATGAAAATATTTATTAAAAAAACATCATGACTATTACGAGCAGAGGGAACGGAACAGAAGCGAAGATGCCAGGTTAGGACCGAAAACATTGCAGATTCTTCTATGAATTTTAATACTTATCGAATTTAAATCTCTTACTGAAACATTTTCAAGTCTCTGTCAACATTGTTTATTTTCGCTCACGAGCTGTAAGGAAAGTAGTTTGATTTTTTTTTTAAATTGATTTGTTTAATCCGATATAATTTAAGGAGAGGTATAATGTTTAGTAAAGACAGCCATATTTTTTTGATCATTTTATCCCAAGAAAGGTAATAAAGACACAACAGACTGTTAAAGAATATGAGAAAATAGACTATTAAGGAGAGAGGAAAATAAAAGAAAATTAGTAAGAATGTGCCTTCGTAATTAATATTGGTTCACCGTAATTTGGAACTTGCAGGTGAGTTAGTATTGTTGGCGATGAGGTTAGAGGTTTTAAATTTTTTTATAGTAGATAATTAATTTAGTATGGATATATATTATAAATTAACCGATATTTTTTCGCTACACAGTAATAACCATGTTTCAAAAATAGAAGCTGAAAACTTTAAACTAAATTATATAATTAAATTAAAAGCATTAGTTCCGTTTCATCTTCAAGCGAATTTTTTAAAAATCTACTGAGTTTTAAACGCACATATAAATTAATAATTTACTGTTTCCAAGGATACAGAGAAATCCACTCATTCAGGGAGGGGGCTGTAGCATGTTCATTTTTATTAACTATTTTTGTATCAATTATGAGTTACGTTCGAAAAAGAGATTAAATTTAGGGAGGGTAGGGGTGTATTTTTCAACGAATTTTTCTGACATCCATTAAATGCATGTCGTCTGTGTTTTTTTTTATTAACAGCAAAAAGTTTTTCGGCATTTTTTCTTGTATACTTAGAGATTCTTTTTACTTGCGTTTGAGTTAGAATACGTTTTATTAAACAACAATTTTAAAATATTTTTACTCTCAATTACTAATAGACTATATTTCTTTTTAAGTTTTATATTTTTATCTAAAAAAAAACCCCCAAAACCACTAATCTTATTGAGTTTTTTTTCAGTGTTTTCACATAAGGCATTTAGCCATCTTGACACAATTTTTCGTAAGAATCACTGAAGACCCGTTCAGTTATTCCACTAAAAATGAACAGGTTAAAATCGGTTTGTGTTAGGCACGCTGTCTTCCCAACTGAGCAATGGTGAGAAGAAAAATGATCATTCAGGCGTTGTTTAATGGTAAAAAAATTCATACTCAGGCTACCACTTTCAAAGACAATTCAAGAAACATCTAGACAACGGTGAATACGTTCAAAAAAGAGGGAATAGCGGAAACGAAAACTGCAGCAGAAGGTCTCAGCAGCAAGAGGGATCATCATTTCAACTTAGAACTAAAGAGATCAATGAGAAAAGATCAAACTCAATTCATAAAACGTTTGGCACGTGAGAGGGGAGTTCTAGCAACGACAGCCCAAAGAACAGTGAAAAAAGACTTGGAAATGAAATCGTACGTGAAACGTGTGAGGCAACGTGTTATTCCAATGCGGACATTGAGAAGGTTAGAAAGGACGAGGAACATACTGAGGAAGTTGGAAAATGATCCTGGAATAATAATAATAATAATAATAATAATAATATATATATATATATATATATATATATATATATATATATATATATATATATATATATATATATTTCTTTGATAGATGTGAGTTTGTGACCCTGGGTTTCACGCTTTTAGCGATCGTCAGACAAACTGATTAATGTTTTAAAAAAAATTGGGTTTATGTAGATTGCGTGTGTTGGTGTTAACGTTCTTTTTTATAGATACAAGTATTTAAGTAAATGCTCTGTTTATAATAAATAGTATTAAATAACATTTACCGGCCTGAATGTCCGAGAAATTTTCATAGAAAATATTCGTCCTTTGACAGGATTCGAACCTGCATCCTATACGGAACCGTAAATTGACCTTGCCTACCGAACGCGATTTTGGCCGAGTCGGTTAAAGCACGTCAGCGTAAATGACGGTTCCGTATAGGATGCAGGTTCGAATCCTGTCAAAGGACGAATATTTTCTATGAAAATTTCTCGGACATTCATCGGTAAATGTTATTTAATGCTGTTTATTATAAACAAAGCATTTACTTAAATACTTGTATTTATAAAAAAGAACGTTAAACATAAAATGTCTTCAATATATATATATATATATATATATATATATATATATATATATATATCATTATTAAGGATGAGTCTTAATTTAAAAAATGACGTAGATGTAATTGCTTTCAGGTACGACATTTCATTTGTAAATGTAGCATCCATACATATTAGAAGTTAACTCAAACTGACCCACTTGTTAAAATCTGACCCCACCCTGTCCGTGTCTATCTGCTACTACTCAGCGGTCAAA
>CAHIKZ030001868.1:2345000-2350000 GCA_903632075.3 Acanthosepion pharaonis
AAACCTTGTCATTTTCACACATACAGTACAGTAGCTCAAATTCTTTCAGTAACACACACACCAAAGAACTCTATTGTGTTTATCAACTTTTGCACTATATATTATGTATTTGTTGTGTTTATAAAAAATATTTATTGTTGAACAAATTCACATTTTCTTCTATTTGATTATTTCTCTTGTTGTTGTATTTGTTACATTTGATATTGTAAAAATTGTAGAGGGTCAGTTTTTATTTCTATTTATAACCAATACGAATTGGCTGACCCACTATAAGAGTATGAACAATGACTCATCTTCTTCTGTGGCTCGCCATAGTTTCCTGTCCTTTGTTAATATTTTTTCTTTTTGTTATTTCTCCTAAACCTTTCTCTTCCATCCATTTACTAAACCTCACTAGATAGCCTGTGTTTTTCCCTGTACCTCATGCCTTTAATCTCTCTTGCGACTATCAAATTTTCAAGTCCGACTTACACGAACTTGTAAATAAATTTCCTGTTGTTTCTTGTTATTGTTCCAATCAAGGCAAAATACAGGAACACTAATACAAAAAAAATAATAATACGAAATGTTGTTACGCCGTATTGATGGTGACTTGTTAGAAAGAGTTTCACATTGGGTAAGCAAAAGAAAACACAAAAAAAAAACGTATTTTAAAAAGAGGATGACTGGCTTTAATTAATGATTAGAAGGAACATCCGACTGTTTACCTTGGAAGGAATATATTTAGAGCGGCCAGTTGGCTTAAACGGAGAAAGCTGTCCGATTTTAGCCCCTAGGCATTTGCATCCAACAGGCATTAACGTTAGAGCCGGGGACTGTGTTTCCTTTATATCTGAGTCAATAGAGAGGATTTGGGCAAAGGAAAGTCTGTTATTGGCTTAGGGGAGTTAAGTACATGTGGCAAGGGTCCAGGAAATCTGAACTAGTTTGTTGACACGAGGGAAGAAAAAGAAAGAAAATAACAAACGGATGAAACCAAAAAGTGTGTCCAACAATGGAACTTAAAAATCATGGCATTTCTACACATGTACGTTTTGTTTTGTTATGTCTTTTTTTAAATTTTTCTTGCTTCAGTTTCTTTCTTCATTATCTTCTAATAATGCCCCAAACATAAATTAGTTTGGCATGAGTTCAATATAGTGAGTCACTTAGCAAAGGTCTGACTCTAGTAACAACTGAGAAATAACGAGCTGAGAAAATGTCCTCTATGCTGAAGTTCCCTCTTTTCTGATGTTAATCTGTATAATGCGGAACCTTCAAAACAACCCCTGGCAAAAGAATTGTGGAATTACCACACTTAGAAGTGGCTTTATTTACATTATTCGGACTATTGTCCTCATCTTTGTCGCCATATTTGTTACAACGTTTCGGCCGTTGTACGCTCTGGTCTTCTTCAGGTGGTTGGAATGTCGAACTGAACACTTTATTTCGCTCACTGGGGTAGACTCAAGGATACATGACACAGTGGATAAAGGTGTTGGTCAGATCCAGTGACAGGACCCAAAGAGTGTGAGTTCAATACCCGAGTAAGGCAGTGGAGAACTTTCAGAGGGAAATTAACAAGAGATAACTAATAACTGACATCCATTAAATATGACACGTGGAACCTAAACAGTCTACCCTAGTGAGCGAAATAAAGGGTTTAGTTCGACATTCCAACGAACTGAAGAAGGCCGGAGCGTACAACGGCCGAAACCTTGTAATAAATATGGCAACAAAGATGAGGACAATAGTCTGAATAATGTAAATACTGTACATAATACCTCATATCAGAAATATAGACAGATACTGAAGGGCCGAAACGCTGTAATAAATATGGCGACAAAGATGAGGACAATAGTCTGAACAATCTAAATAATGTACATAATACCTCATCTCAGAAATATAGACAGATACTGAAGGGCCTAACGTTGTAATAAATATGGCGACAAAGATGAGGACAATAGTCCGAATAATGTAAATAATGTGCATAATACCTCATCTCAGAAATATAGACAGATATTTAGAAGTGGCTCGCTTAAGTTTCTATTCATCTGCAGTAGATTTGTTTCGACATGATGTCACACTTCAAGACAGTATGATTCTCTATCTTCAAGATGGCTCCTTGTTTCAAAGCATCCCAGCTGTTACTTCAACATGCATATAGACAAACCTTTGCTTATAATGTAAATATGCTGGGTGAAACATAGCTACAGATTAAGAATATACCCCACCAAGAACCCGTCCTGGGCATGACGATAAACTACATCCGCGTCTTGGGTAAGACGATAAACTACGTCCAACAGCAAGGCCTCTGATCAAGAAGTTTTGAGGAGCGTGGAACCACTTCTTAATTTCTGGTGTTCCCAGGTCCACCCTGATCCAGAGTGGTAGCACCTGTTAGGGTCCTATCTATAGTCAAATAGTTAACCCCCAAACTGGGGTTAAAACACTATAAAAATGTAAAAATACGTTTTAATACAAGAAATATTTTGTAAAACAAAATATTACCGGATCTAAATTTTCTATAAAATTATTACCTGCTACACAATTTTTGAAAAAACATATTACCAGCAATAAAAAGGTTGTCGGTATTAAATAACCCATTGAGGTTGATATGCCGTAAACAAAACAAACCAAACCAAACCAGAAATACTTTGTAAAAAAATATTACCAGCAACAAATTTTTGAAAAAAAAAATTACCAGCTGTACATTTAGAAGAAAAATATTACCAGAAATAGATTTTTTGAACGAAAAATATTACCAGGAATACATTTTTGATAAAAATATTACCAGTAATAAAAAATCTTGTCGGCATTATACAGGGTGTTTCAAAAGATTTGATATCCTTTGAGATGTAAATATCACAGAAAGTACATGATTAAGGCAAATGAAATTAAAAAGTATTAATGTTGAAGATCATAAGATTTATTCATCCAAATCTGAATGAGAAATTCAAAAGCATGTGGATTATGTGAACGATTTCACAAATGTTCAATATGCGCACCGCCTGAGACACGGCATTTTTATACCTGTGAAGAAAAAGATTAAAGATTAAAGAACATAAAAATACAAATAAGAAAAACACAAAAACATAAAGACATAAAAACATAAAACAAAATTAAACATAAAGATGCTATTAAAATTTGAAGTCATTTGAAGGAGAACTAACAAAGTTATTTGCGAAATGATATCAAATTTTTTGAAACACCCTGTATAACCCATTGAGGTTGATATGCCATAAAACAAACCAAACCAAACCAAACCACGAAGAAAACATACTGTTTTGAATTCAGAGTTTATCTTCTTACCAATACCGGTTGCCAACCCCGACTTAAGAGTCCTATATATTTTGTTATTTAACATACAACTAGTGGTTATTTGTGCGAAATTGAATCTAAGTGGAAATACTATATCCAATAAATTGTCAGGTTTGCTTTTAGGAATTTTAGTTTCCTGTGCCGTCCGAGAAAATCTTTCTAAACACAATCTATCTTACATATTTATTAATCTGCCGTTAATCTGACACATGTATTCTGCGATGTGTTCTTACCAAAATCTAAAGAAAACTCTGCAAATTGAGTTGGTCTTGAGCCGGCATCTGAGTTTGGTAACTTTTCCACCACCGTAATGTAAATTTATTGACTTTCCTATAAATACTTTCATCGTAATAGTTCTCATGAAATTTCCTATATGATGCTTTTTTATTCCTCTCCCCCAACAGACAAAAAACTGTACATATCGGGACCTTTTAGGGTATCATAGAGACTTTAAGGTATTATGGTGGAGATAGTAAGAGTTTGGTTTGTTTTAAAATATATAAACTTCAATGGGTTATTTAATGCCGAGGAGATTTTTATTGCTGGTAATATTTTTTTCCAAAAATATATGGCTGGTAATATTTAATTTTAAAAATCTATAGCTGATATTTTTTCCAAAATGTATTTTTGGTAATATTTTTTTTTCAAAAATGTATTTCTGGTAAATTTTAATTTTTGTTTTCAAAATGTATTGCTGGTAATATTTTTTTAAAATAATCTAATGCTGGTAATTTTTTTTTTTTTAAATGTATTGCTGGTAATATGTTTTTTCCAAAAATGTATTACTGGTAAAAAATTAAAAAAAAGTATTGCCGGCATTAAAACCTATTTTTATACTTTCAGAGTGTTTTGACCGCTTTTTTTTTGGTGGTGGGGGAGGGGGTTAAACTGGGACCCTGACAGGTGCTAGCACGCCGGTTCAGGGTGGATCTAGGGACAACAGCAATTAGGACGTGGTTCCACGCTTCTCAAAACCTTCTGATCAAAAGCCTTGCTGTCGGATGTAGTTTATAGTCTTACCCAGGACGCGGTTATATTTTATCGTCTTACCCAGGACGCGGGTATATTTTATCGTTTTACCTAGGACGCGGTTATATTTTATCGTCTTACCCAGGACGCGGGTATATTTTATCGTCTTACCCAGGACGCGGGTATATTTTATCGTTTTACCTAGGACGCGGGTATATTTTATCGTCTTACCCAGGACGCGGGTATATTTTATCGTTTTACCTAGGACGGGGTATATTTTATCGTTTTACCTAGGAAGCGGGTATATTTTTTATCGTCTTACCCAGGACGCGGGTATATTTTATCGTCTTACCCAGGACGCGGGTATATTTTATCGTTTTACCTAGGACGCGGGTATATTTTATCGTTTTACCTAGGAAGCGGGTATATTTTATCGTCTTACCCAGGACGCGGGTATATTTTATCGTTTTACCTAGGACGCGGGTATATTTTATCGTCTTACCTAGGACGCGGGTATATTTTATCGTTTTACCTAGGACGCGGGTATATTTTATCGTCTTACCCAGGACGCGGGTATATTTTATCGTCTTACGCAGGACTCGGATGTAGTTTATCGTCTTACGCAGTAAGAGTGTTAAGTAAGAACGTGTTGTCTTTTTTTGTGGGGGGGTGGCTTAACAATTTGCCCATAGCTGAGACCCTGACAGGTGCTAGCACGCCGGGTCAGGGTG
>CAHIKZ030001868.1:2360000-2365000 GCA_903632075.3 Acanthosepion pharaonis
CGGGGGTTAGGGACCAGAACCGGCCGGGAAGAGTTAGAATCTGCGAATACTTGTAACCCCCCACCACCACCACCAATAAAAGTGTTTATAAATATCTATTTTGATCGTTAAAACCCCATATGCCTTAAACTTTCATCCTAAACACTTTAGAAACATTTCAGACCCTTTTTTAAAACATTTTTGAAAAATAGTATTAGTGACCATACACTTAGCGTAAATTTGCTTTTATACGTAAAATAACCGTTTTTAATTATGCATAGATCGATACAACCATTGGATATACTTTTTTAAAATATGTGTAACAAGACATAAAATAAGAAAAATGTTTTAAACATTTTCTAAAAACAGGACTGTGATGATTCCACCAGACTTAACATAAGCCGTTTTAAGACCCCAGCCGCAGCCCCTAACAAAGAACAAAGCCCAAGCACTACGCAAGATATTGTGTTTGTGTTATTTACATTGAAGTTATACAATTTTTGCCAATTTACACACACACACACACACACACACACACACATACACATATACATATATATATATATATATATATATATATATATATATATATATATATATATGTGTATGTATTTAAATATTTAATAATAATAATAATAATAATGGACTCTCCCGTCGGTTTCGACGGATGAGGATCTGCCAGCTTATTGATTCAGTTATGAAAGTTTATGCGCTAATCTTAAGTGGCATTTAAGGCCCGCTAGTGATTTACAAAGGAGGCCACATATGGAGCAAGTGTGAGTATTGTGAGATGAGATCACTCTTAGATTGGCTGACCTTTAGATCTTGCTCTCGCTTCTTCAAGATAATTCAGACAAGCAGATTGAAAATTGCTGAGTCCCCTAAAACACGTTGATCTCCATTCTATCCGCTCCAAAGCTCAAGGGTGTTATGTGGTATATTGACTGCCGACAAGTTGCTTTTAAGCTTGTCTTTGTATCTTAGCCATGGGCGTCCTACATTCCTGTAGTCCTGATCTAACTGGCTGTACATTAGGATCTTGGGTATCCTGTCATTAGACATTCTCAAGACATGATCAGTCCACCGTAACTGAGACTGTATGAGAAAAGTCTCGATTCCTCCAATATTACACTTGTTAAACAGGTCTACGTTAGATGTCCTATCTTGAAGCTTAACTTCACAGATTGCACGCAGACAGCTTTTTATGGAAAACATCTAGCTGGCGTATATGATATATATATATATATATACCTATATATATATATATATATATATATATATATATATATATATATATATATATCTTCAGAAGCACTATTTTGGGCTTTCTATGACCGTAAGTCCCACGTGTCCCATCAGTTCCATTGACCATTGAATATTTACGGTTCGAGTTGCATATTTGCTGGTTCGAATCCTAACGGAGGCCCGAACGAAGATTTCTTGCAAGATTTCTGGAATATTCAGGCTGCTAGATATAGTTGGAGAAAAACATAATGTTTAATTAAAAAACAGAGTATCTATCAAAAGTAAACAAAATAAATGACAGATATCAGGTTATCCCATAAGTTCTGTCCGAATTTTAACTTTTTGTTAAAATGAGTATTTTAAATTAATTATATTAAATTAATTAATTAATTATATTAAATTTTGTTTGATTAAACCCTGCTAACATGGAAGTACCCAAGAATCATTTGAGGCACATAATGCTTTATGAGTTCAAGAAGGGAAACTCAGCAGCCGAAGCGGCTAGAAACATCCGCTCAGTTCATGGAGAGGAATGTGTGAATGAAAGAACTTGCAGAAGATGGTTTGCAAAATTCAGAGGTGGAGATTTCACCCTTGAAGATGAAGATCGAACCGGACGTCCAGTTGAGTTTGATTAAAGCTTCTTGAAGAAAATCCTGCTTTATCAGTTGAGGAATTGGCAGTGGTTATCAGTTCAAAGCATACAACTGTTCATCGTCATCTTCAACAACTTGGAAAAGTTCCTAAACTTGGAAAATGGGTGCCTCATGAATTGTCTGAAAACAACCTCAAATCTCGAGTTGAAATCTGCTCTTCTCTCCATTCTCGCCAACTTGTTTCACCTTTTTGGATAGATTTGTGACTGGCGACAACAAATGGATCTTTTATCGAAATGTTAAACGTCGTAGACAGTGGTTTAGTAAAGGGGAAGACCCCAGCCACAGCCGAGAAGGGAACTTCATGGGAAAAAGGATCTTCTTTCAATCTGGTGGGATCGCCAAGGAATAATCCACTTTGAATTCTTACCACCTAATGCAACAATTAATGCTCAAATATATTGTCAGCAATTAGAGCGTTTGAACCAAGCTTTGAGTATAAAAAGACCTGCTCTAGTGAATCGAAAAGAGGTGATTTTTCATCAGGACGATGCGCGACCCCACACATAAGAATCACGTCACAAAAGATCGAAGAACTTGGTTGGGAGAAAATTCCTCATCCACCTTATTCCTCCGATCTTGCTCCTTCAGACTACCATTTGTATCGTATCTTACAGAATAATTTGGAAGAAACAGCTTTTGTAACACAAGAATAGGTTAAAACTGACATTTGTGAGTTCTTTGAATCAAAGCCTAAAGAATTTTAACGTAATGGAATTAGTCAACTTGTTAATAGATGGAAAGAAGTCATAGATAATCAGGGAAAATACACCGTTGATTGAATCTGTAATTAGATGTAACATTTGGTTACCTGTTTTCTTTATTCAAAATTCGGACAGAACTTATGGGATGATCTGATAAAAATATGGCGGATTTAATCCATTTCCTAAAAAATACACACACACACACACACACACACACACACACACACACACACACACACACATATATATATATATATACATACAGAGAGAGAGAGAAAGCGAGAGAGTGATAGATAGAGACAGTTAATGGAAGATAAATATCTGAATAAATGACCAAGAAAATAATTTCTTGTAATATTCTTGCGTCATTTCCGTAACCATGGTAGCAATTGTGCCAGAACAATTTTCAAAAATCGTTTTGTCAATCGCCCAGCGTCAACAGATTGCTTTCTCTTTTCTGATTGGCCAATCAATAGGGAGCAGTCATTGTTGTACAAACATCGAAGTTCCGGTATTTTAAATAAAAGAAACCGTATGGTTGAAAACTCAAGATTGTTAGGAATTTGTTCGATTCATTTAGAGAATCTCATTCCATCAGATCGGAATCTTCACGCCAAAGATCTGACTACAGGAATGGTTTTCTTTCGAAAATATTGACAGACAAATAAACAGCCAATGAAAATTACAGATAAAATTACTGATAAAAAATAAAGAAAAAAAAACTAGATCATTGTAAAAATAGAATAGAAAAAAACTAACAGAAAAAGGAGTAAATATTAAACGTATTTAAAGATTCGACTACAGGATATATAACTAAAGAATGGATGCGTAGAAAAATGTTGAATGTACATAAAATGATTTTATTTAATGTAAATCAAACAGCGGCTGTTATCGAAAAGACTTCCAGTCAGTTATGAATTGGGACAAGATGTGGCTTGTAAATTTTATCTCCACCAAAAGCAAACTGATATCATGGAAGGAAACCATTTTTGTTATTAGCCAACATGGCTGATGCTAACTTTCAGGAGAATGACATATTTCGCCTTCTTGGTCTCACGTTATCCACTGACATGTTTTTCTATGCAAGAATCTATCATATTGAAGTAAATTTACAAACTAAGTAACTCCTAAGGTAGTATGCTACTATATATATATATACATATATATAGTATAGTATAGTTTTTAATCTCTTATAATAAATAATATTTAGCATTACTCTGTATTGAGCCCTCTTTTAAATTAAATTTGTTCTTATCTTGCCTGTATATATATATATATATATATATATATATATATATTTAAAATATGATTTCAATTCGCGACATAAGAGGTCTCATGTCGCGAATTGGAATCATATTTTAAATAAATAATTATATTTATGCTCTACTTCTGTATCGAGCACTATTTTATAAAAATAATAACTAAAATACTAAGGGATTTTGGATTATTTACCTAACCAGTTCCTTCTTATTTTCTATATATTTTCACACATATATATATATTTTTTCACACACACATATATATTTATATATATATTTGAAATATTTATATATATATATATATATATATATATATATATATATATATAAATATATAATTATTTATTATAAATTATAAATATTTATTATAAATTATAAATATATTATATATTATAAATTATAATATATATTATATATATATATATATATATATATATATATATATATATATATATATATATATGAAGAAATATTCTTTTAAGGTGTGCTATTTTTATGGGATAAGTTGTTCAATATCAGAACCATAGCCTATGTAAATATAAATATAAAAGTGAACATTGAAGTCAACACTCAGAGGCGACAGGCCTGACGATTGCCTCTAGCATGAAACATCCTGTCGCCTCTGAGTGTTGACTTCAATGTTCACTTTTATATATGATGGACTCGCCCATCGAGTTCGATGTATGAGGTTTCGACGACCACGAACTAATTATCTGCGTGACTTTTGAGACCAGCTCGAGAATTGCACAAAAGACTGCAAACAGTACAGGAGAATGTATTGTATCCAAGTGCTGTAGGAACATTGTCAGCTGTCTTATTTTGCTTTCGTGTTTCATGCAGTCCAATGATGCTTACTTCTTGATGGTACATTATTCCTGAATGGCAGTTAGAACCATAATTTGATCTATTCATAGCTACCTCTTCAAATGGAATGTTGACGCAAAAAAAAGGTTGCTTTTCAGTTTATCTTTATACCTGAATATAATATATATATATATATATATATATATATATATATATATATATATATATATATATATATATATATATAATATAATAGAAAAAGAAAGAACAGTAAGATATATAATCCGGTGTTCTTATAGATATTTTTATTTTTACAAAATAGTGCTCGATGTAAATTTACAGAAAATATATAT
>CAHIKZ030001868.1:2370000-2450000 GCA_903632075.3 Acanthosepion pharaonis
TAAATTGTTGAAGCTTGGATAAGCATGGAATAATAATAATACAACACAAAATGTACGTAAACAAAATGTATTGAAACAAGGAAAAGGTACACAATATTTACAGTTAGTTTTGGTATATTCTTGGGAAGACTGTTCCTGCAGAATGGGTTGACTAAATCGCAGTCGGGCAGAGTCTCTCGATTCGATCTCTTCTTACTTTCTCCCCCGTCTTCCGGTACTAACCCATATTTATATGGTCGGTACTCCACTTATGTAAATTAGGTGTATCGTACCACAACATAAATAAATACAAAAAAAAAAACAGAATGAAAGAATGAAATCAAGAATGAATGAAGGACTGAAAAAAGAAAAGAAAAACAAGGCGGAAGTTAAAAAAGTTAAAAAGGAAAGAATGAAAGACTGAAATGAAGAATGAATGAAGGACTGAAAATAGGAAGATAGCCGAGGAAGTTAATAAAATAAAAAAAAGAAAGACTGAAATGAAGAATGAATGAAGGACTGAAAATAGGAAGATAGCCGAGGAAGTTAATAAAATAAAAAAAAGAAAGACTGAAATGAAGAATGAATGAAGGACTGAAAATAGGAAGATAGCCGAGGAAGTTAATAAAATAAAAAAAAGAAAGACTGAAATGAAGAATGAATGAAGGACTTAAAATAGGAAGATAGCCGAGGAAGTTAATAAAATAAAAATAAGAAAGACTGAAATGAAGAATGAATGAAGGACTGAAAATAGGAAGATAGCCGAGGAAGTTAATAAAATAAAAAAAAGAAAGACTGAAATGAAGATTGAATGAAGGACTGAAAATAGGAAGATAGCCGAGGAAGTTAATAAAATAAAAAAAAGAAAGACTGAAATCAAGAACGAATGAAGGACTGAAAAATGGAACTGAAACGAAGAAGTTAAAAAAATAAAAAAGAAAGAATCAAGGAATGAAATTAAGAATGAATGAAGGACTGAAAAAGAAAAGAGCACGGAGGAAGATAAAAAAAATAAAAAGCAAAGAATGAAATTAAAATGATTGAAGGTTTGAAAAATGTAAGAACACCGCGGAATTTAAAAAACTGAAAAAAGAAAGAAGATACAAAAATAAATAAAAAAAGAATGAAATCAAGAATGAATGAAGGACTGAAAATAAAAAGAGAGCCGAGGAAGTTTAATGAAATAAAAAAAGAAAGAATGAATGAAGGCCTGAAAAAAAGGACACAGAGGAAGTTTAATGAATAAAGAAAGAAAGAATGAAAGAACAAAATCAAAAATAAATGAAGGACTGAACAATGGAAGAACATCGAGGAAATTATGGAAGTAAAAACAAAGAATCAAGGAATCAAATTAAGAATGAATGAAAGAGTGAAAAAAGGAAAAAAAACCGTGGAAGTTAAAAAAATAAAATAAAGAAACAAGGAATTAAATCAAGAATAAATGAAGGACCGAAAAAAAAAAAACAAGAACACCGAGCAAAGCAAGAATGTCAAGTACATGTTAAAGAAAGAAAGAAAGAAAGAAAGAAAGAAAGAAAGAAAGAAAGAAAGAATGAAAGAAAGAAAGAAAGAAAGAAAGAAAGAAAGAAAGAAAAAAAGAAAGAAAGAAAGAATGAAAGAAAGAAAGAAAGAAAGAAAGAATGAAAGAAAGAAAGAAAGAAAGAATGAAAGAAAGAAAGAAAGAAAGAAAGAATGAAAGAAAGAAAGAAAGAAAGAAAGAAAGAAAGAAAGAAAGAAAGAAAGAAAGAAAAAGAAAGAAAGAAAGAATGAAAGAAAGAAAGAAAGAAAGAAAAAGAAAGAAAGAAAGAAAGAAAGAAAGAAAGAATGAAAGAAAGAAAGAAAGAAAGAAAGAAAGAAAGAAAGAAAGAAAGAAAGAAAGAATGAAAGAAAGAAAGAAAGAAAGAAAGAAAGAAATATCAGGTAAAAAGTAAAAAAAAAAGTACGTATACTGAAGAGATATTATGAAATAAATGATTTTTCTTTGTAAAAATACGTTAAAGAAAGAAAGAAAGAGAGAAAGACGAAAAAAGAAGAAAGAAAGAAAGAGAGTTGAAGAAAGAAATAAAGAATATAAAGATTAAAGAAGAGAACAGAACGAAAGAAAGCAAGAAAGAAAAAGAAAGATAGAGAGAAAGACAGAGAGAAAGAAAGAAAGGGAGAGATAAAGAAAGAAAAAAGAAAGAAAGAGAAAAAGGGTAAGGAAGAGAGAAAGATAGTACAAAGAAAGAGAGAAATAAATAAATAATATGAAAGAAAGGGAAAAGAAAGAAAGAAAGAAAGAAAGAAAGAAAGAAAGAAAGAAAGAAAGAAAGAAAGAAAGAAAGAAAGGAAAAGAAACGGAATACTGGGTAACATTAAAATAAATAAATAAAGAAAGAAAGAAAGAAAGAAAGAAAGAAAGAAAGAAAGAAAGAAAGAAAGAGAAAGAAAGAAATGAGGTGAGAGAAAGAATGAAAAAGAAAAGTAGAAGACTCGCATTAATGGAAAGTTAGCCAGGAAACAAGAAAGAAAGAAAGAAAGAAAGAAAGAAAGAAAGAAAGAAAGAAAGAAGAACAAAGTAAGAGAGAAAATATTTTTCTTTGTAAGAAATCGTTCAAGTAAAAAGAAGAAAGAAAGCGAGAAAGAGAAAAGAAGAAGAAAGATAAAGAGAAAGAAAAAAGAAAAGGAGAAAGAAAGAAGAAGAAAGAAAGTAGAAAGAAATAAAGAAAGAAGAGTAAAAAAGAAATACAGAAAGAAAAAAAGAAAACGAAAGAAAGAAAGAAAAAAGAAGAAATAAATAGGGGAATAAAGAAAGAAAGGAAGAAAGCGAAAAAGAAATAAATAAGAAATAAATAAAGCAAGAAAGAAAGAAAAAAGAAGAAAGAAATCAATAACAGGAAAAAAGAGAAAAAGAAAGAAAGAAAAAAAAAGAGAATGAGAAGAAATAAAGAAAGAAAGATAGAAAGAAATAGAGAAATAACTTAAAAACGTATGAGAGAATGAAATAAAGAAGAAGAAAGAAAAAGGAAAGAAAGAAAGAAAGAAAGAAAAGAAAAGAAAAGAAAAGAAAGGACTGTCTGGTTGGTTATAAAAGAAGCAAACAGTAGACAATTGCAAGAAAATTCAAAATCGAAACGTAAAGACACAATAAAAGCTGACATCACAATGGAAATAAAAATCAATTGGGTAGCAAGAACGAATCGTTTATTGCCTTCTTCCCAGGAAATTCCTGTTATTACTCGTCACCCTCAATTCCCGCTTCTTTTCGGAAAAAAATATAATGAAAAATTAAAATAATAATAATAATAATAATAATAATAATAATAATAATAATAATAATGGGAATGTATTTAATATATTCACAAATGCAACAAAGGGCTTTAACATTTTGATTAGAACACGTGATGTTCTGAAATGGATGGGACGGTTGATGCAGGAGATAAATTTCATAGTGAAGGCGGGAAACAACGAGGAAAAAAAAGTCATAAAGAAGTAACAAGGCGAAAAACATGGGGACAAGGGAGTATGTATACAGCATTCTGTCATAGTGAAAGAGAAGGTGAAAAACAAATAATGTCGCCAAAGGAGAGACAAGATAAGATCTTAAAAAATGAAACGAAATGAAAAAAAAAAAATGAAATTCAATTCACTAATACAAAACATAAACGATAAGCGATGCTTATCACAAGGACATTTTTTTTCATAAATTTCTCCCAGATGAAATTATTAAAACACAACCGACATTAAGTGTTTTCCTTCAAATTTTAAAACTTTGCTATTTTTCCAGACATTGTTTCTTGTAAATTTCTCTTTCAATCAGATTGATTTGCTTGGAATCAGTATTTCTGGTGATCAAAACAAATGGAAAAAAAAAAAAGAATTAAATTATTTATTCAATCAAAATTTTAATCCTGGGGCCGTTATTCATTTATTCCAAATTAACAACAAATCATCAATAGTTACCTTAAGGAATACTTTATTCAAAGAAACGAGAAATACAAGAAAATGTTCTTAATTTTCATCCAGACTGGAGGGTGTCTAGCTGGATTGAAAAATTACCATCTCTAGTGCAGATGACGGGTGAAATAGACATTTTGAAATAAATTTAACATCTTCAATTAATTCAATTTTGTTTTACTTCGTATTTTTAGCGTTAATTCCCAAAATAAGATTGTCCTGGGTAAGACGTTTAACTACATCCACATCCTGGGTAAGACGATAAACTACGTCCAGCAGCAAGGCTTCTGATCAGGAGGTTTTGAGGAGCGTGGAACCATCTCTTAATTGCTGGTGTTCTCAGGTCCACCCTGACCCAGGGTGGTAACACCTGTCAGGGTCACAACTATGGGTAAATAGTTAACTATTACCAGTAATACTTTTTGAAAAAAAATTATTACCAGCAATACAATTTTGAAGAAAAATATTAGCAGAAACATATTTTTGAGAAAACAAAATATTACCAGCAATAAATGAAATGTTGTCAGCATTAAATAACCCATTGAGGTTGATATGCCGTAAAATAAACTAAACCAAACCAATCTAAACCAAAGAATACATATTCTATTCATACGAATCTATCCTAAAAATGTTTCCGGCATTAAATAACACATTGAGGTTGATATGCCGTAAAACAAAATAAACCAAACTAATCTTAACCAAAGAATACATACTCTATTCATAAGAATCTATCCTAAAAATGTCAGCATTAAATAAGCCATTGAGGTTGATATGCCGTAAAATAAAATAAACCAAACCAAGCCAAACGAAAATAAGAGACGTTGACATTTAAAAAAATGGCTCCTTTTTCCTCGGTGAGTTTTCTGGGGATTTTTTTTTCTTCATTCTGGCTGGTCTGTACAGATATATGAAGAGATCTATGATATATATCAAAACGAGACCTCTTCCGAAAAAAATTTCACCGTGAGTTTTAAAAAAAAACCCTGAAGCTATATAGGTGATGTTTCTGCATCTCGTTCGTATCCAACCATTGTCCAGAAATCCAGTAATTATATGAATCGAAACTTCAGCAATTACTGAGATTAATCATTTCCTCTCACAAAAGACATTTATGAAAATACTGACATTAATACCGTGCGGCAAATATTGAGCCTCACTGCACTGCCTGTAAATTATAGGTACTTTTACTTTTCGAATAATGTTGCATTCAGTAGATTTTGCTGTGGAGAGCTATGACCACCCACGTTTTGAAGGGATACGTCATATAGTAATAGTACTAGTAGGAAGAAAAATATCTTGCTGTCGACAGATTTTTCGAGACATATACCCAAATAACATTATATATATATATATATATATATATATATATATATATATATATATATATATATATATATAAAAAATTTAAGACAGCTAACCTTATCCTCAAAAAAAATAACGCACCAAGTCAAAATTACAAAGAACGAACATTATCTATGAGTTCAAATGCCCCCTTAAGGAACTGTGTTCCTGATCAAACCAGGCTCATAAATAATTACATCGGTTACACAACCACATGCTTATCCAGACGTCTTACATTACACCTATCTGATCACAACTCCATTAGAACCCATTTAAACAGACACACAAAGTTGCCAGACTCCATTAGAAACATACTAGTAGAAAACAGAACTATATTAACTGCATCCACTTGTAAAAAAAAAAAAAACTAATATTAATGGAAGCTTTAACAATAAAAAGAAGAAAAGGCCAACTCTTAACAATATTAACTACGAACAAAGCCACAATGTGCTAACCGTATTCGGAAATTAAAACATCCCTACTACACACTGAGACATACACATTATGCACACACTTAATTAAGCTGAAAAACCAAACATCCTTGATAATATCTAAAGTTATAGCCGAAAGCGTTCGGAAAAATAAAACAATTTGACAGTTTTTACACACTCTTTGTCCAGAAAATAAAGCTCTTGTTAGAACACAAGAAAAATTAAATAAAAAGCTCAACCGTAGTACCTTGTCTGTCTTTTTTAATGAAACATGCATATATATATATAGTCATCCAGAGAGAGGTTGTTTCGCAGTATTACAGCTCTTCAGTGTGGCTAGACGTCCCATTGCTTCAAGCAGGAATCGAAACTTGACCGATTTGGCATCAGTCAGAGATCCTATCCCTAAGTCGTTGGTGCAAGGCCGAGAGAAATTTTTTATATATATATATATATATATATATATATATATATATATATATATATATATATATATATATATATATATATATATATATATATATATCGTGTGACAACAAAATTGTACAAATCATGTGACAGCATGGGACAATTGTAAATCCCACAAAATGTTTGATATCTAAAAAAAAAACACTAATCTAATTTTCTTTTTTACACGTTTTTAGATAAGACATTTAGCCACCTTGACATCATTTGTTGTAAAAATCATGGAAAATAAACTTTTATTTAGCTAGAAAGAGAACAGGTTAAAATCATTTTCTGTCAGCCCTACTAAATCTTCCCAACTGAGCAATGGTAAGAGGAAAAAGATCATTCAAACCTTTAGTAATGATACTAAAATTCATACTCTGGCTTCCATCTTCAAAATCCATTCAGGAACCAACACGAGAACTGTGAATAATTTTTAAAAAGGAGGAAACAGTAGAAAGGAAAACTGGATCATGTGGTCAAAACAGGAAAAGGGATTATCATTTTAACTTAGAGCTAAATAGATTCTTATTATTCAAAGTAAAGAGATTCTTATTATTCAAAGTAAAGTCCAATTGTGTTTTAAAAACTTCGGAGAATTCCAGTAAGATATCTTTAATCATTTCTAAGATACAAGTGTTCAAAGCTTAATCTAAGAAATGGGCTGTTACACGATTTGGACTTCAACTTTGTACTTCTAACATCTCCGGTTATAAATCTGAACTTTTATTTATATAGTTTTCTTATCGTCTGGTTCACACTCCTACCCGATCTTTTAAAGTAGTAGAGTTTTATTCCTTGTTTCCTGGGTAGAAATGGGTTTTCGGTTGCTTCTAAAAGCTTTTTCCTTCTCTTTTACTGCCGCTGCGTCTTAATGGTATTATTTCCTGCTTGGGATGGTACTTCTTACACTGTAACCCTCTTCCTCGAGTGGCTCTTGTACAGAGTGAACATCACTGTAAAAATATAAAACTTTATTTTATTAAAACATATTTGAACATGTTCAGCATGTTTGTAAAATCTGTTTATGTTAAAATCTTTGCCCACAGTTGGTTTAAAAAAATGAGGAAAATATCTAATAGAGCCAACATGATAGCATCAGTAACGGGGGCATAGTTTCCAGCACCACATTTGTAAATAAAAACAAGGTACAGGTAACTCTATAAAAATCAGGTGACAATATGACATTATTTGTATTATGAACAAGGATACCTTTTAAAAATTATAAAACATCAATATTTTTATTTATTCTGATGAACACTGTACTTAGAGTAATGTTTTAGAAATTCCAATCTAAAAAAATATTTCAAACCAAAATTTTTCCTATTTCATACGAGCTGAGCGTTTAACGTCAGTAGTGGTGAACGTGCTTCAAATACAAATATCTAAGATTTACTTTTTTACAAACCATATACCCAGAGTTTGGATACTTCGAACTGGTGTGATGGTTAGCAAAATGGTTTTCAGCGGCAAATGACGATAGAATAATGAGTTCGATCCTCATAATTGCTTCATACGTTTGGCCATATGCCATGTCTAACAAAATCGTTTTATATTTTCAGATTGGCCACTTTGATGTGGCGTCGTGGCTCGCAAGCTCGTCTTCGTAGGATAATGGTCATTGAATAGTGAATTCAATTCGCACTAGTTGCTTCATATGTTTGGCATTGTGCCACGTCTACGCTACGCTTACTAAATCGCTTTATATTTTCAGTTTGGGGAAAGAGATGTGGTATAATGTCTGGCAAGCCCGTCTTCCGAGGTTAATGGCGATTGAATAGTGAGTTCAATTGTCACTAGTTGCTCCATTTGTTTGGTCTTGGGCCATATCCAAGCTACATATTAGTTAAAACTCCAAAGAACCTATAACTGAAATTCGTTCTAAAGATTTTGATAAATTTATGGATATTCCCTAAATCTAAACATTGATTTATAAGGATAAATATATATTTCATTTTTTTTTCAGTTTCTTCTTCTATGTGTCATCTCCTATAGTGGAACACACCTATTCTTTAGTTAATACACTCCCCCACCTATAATAAGTAGGAGTAGTAATAGTAACGAGGGGTCGCTCGTGAGTTCGGTCAGTCAGTCGATGCCGGACGACCGTTAGTCGGAAACTAAAGTATCAGCGACCACGACTAGATTTCTATTACATCAGGTTTCTAACGTTTTGTACGTCGAACCTATTTAATGACCGACTTAGTACAAAATACAAGCCTCCACTGGGAAACCACTCCATAACATCTCCCTTCAGGACATTTTGATTTGTTTTCAACAGGTTTGCTGCACTGAAAATAGTTTGTCTTTTTGTTATCTCTCCAAAACCTTGCTCTACAATCTATTTGCTGAAGCTCTCTAGGTAGGTTATACGTTGTTTTCTTCTGTCCCTCATGCCATCAATCTGTCCTGTTTGTATTAAATTTCGTAAAACCTCGTTCGCTGGAATTGCCAATTCTCTTTTCCCGGTGGTAAGTATATCTTTTTTTTTATTTTCTCTAAAATCCATGGTATTCTCAGCATCCTTCTGTCGAATAATGTTTCTGTTGCTTAAAGTCTCTTCTTCATTTAACTTAAAGACATCACGTTGAGACACCACTTTCCGTACGATCACCGAAGGTAACCAATGTCTAGCGAATGCCATGTTCTGTAAGCTTGGGTGTGCAGCTGGTGTAATGGATAATAGCTTGGGATTCTTAACTGAGGAGACGAGTTCCAATTCACGTTAGGCTTCTTATATTCACTTACGGGAAGATAACTTGGAAAATGTCTAAATCTACTTCTTCTCCCCACAGATATGGATTAATTATTATTACTTTATCGCTAAATCATTATCTCCCTACCAATAAAGATATTGCAATCTAAAAATATTTTCTGGCTTTAAATACCTGCAGAGTGTTAATAAGCCGTAGGAATCAATCTTCGTCTTAGAGAAGACTAGCAGTAGAGCTTGGCGTTGCCCGGGGATGTAACAGTAAGAGACAGATCAAGTATCGACCATCATAAAGACTGAAAAATAAAATTGACAAAGATTATTGTTTAAGGTTGACGGACACGCATGTCTTAATTAGTTTTTTTTTTACGCATTGGTCAAACCTAAACTCAAACAAAAACATTGTTTTCAATCGTTATGAGTCTCCCGATTGAATAGAATTTTATTATAAACAATTGTCAAATGGAATTTTTAAAGCATTCTGAATGTAAAAATAAAGAAAAAAAGTGTG
Organism: Acanthosepion pharaonis; assembly: GCA_903632075.3. NCBI lineage: Eukaryota > Metazoa > Mollusca > Cephalopoda > Sepiida > Sepiidae > Acanthosepion > Acanthosepion pharaonis. The sequence goes on from CAHIKZ030001868.1 coordinate 2,379,359, forward strand.
CAAGACAATAAGAAACGCTACCTGCCAAAAAAAAAGTGATGTTTTGTTGAAATCGGTTGAAAAATGTAGGAAATCCGATCCCATATATAACCGAACACACACACACACACACACACACACACACACACACACACACACACACACACACGCACACACAACCTGGGTTTTATAATGAGTATAACTCGATATGAGTTGTCCCCCTTTCTTGCCTCTTAATCGTGTTTTCAAATTGATTTTCCAATTTTTGGCGCTGTCAGAACCACCGCAAGGTAATTTTACGTAGTCCTGTGAAGTTTTGTTGAAATCGGTACTCAATTCTTTGTTTGTAACGAAGTTTTCCTGGTTTTTGGAAATCATTTTTTGCTATCCCAGTGCGCCTTTAAATTCAAGTGTTGTGGTGTCTTTCCCTGTTAATATACACCCCTGGTTCAGTTTAAGTTTCTGGCTTGTAGACATTTTAGATGTCTACACACTTGAAGCTATGAGCGTACTGACTAGTTCTAAATTTTTTATCCAGTAAATCGTTTTTTTCACACATAGTCTTATCTTTATGATCAACATCCTTTTTTCAATGTTTGTTCAAATTAAGCAATTAAAAGATTAAAATATTCACTTGTTTGTTGAGAAACTGCATTTTCTAGTTAAATGTAAATGTTTCACAAATACATTTCGATTAAAGTAACAGTACACTATTTACATTGTTCGGACTATTGTCCTCACCGTTGTCATCATGTTTCAGCCGTTGTACACTCCGGCCTTCTTCAGGTATGGAATGGAATGTCGAAATGAAACTTTTATTTCGCTCACTGGGGTAGACTGTTCTAGTTCAACGTGCCATGTCTAATGGATGTCAGATATCTGTTAATTCCCCTCTGAAAGTTCTCCACTGCCTTAACCAGGTATTGGACTGACACTCTTTGGGTCGTGTTACTGGATCTAACTAACGCCTTTATCCACCTTGCCATGTGTCTGTGTATGAATTTCTGGGTATTACAAACCTAATGTCTACCAATGAGCGAAATAAAGTGTTCAGTTCGACATTCCAACAACCTGAAGAAGGGTAAAGCGTACAACGGCCGAAACGTTTGCGATAAACAACAAAGATGAGAACATTAGTCCGAATAATGTAAATAAACATGGCCTCACAAAGATGAGAAATGTTGTAATAAATATGGCGACAAAATAATGTCCGAATAACGTAAATAGTGTACATAATAGCTCATCTCAGAAATATAGACAGATACTGAAAGGCCGAAACGTTTAATAAATATGGCGACAAAGATGAGGACAATAGTCCAATAATGTAAAAGTACATAATACCTCATGAAATAGGACAGATACTGAAAGACCGAATAATGTGGCGACAAAAGATGAGGACAATAGACCGAATAATGTAAAAAGTGTACATAATAACTCATCTCAGAAATATAAACAGATACTAAAGTAACAGTATTTTATATATTTTTAGCCGTTTTTGTACCTGGTTTTAAGATTTTGACCAGGTGTGTATTTCCTAGTTATTAAAATTGTTGTACGTGCTCGATTTTACTATCTGCAATTTGTAATTGCGTGTCGGGCTGTTTCCTTTTCGGACTATTATATATTTTGTCTTTTTATATTTGATGATTAGTACTTTATTCTTCCTTTCTTTTCCTATCGTCTGTAAAATTATCTACAGTTTTGTTTCTTTGTCTGCTATCAGCATTCTCATCAGCATATCTAATATACAAATAGTTAAGCGGTTGCTCTTATATATGACAGGACACACTGCGTCCTAATTCGATGGGGTTAGCTTTCTTTTTGGAGTATATTTCCTTTTCTTCACATTGTTTATTCACAACCCTTGCGATGAGTCATAAGAATTGAAAGCCTGTACCTCATATAAATTTTCGCCATCTTGTCTATCTACAACAGCCACATTTGAAAAATGTTATTTGCATATTAGAAAAGATGATCCATAAATTTAGTAGGCATAACATGTCTATACTTTTTAATAAAATGTTTACTTTAAAGATTACTGCTGGAATATACGGGAATTAAAGAAGAATAAAATATATTTATTTCTTCCTTAGAATTTTGTCTTCTTTCTCTACTATCTTTCAGACAATTCCGTGGAAACACCGATTCCCATACAACTGCCGAAGTTAAGCAAAGTCGAGCCTGGTCATTACCTTGACAGGTGACCGCTTGAGAATATCAGGTGCTGTATGTTTGAATGCGTGGGTGGTGTAGTGGATAATGACTCGGAATTGTTAATCGGAGAGACGAGTTCGAATTCAAATTCAATTGGGCTCGTTATATTCACTTACGTGCAAATATACTTGGCAAATGAATGCATCCATGTCTTCTCCCAGATCTATTGGTGAAATAGTAAGACTTCTGTCACTAAATCATTATCTACAAAAATTTTTTTACAATCTAAAAATATTTTCATTCTATAAATTACCTGTCATACCAGTTTCACGTTGTTGTATATTACCCGCTTCTCATCGATTGTCATACATACATCATTAACTTGTTTGGACGAAGACTGGCCTTTGGGAAGATGGATGGTAATATATTTCCGTTCCATTCTTTCTGGTCTTTCATCCAAACATGTTGAAGATGTATATATGACGTGACAATCGATGAAATGTGGATAGTTTATAATAACATGAAACGTGAAAGAATATAACGCACGTAAAATAAACCAACAACAATATCACTGTAGAATGGTTTACATCAAAGTTTGATGACGTATATGTGACAATCGATGGAATGTGGATAGTTTACATTAACATGAAACGTGAAAGAATATAACGCACGTGAAATTGACCAATACTAACATCACTGTAGAATAGTTTTCATCAAAGTTTGATGACGTATATGTGACAACCGATGAAATGTGGATAGTTTACAATAACATGAAACTTGAAAGAATATAACGCACGTGAAATTGCCCAACACTAATTTCACTGTAGAATTGTTTTCATAAAAGTCTGATGACGTATATGTGACTACCGATGAAATGGGTTGATTTACAAGACCGTGAATAGATTGAATGATTGATTTGATTTTTACGATTTATCAAACATTTTGTGGGTTATTTAAATCCGAAAAATATTTTGGATTGTATGAATAATTATATTTGCGAACAAATATTGCACTAACATTTTTTTTTAGAAAAGATATTTTTTTCAAATACATGTCATACTATTTAATCCATACCTGGGGAGGGAGAAAGATGGGTTCATATTTTATCAAAGATATTAGGGCCTAAATGAATAGAACTGGAACCTGTTCTCGACTCTCTGGTTTCTCCTTGTGAGTCGCAAATAACATGAAACGTGAGAACTCGTGGCCAAGGGCACTTAGTCCTCAGAATGTACCGAAGTGTGTTACCTATACAACTGAATTAATGTCGCATATATACGGAAATCAGTGAAAAGCTGATAGCTTCAACAGGATGAAACGTGACAGACGGTGATGTGCGGAAAATGAACTAGCTATTATTCTCCTGAAATTCGGCCTTGTGCCACATATAAGCTATGCTTATTAAATCACTATATTTTGGCACACTAAGACATTGCATTTACATAAGTAACAAAGTAATCGTTCTAAGTAACGTGGTTAATCGAAATAAGTGCCGCGTAATTCTGTTTCAAAACAATAGTAATTCAGCTTTGGAAAAAACTTTTAACAAAAACAAAAAACAAAAATAAATTAAAAAACAAAAACGAAACAAAAGCAAAAAAAAAAAATTCTATGCTGGTATCATAGCGGTCACAAAACCATCAGCGTTGGTCCTTTTAAATGCCTTTGCTTAGAACTAAACTTTCCCAGTGCCATCTAAAGGAAAAAATACAAGAAACTTTTTACTAAAATAATTTTATGCAAAGGTGATTCCTCGTGTAGTAAGTGTTAGAGAGATAACCTGAGAGATTATTAGTATATAACGAATTTAATCCTGGGTTTATGTGTCGTGTTCCTTCAGGACGTTGACGGCCATGGCTCTCATCATCTTCTTGTTCTTTGTAGCTCTTAATAAATTTTGTCTTTCTGAACTTTCTCCTAAACCCTGTTCCGCCATCCATCCATACATCCAAACCAGCCAGGTAGGTTATGCTTCGTTTTCCGCCAAACAATCAGATTAAAAAAAAAAAAAAAACGACTTAAAAAGGTTTCCCACAAAGAAAAACCCATATTTAGTAACTCACTAGCAGCATGGCCCGGCTTTCCCCGTGCTTGATTCAAAAATCGTACGACTCATACAGCAATCGCTATCACTTGACCTAAAATATTTTTTGCCTTTCCTTGCCTTTAAAGGAGTGCTCTTTGCCGTGCTGATGTTACTACATGCCTTACTTCTTGCCTATCTCACACTGCGAATTTTTTCTAAGCTCTATACTAAACATTAAATCTATTACGAAAAAAGAACTAAACAAAATGAACACAAAACGATCAGCTTAAAAAAAACCCTCGTAACTGGAAAAACCGAATGAAAAAAAGAATTTTAACAACAAATACTTTTTCACACCGAACCCAGTTCTGCGGAATCAGAATCAACGTTGAGTTTAAGCAAACGAATGAGCCAATTGGAGTAAAGTGTCACGCAGATTTAGATTTTTCCCACTTGTGACAAATGCAGCAATCGATTTTTTTTTGCATGCTAGCATGCGAGTTAACATTCGTATCAGTCAGCTGTTGGCTCTCACGCTGGCCAATAGAATCTTCCTGCCTATTCGTGGTAGTCAGCTATTTGTTCTCACTACATGAAAAGTACCGTAGAAGCATGAAAAAATCGATTATTTACACTATCGATGAGAGTTGGGAAATGCAAAATTGGTGTTGGCTCTCCCACTAACATGGAGTATGTGCATGTAAATTTTGGTGCAATTCCGTCGAAAATTGTGGCCGTGCATTCGTTACACACACACACACACACACACACACACACACACACACACACACACACACACACACACACACACACACGCACACACACACACGCACACACACACACACGTCCTGCCTTTTGTAGATAGAGATAAGATTACAACACATTTTTCTTTTTTATTTACCACACCATTTTTTTCAAATTTAACTAGAATGTTCCAAATTAGGATAGGGTTGTTTTTTTAGAACGTTCTAGATTAATTTTATGATTACCTTTAGGAATGATTAAAAGTATTGCGTCATTCCTTCTTCTGTCAAGCGTACTTTCGACATTGCCAAAATGGGAAAAAGCAAAATAATTGAACAAGACGTCCGTAAACGTATTGTTGACCTTCATAAAAATGGACTTGGTTATAGGAAGATATCTAGTCAGTTAAATGTGCCATTGAGTTCAGGTGGTACGATAGTTTGTCAGTGGAAGACGGGTCATTCCATTCATACCAACAAAAGCTCTGATCGTCAGAGAAAGATGAAGGAATGTACGGAAAGACTGTTGGCGAGAAAACTTGGCAACGAGCCCCGAGTTACGCTTAAAGAACTTCAGGTAGGACTAGAATTAAGTGCAATAAAAGTGAGTACGGATAAAATTAGTCGTTCATTTCGTTGAAGTGATATCTTTTCGAGGACTCCAGAGGAAGAATAAAACACTTCTTAAGTGAAAACACGTTCTTGCTAGACTGGATTTTGCAAACGAGCAGAATTTGGAGAAAATGTACTTAGATCAGACGAAACGAAATCTGAACATTTTGGCAGAAATGCTGTGGCAAATGTCTGGAGAAAGAAGGGTACTGAATATTCTCTGAAGAATACTATCGAAACAGTAAAATTTGGATGCGGGTCAATCATGATCTGGGGTTGCTTTACTACCCAAAGTGTAAGGAACATTGAAGTAATATAAGAGAGGATGAATGGAGCATATTATGGGGACATTTTGTAGAGAAATTTACGTCAGAGTGCACATTCGCCGCGCTTGAAACCAGGTTGGGTCTTTCAACAAGACAATGATCCAAAACATATAGCAAAGTTTACAAAATCATGGTTAAGTTCAAATAGAATAGACGTTCTAAAATGGCCAAGTCAATCTCCAGATCTCATTCCGATTGAAAAATTTATGGAGAGAACTGAAGCCAAGAATTCAAAGAAGGAACCCACAAAGCATAAAATAAAGGAATTTTATCGGGAAGAATGGAAAAATATTAACCAAGAAACATGCAAAACATTCGTAGGGGAGTACACTAAACGTCTACATGTTGTAATTAGCAATAACGGTTACGCGACGAAATATTAATAGCTAATTTCATAAATTTATTGTACATTTTTGCGTTAGTAAATATTGTGTTTTTTTCGTTGGAGTATTTTTATTGATATTTTTTAAATCTGTTTCACTAAAGGATTAAACATATGTACTATTAGCAGTAAAAGTTTCATTAATCAGTGTTAGAAATACTTAAAGAAACGTTTCTTTGTAATGTGTTGTAAGCTTTTTTGTGACACTGTATATATAGTTTTGTGTGTGTCTTAGTGATATAAATGTCTCTCTGAGACCAAAGCATGTCATTGTTTTTCCTTTCAGCCATTCTTTTCTGTCCGTTAAATACGGTGTGATTAAATCACGTCTATAATAATACCCATAATAGGGGAAATGCAAATAGAGGAATAAATCTTTCTTTTGAACTTCTCTCTGTTATATAGTGAATGTGTTAATTGTATAGATACTTTTGTAATTAAGCATTATCAGAGGAAAATATACGAGAGGGAATGTACTGACATTTTTCGCCTTGACATACTTCCCAAAATTTGACCAAAGATCAGATATTTAAACATTTTTTTTATTTTTTTTAAGAAGGACTTCTTAGCCAAACCGCTCTCATTTCTACATCTCCATCATAAGACCTATCCATTTACTTAATACTAGTAATTTGACAGTGAATGACACTAAACAGAACTCGAAGTGCTTTCTTGGAGACCAGAGTTACTCTATTCTGCCAATTCCTTTTTGAGAGGTTGCTTGTCAATATGAAGCACAACCTCGAGATGTTAAAAGGGTTTCAAATCAGAACGATATTGAACCTGTCACGTAACACTGTCAGCCGCTATTTGCACGGTAGATGCTTGAACTTTTTCTTTTCTCCTCTTTTTTTTTTTGCCTATTTCCTATATATATTTATTTATTTTTGGTTTCACGTTCAACTTTTGTTTTAAGAGGCATTATTGGACGTGATAACTTTTTTGCACTCCTTAAGTTCGGGCCTGTATCAAAGAATAACCATACTTCATCTATAGACGCCATCTTCTTCGCCAATAAACCATCAAAGTTTTCGTCACGAAATCAAGAGCGTTTTCTCATATGCAATACGTGTTTTATTTCAAAACTGATTTATGATTTAGACGCGTACTCTGCAAAGATAAAATTAACAGCCAAAAATATTATTATTATTATTATAAAACCTATTATAATAGACCTTGTTCCGCGATTCGTTAGTTCGCACGACCGCTACGCCCTGCTAATACCTCATGAATAATGGCCTATACCGTCTTGATCGTGTGGTAAATGTCGAAAATACACTACTTGGTTTCATCAAGAAAATGAAAAAAGAAAGAAAGAAGGGAAGCTAGCAGTTTCAGTGAAATGGAAAAACTTGTCAATTTCAAATCTTTTCATTTGTACCCACTTCTTAAAATAATGACCATGTTGATATGTTGTTAAAGTTCTTATGCTCAAATACAGGCTGACCCCAAAAAACGGGAATTTTTGAAGTGCGTATTGCCAGACATGAGCAAGTGGCAACACTGCGAGACAGTGACCTTGAGCAAGTAAACATTTCGCCATTTAGAATTCAAGATGAAATTCACATCATCCCAGCTGAGATGTTGCAGCAGTCAATGAGGAATCTCAACAGCAGATTTCAAGAATGCTTTCGTACAGGAGGACGCCATCTACAGGACGTAATTTTTAAAAAATGAAAATTCCATCATTGTTTCTTAAATGTCATATTTTAAGGTTTTAATTACTATGAATAAAATATTTTTCTTCCATCACTCTTGGTTTTATTGAATTGTTAGAAAGTTCTTGTTTTTGCGGGGTCACCCTATATTTAACGATGTGATAGCAGGATTTCTACGGATATTTTATTGTCATAGATTTCGTCACGTGCTTGTTCAACCATTAACTGAAGAATTGAGATTGAAATAGAAAAACCGTGAACTTTTTACATGCCTTTCTCCGTATTACTACTATTATTATTATTATTATTATTATTATTATTATTATTATTATTATTTTCTTTGATTTCTGGCGTTTACACATTACTTTCCGGGTCCCGCCCAGGGACCTAAGTTTAGAAATGGCGTCATGACCCTTTCCACTGACAAAAAAAAAAAAAATACATAGATAAAGCCCTTCGCAAAGTGTGGTCTGTACTTGTCAGAACAATTTTTGTATCTCCTTGAGGCATGGACTTCCAGGAATCCCTTCAATTAGTCTACTGCAATCGTTTCCAACCAGTCCTAGTGCTCCAACTACAACAGGGGTTGTTGATGTTCCCCTGTGCCACATTTTCGAGATTTCTATTTCAAGGTCCTTGTATTTTGACAACATTTTGAATATCTTCAAAGATATATTGCAGTCAGCAGGGACTGACATATCAATAAGGAGACACTTTTTTTGTTTGTGGTCTTTAATAACAATATCTGGGCGGTTGGCTTTGATTGTTCTGTCAGTGTGTATTGTGTAGTCCCATAGAATTGTAACAGGTTCTATCTCCGTAACCGGTCTGGGTGGTGTTCATACCAGTTTCTTTCAGTTTCCTTCCCATAGAAGTTGCAAATTTTCCGGTGCAGATATTGGCCCAGTCTGTCATGCCGGGTTTATGCATTCAGTTGGTGCCAATACCGTGCAACAAGATGATCAATCGTTTCTGGATATTTGTCACAGAACCTGCATTTTGGGTTTTTAGTATATGTGCTTGATAATTCTTAGTTAACAAGCATTGGTCCTGTGCAGCAAGGATAAAACCTTCAGTTTCCGCTTTCAACCCTGCACTATGAAGCCACTGATGAGTACGGGTTTTGTCTACGTCAGCTTGTTTGGTACGGGCAGAGTATTGGCCATGAAGCGGTTTATCTTGCCATTGTTTCTGTATCTGGTCGGTTGCATTTATCTTTGCTGTCTTTTTTAAGTATTTTGCAGTTTCAGCCGGTGTATTGTGCTGTACTTGCATATCTGCGCCCATTTGAATTTGTTGGCTTCTTTCATTACGGAGTAAAGACGCTTACTACTTTCATGTTCCTTGACGCATACCATCATCCAGTCTTCTGTAGTTTCCACGTATCTTTGGAGGCCAATTGTTGTAGTTTTGTAGGACAGTTCTAGTTATTATTATTAATATTATTATTTTTATTAATATTATTATTATGAATATTATTGGTATTAATATTATTATTATTATTATTATTATTATTATTATTATTATTATTATTTCTTTCGATTTCTGTTATTTACACTTTGTCTTTCTGACATGTATTCATGATATTTTCCGCGGATCATTTTTGAAACTGATAAAATCACAAACATTTTACATAGCCTAAGCACTTCGTAATGTGTGAGCTGTACTTGCGGGCACAATTTTTTCTATTTCTTTAAGGCATTTTGTACATCTCATTTGCTTTTGCATTCTTTTCTTTTCTTTAGGCTCTTTTATTAATAATATTATTTTATTTCCTTTGATTTCTGTTGTGTACTCATTTCTTTCCGGGTTCCAGCCAGAGACCTAAGGTCAGAAATGACATCATGGCATTTTCCACTGAGCAGTTAAAAAAAAAGAAAAACATATTTCACATAGATAAAGTCCTTCGTAATGTTTAAGCTGTACTTGCGAGCACAATGTTTTTATATTTCTTTAAGGCATGGGTTAATAACAGGCAACCTGATACAAGATGGTCAATTGTTTCTATATATTTATCATAGACTTCGGGTTAACACTGTTTTTTAACTATGTGTACTTGGTAATTTCTGGTCAGCAAGCATTGGCCCTATACAGCAGAAATAAAATCTTCCGTCTCAGCTTTTAACCCCGCACTACGTAATGACTGGTGAGTCCGGGTTTTGTCTCCCTCATCTTGTTTGGTACGGGTCGAGTATTAACCATGAAGATGCATATCTTGTGATTTTTTCTGCATTTGGTGCATTGCATTTGATTTTTGATATTTTTTTTAGGTTATTTGCCGCTGCACAATGTGCATTATGGTTTATTTGCACTTCTTCCCCAACTTGAAATTCCCTTTTGAATTTGTTGGCTTCCTTTATTATACAATAAAAGTTCTTATTTCTTTCACGTTCTTTGAACATATCATCATCCAGCCTTCTATAGTTTTCAGGTATTTTTTAAGACCAATTGGTTTTGTAAGGCAGTTCTTGTTGAACTAATCCTCTGCCTCCTCCGCATCTGGACACATACAGGGGATCAACATCAGCCTTAGGATGAGGCAAGCGGTGCCAAGTGATAAGCTTCCTCGTTGTGGCACCCATTTTCTTAATGTCAGGTATCGTCCAATTTAGGACGTTGAAACTGTATTTTACCACAGGGACAGCTAGCGAGGGTGTTCTGAGGAAGGTTAGAAAAACAACAGATGAACGGGAAAGTTTTAAGGAAACTGGAAACAAAATTATTCTTTCCCTTAGAATCATGAAGCGTCAGTCGAGAATGTTGCAAAGCATAAAGAGGAGAGAGCGCTTGGAGAAGTTAACACTCAAAGGTCATAACAAAACAGGCAGAGAGAAAAAGGATTGCTTAAATAGATGTCAAATTAGGGTGTTAAAATAACAATAAATAATAAAACGTTGTTAAGATCTTGGAAATAAAAGGGAATTGCAGCGAGCGAAGATCCTCCATGTCCAGAACTGACACGGCGCATAAAAAGGGAATGAAATCGGTGTGCGGACAAAAAGACAACACGAAACGCGAATCTTTTACATTTAACACGTGGAAATTCGTCTTTTAATCATATCACTCGATGCAAGGCAGTAGAACCACGAAAACACAATGTGAAAGAATAAGAAAAAGGGGGAAATAGTAATGTCTGAAAGTTTGACTTTGTTTATAGTAACGATCACCCTATACAAGGCCCGGTGGTCACTCGATGTAGTGTTAGATATCTGTTGAGGAAAGTTCTTCGACCTTACTTCCGCTGCATCAGTGTGTGAGCGGAAATCGGAACTGGTGATAGCATTAACAGGAAATAAATCCCGTAGCTAAAATAAAGTTGAGGCACAGGTGTCCCGAGCCTTGAATAAACAGTGCGCACACGTGTCTTGAGCGCAAGGAAATGTGTGCTTGCGTGCTCACATGTCAGAAGAATCATGGTCATATGAAGTTACGTGGGCGCATGCTGGAAGAGCCGTGGCCACACGAATTTGCGTAGGTGACGTATCAGAAGAAGGTAAAGCCACGTGAAGTTGCGTGAGTGCCCAAATGTTATAAAACCGGTCTGATTCTTGATCTGGATAGAGAGGCTAGTTGGTGGTTCACCGAGGATTTGTCTCCATCAGTTGCTGTTTTCTGTGGTTCTCCCTTGCTCTACTCATTCACTGCAGCTCAAACAATGAAGATATTTATATATTTTTATATGTAAATTCTCGTCATATTTGATCCCAGCAGCAATATACTACAGAAAAGGGCTATGTTAAGAGACATCTTCTATGGTTAAGAGAGGTAGGTAACGGTCGCCGAATACTGAGGAAATATAAGTGTCATGGCGGGTTCTTGTCGTGAATGTAGTTCACTGGAACACATTCCATGAATTTTTTTTTTCTTTTAAGCGTTTCACCCCAAGCAGGGCGAGAAGCCACTAGGACTAGGGGGTTACAGAAAATTTGGAGCAAGATCAGATAGGAGTGATTGAAGAAAGAATGAGAAGGATAGTGGATAGATCAAGGCAACTGGAGATGTCGATTGATATTACATTTGAAAAGCTGGAGATTCTAGCTCTCAGGGAAACTGGAATAGGGATGGGTGTTCCACAGGCGAGAGGTGCGAGACATGAAGCTATTGGAGTAGAAGAGACGGCTACATTTAGGAGTTTTGACAGTGAAGGGGTGAGAGCGGGATGCCAGCCTCGTAGGGCGCTTGAACCCATGAAGTCTGGGAACCAGCGAATGCAGCTCCTCGGAGCAATTGCCATGAAAGTATTTGTAGAACAGACAGAGAGAGGCGACGGCGAGTCTGTGAGAAAGTGACTGTAGACGAATTACCAGAGTAGGGCCAATTATATTGCATATCCGCCTCTGGAGCCTCTCAAGAACCCCGAGGCAAACAGATGCGTCTCCAGACCATATATGGCAGCAATACTCCATGCAAGGGCGAATTGTTGATTTGTAGATCTGGAGGATCGATTCCGGGGAGAAAAATTTCCTGGCGCGGCACAGGGAGCCAATTTTTCTTGCGGTGGACGAAGCAATTGCCTCAATGTATTTGTTCCATCTCAGGTCAGCAGTCAACGTATGACCGAGCAACCGCAGAGAAGTGCTCTTGAGAAGTTGAGCGTCAGACATTCTAATGGAGAGCCGGGAAAGATCTCTGTGCGATAAAACAGCGAGAGGCGTGTCACACCCGCCTGTGAGGGAGAAAGCTTAATTCCACTCTTAGGTGCTCGTTCCTATAACTACGTGTATCAGGAGTTTCCCCACGCTTGTAAACCAGATGCAAATGTGAGGTCACATAATTCTTTATTTGGTGGCCGGGAGTAACAGCAGGTAGTGTAATGGCAAAAGATGCCTTCCAAAAACTAAGCAAAGTTCCCTCAAAGATTCGCTAGAAACAGAGAAAGCCGTGCTGAGCTTTGATATAATGCACCCTCTATATGGCATTGAATGCTGAAAAATTTCTCCACGGATGGAGTCACTATTTGCCCATAAATGTGACCCTAACAGGTTAGATTGAATCGGGGAACAATAGTAATTAAGTGGTGGTTCCAGGGTCCTCAAAACCTCCAGCCTTCCAGGGAATGTGACGTACCGGAATAGCCCAATTGGCGTCACTGATTCGGCAGGGTCGAATCGATGTAGCCGATTCGATATAGGAATTTAACAGCAGAATAACGATTAGGCTTCTTCGTCCTTATAGTCAATTTTTTTTTCTCTCTCGTTTAGTAGTCCAATTAGTACTTCGTCCATATATTTCTCGAATAGTCCAATTTAAGAAAAAGAGTAATTGTAGACATTTTTAAATTTAAGAAAAAGAGTAGTTGGACATATTTTCATATTATATTTCCCCTTAATTCAGCTTCATATTTTTCAGTCGCCAAAGCACTTTTATGCCAAAATGAAAGTAAATATTTTATCAAAACGTAGAAGAAACAAAGTAATACACGATGGATATCATTTTATTTTTGATGCAACGAGCTAGAGGGAACCGGAATTAAAGATTTGGCGATTTGACCATAAAGATCGATGTAAAGTGAGATTAAATATGAAGGATGGAAAAGTGATTCGCCTGTTGAATAAACACACCCATGAAGCATCTGCTGCAGAAATATTTGTTGAAAAGATTAAAAAAAAAAAAATTGTTAAGAAAAAAAGTTTCCCGACCAGAAGCCTCTCTACCGGATGTAGTTTATCATAATCTCCAAGACTTCAAATAATTTGGTGTATGTGCCTCTACTAAATTTAGTTCAAGATTATGACTCTTTATTTTTGTTTTGCTGGTGAAATACTAGCATCTAAGATTGTTTTTCGGAATTTACTTTTTGCACAAGTTCTAGAAATATTTTTGCGTATAACTTTACCAAGAGAGTGGAAAAACGCGATCACAACTGTCACAATCATACTACACCAACAAACGGTGTATTTAAGCTGACTCAAGCTTATCTTTCTCTCGACAAGAACACATCTCCTTCCCTCTATTCCCCATACATACTTCTCTTTCTCGCCCACGCCCTTCTCCTTCGATATTGAAGCTGACTCATTGTTAAACCTTTTGTTTGGCTAGGAGAGCTTTTCTGTGGCCCCACAAGCGTCACATATATCTTGCGTCGCCATATTTTCGTATTCAACTAAATTATATTCAAATCTTTCCTCGCCCTGGCTTCCACTGTCAAGTTCCATCTCTTTCTACAGTCTTTTTCTTTTCTTTTTCTTATCCCTCTCTGTCTTCTGATCCCCCTTTCTCTATCATTGATTCTCTCTCATCCAGATACCAGGTGGACAATTCAGGCTATGTACTGACATGAAAATCTTCATCTCGCCACGAGTTTTTTCTAATAGACCTGTTCCCCCCGAGCTTCCATCCACTAACCCTTAGTAACTTTACTATTGTTTTATATAACCTTCTCTTCCAAAGCCTCATCTATTCCCCGTCAAACCCGCCTCATTCTCGGCCCCCTCTGCCTTCGATGCATCTTCCTCATTCTACAGAGCGATGTCTCCAATGGACAATACAATGCTGACCATTCCTCAGACAGTAGGATCTTCTGTCTTCTACTCGCTCTCCAAGGAACAGTAGAAAACGCCTCGATCCCAACCAACACCAGTTCGCATTAATTCACCAAGCGACCCATTGTGAAAGCATAACACGCTACCATGTTTTCTCTCCCCACCCTCTGTTTTGTTAATCTCAGCTCTGGAGCAATATTAAGGAATTATGTTCTTAACAGCGAAATGACAGTGCGGTGTGAATTATATCATATATGTCTGTCTTAATTTCCTTCGAGGGCGAAGGGAGTTTAATGCCCGTCACCCTGAAATATTTCTAACCTGACTGCGACAGACATGCTTTATTCAACTTTCTTTGTTTTGACTCTGGCTATAAAATATTTGAGTTTGTCAGCTTTTTTAAGATCATTTCCTGTATTGGTTTGTGAGTGGGAGAGTTTATCGGAAAAGTCGCCAACAAAAATATCCAGACAAAGACGCAGATATCTTTTATTCTCAATTTAATTCATTATGCATCTAATAATTACAGACAGCCACCACCACATAGTACTGTACAAGGCCAAAGGGAGGATTAACATATAGGAAGATTAGGCTGAGCCAAGTTTCTTTAACATGCAAGGTCGCGATCTAAAACATGGCTCTTCTCGGGGGTTCCATCATAGAAATCCACGATGCAATAAAAAGGCACAAGGTGTGAATCCAACCTATTTCAAAAGGGCATATTTAATTAAACGAACCTGCTAAGCGTCTCTTTTAGGGAGGAAGACATTCAGAAATGAATTCTGTTTCTGCTCCATCATAACTGTTCAATTTTCAGACAATGCTGATACATTAAATAAACAAAGAAATAGAGACAGCGATAGTATAGATACTGAAAACGATGATGAATAATTTTTAATTTATGTTTAGGATACAATAATAAGTATCGATTTTCCAGCATATGATGGATATCGAGAAGAAAGCGTTCTCTTTATTAAGACTCTCGAATGGAAAGGCCGGTAGATGAAAGTAATACTGTTTGAAAAACTGGTGGTCTACTGCATATAAAATTTAAAGCAATATGATATATGTTACATTAGAGATAGAAAAAAAAGAAGGTAAAGGAATACTGAGGTAGTGTAAGGAGACAAAAATTAATAAAAGAAGGTAAAGGAATACTGAGAGAGTGTAAGGAGACAAAAATTAAAAAAAAGAAGGTAAAGGAATACTGAGAGAGTGTAAGGAGACAAGACAATTACGAAAAGAAGAAATAAACACGACATTCTATACATGTGCATATACACACACATACAAGCATACAAACACACACACATACAAAGAACACGCACACACATACAGTGCTGTTCGATAGAAGTGACTCACCTGAATTTTTTTACTAAAAATAATTTGTCTGTTGTTTTTGGGGTTAAAATAATTTTTAATCTTACTAATATAAATACCCCTTCCCGACCACCTAGGAAAAAAAAAGTTTATTCACCCTAAGTTATTCTATTGATATTTGCTTGACCCCAAAAACAATAGACGAAAAAATTATTAAGTAAAAAAAAAAATCAGGTGAGTCACTTTTATCGAACAGCACTGTAAAGTGTTTTCCAAGCGTAGCTTAGATGTGGCACAAGGCCGAAATTAGAGGCACCCAGTGAGGATCGAACTCACTACTCAGTCGTAATTGTCTAGCGAGCTAAGCTTGCTAACATCACACCACCTCGAGGTGCCCTTGAACAGTACTGTATATATTATATCATAAAGAGGTAATTATACAAAGAATTAATTAGCAATGTGAACGCAATTAATAGCGAAATCTCTTCGCTAACAAAACTTAATAAAGCATTAACTTACTAACAATTCATTGAATAATGCGATCATTATGTTTAAATTGTTGTCAGATAGATATGATGTTGTTATGTCGAATAGTTTCGAAAATTTCACATTTTCATCCTCAGGGCGTAATTTTTTCTTTCCAGGTAAACACCAAGACGAAACAAATGTAGTGTATGCCAAAAGATGGTTTTAAAAATATGTTATTTACTGGCAGTTACATAATTTTGGAACGTTCGGTTTCGCAACGCTAGGGTTATTAGAGTCTAATAACTAAGAGATTTCGTCATTAATTACATTAACATTTCAAATAAATTATTTGTATTATTACCTTTTATGATATAATGTATATAATACACAGTTTCATACACACACACACACACACACACATATATATATATATATATATATATATATATATATATATATATATATATATAAAAAGAACGAACAGTAAGATATATAATCCGATGTTCTTATTGATATTTTTTTATTTTTACAAAATAGTGCTCAATGTAAATTTACACAGCATTAATATGATAAATTACTTGATTTAAAATATGTTTTTTTTCGCTACACAGTTGTAACCATGTTTCAAAAATGGAAGGTGAAAGATCCGGATTTAATTTTGTAATTAAATTAAAGACATTACTTCCATTTCATCCTCAAGCGAATATTTTAAATCAATTAGTTTATAATATATATATATATATATATATATATATATATATATATATATATATATATATATATATATATATATATATATATATATATATATATATATATATATATATATAATATATATATATAATATATATATATATATAATAGTTGTAATCTTATAAGTATAAAATTATACTCGTTCGGAAAACCTTCAGAGCTTTGATTTGCAAATAATTTAACCAATACCAAATGGAAAATAAAAGGTATAAAAAAAAAGAAAGAACATGTACGTTAAGCGAAAATAATCGTCCAGCATACGAATTCAAGGCTAAAAGAAAAAAAACCCGATGCGAGTACCCAAAATAACTAAATAAAGCGCTTAATACAATGAGTAGAACAGACCTAGTTAAACCTAGGGAGCCAGACAAACCTACCAAACCTCTCTCTCCCCCTCTCCCCCTCTCTCTCTCTCCCTCTCTCTCTCTCTCTCTCTCTCTCTCTATATATATATATATATATATATATATACAATTGTTTAAGTGGGCAACAAAATCTCTTTTATACAAGTTTCGACAAAAACGACTGACATATATTTTTACAATTTTTTTTTCTGAATATAATTTATCAAGAAATTGTCCGTATGTTGTGTATATCCGAGGATTTCGGCCATTATCAAGGATGATTTTATTATTACTTTTTGGAAGCATTATTAATAAATAAAAAAAGAAAAAGCCATCATTACATAACATCAAGTTTGAAAACGGGCAAAAATATGTTGCACGTGTTTGGAAAATGCAAATATTTATATAAGTCTAGTTACATAGATAAAATGAATCGATGCATTCAGTTAAAAGTTAAAAAATAAAATCGTTTTTTGATAATGGTTACCAGAATAACCGAAACATTCAGACAATTTCTATATAATTTATGTTCAGAAAAGAAAACTAAATTATAAGAACACAAGAAAATCAAATAAAAATTTAACTGAAGTAACGTGCCAAAGAAAAAAAAAAGATACGAGTAGGCAAAATAACTAAATAAATTGAGCAAGTAGAGCAGACCTATTTAAACCTAGAGAGCCAGACAAACCTACCAAGGTTTCACCTAAGTGGATCATCAGGTAGGGCGGAGCCAGCCTTCTCTGATGATCGGCTTAGATGAAACCTTGGTAGGTTTGTCTGGCTCTCTAGGTTTAACTATATATATATATATGTTGTGGTAGGATCCACCTAATTTGCATAGTGGAGTACCGACCATATATATATGGTTGGTACCGGGAAGAGAGGGAGGAATCAAAAGATTCAACCAGAGACTCTGCCCGACTGCGACTAAGTCAACACATTCCAGGAACGGTCTTCCCAGGAATATACAAAAGACTATATGTAAATATTGTGTACACTTTCTTGTTTCAATACATTTTGTTCTAAGTGCATTTTGTATTATTATTCCATGCATTAATCGAGTTTCAACAATATATAAATATAAATATACACACACACATACACACACACAAACACACACACACGCACACACACACATACACACACACACACACACATATATATATATATATAAAATAGAGAGGTTAGTTAATAAAACAGGGACAAACGAAAGGGTAACATTCTAATCAGTACGATAAACATTTATTAAATATTATTAAATATTAATTATTAACAGTATGACAGAAATGAATCACGGAGTGAAAGGTTTTAAGTTCGGAATTTTCGGACACGCCTGTGTCCTTTATCAGCAGTCCAAAGAATAAACAGAGAAATAGGAATTACTCATGGACAGATGTTTTTGTAGATGGGGTATTTTCCCAGTGATACATTTCCAATAACCATGCTTTGCTTCTATGCGACGATAACGGTCGTATAATATCAGACACAGGTCGTTAATTCGTAATGCGGTTCTGTGACGCTGTACATGAGCAGTGAGAGAAAGGCATGTTATCAAATACGACGTCATAGAAATGCATTACGAATTAACGACCTGCGTCAGCTATTACGCGACCGTTATCGTCGCACAGAAAAATTCTATGCAACCATAAAAGAATGGCATCTTTGATTTTGTCATTTTCCATGTCGCCATTCTGATGATGGCTCATGTTAACCGAAAAATTAGATCGAGGAACAGCATAATAAAAAAAAATATCCAGATGGTGGACAATTTTGTATTTATTTTCCCTCGAAACTAAAGCCAATATAAAAGCGTGAAACGGCTCATGATCTGCCATAATAGACATTCGTTGTCTGTTATATTTAATAATATATATTTGAATAATGATTTGTTGCCCCAATACACTATATATATATATATATATATATATATATATATATATATATATATATTAATGCATTAAAGTTGCCTCTATTTATTTTACGTAACTTCCTTTCATATTATCTGATAAGCTTAATCACATTATCGTTGAAAGACGAAAGGAAAACATCATATTGATACATGTTTAAATCCAATCTAAGCTTTCGGCTTACATAAGACATTATCAAAGATGACACACTGATGAAACTACAAGCAGCAATGGCGGACTATCATTGTTGTTTCGTCCGTGTGTTGTTTGATTTATTGAAATTGTCATCTTTGATAATGGCTTATGTAAACCGAAAGCTTAGATTGGATTTAAACATGTATCAATGTTATTAAGCTTATCAGACAATACGAAGAGAACTTACTTGAAATAAATAGACAAAACTTGTCTATATTATTTAATGAAACATGCATTAATGAAAAATTTTGATATATATATATATATATATATATATATATATATATATATATATATATATATATATATATGGCATAAAAAAGCAAGAAATTTTACATTATAGGCCATGATAGATTTAAAATAAAACAAAAAACAAAAAACACACACCAGTCGACGGTTTCGTCCACTCTCATCAGAACTGTTATCGGGGAACACAGATTATGAAGAAAAAAAGAGAAAGTCTGTCATGGATGACGTGAATAAATGGACAAAAAAGAAAATATATATATATATATATATATATATATATATATATATATATATATATAATAAAATTATACCAACAAAAAATGCTAGAAGCGCAACACAGCAAGTCCAAGCAAACAATCTCTTTGTTTACAAAGAGCAGGTCGCCTGGTGTGTGTTTTCGCTTTTATTTTAAATCTATCATGGCCTATAATATAAAATGTTTTGCTTTTTATGCCATAATACGTTTCTGTACTGTTTCAAACATATATATATATATATATATATATATATATATATATGAAGAAAAATATACAGAAAACCAAAAAAATCTTAATATGCAATTATGCTATATTAATGTTAATATAAAGTCAACGGCGGACGTTTCGGTCTATTTTAGACCATCTTCAGGACATAAAATAGACCGAAACGCCCGACGTCGACTTTATATTAACATTAATACAGCATAATTGCATATTAAGATTTGTGTTTGGCTCTGTTTATTTTTCTTCATACTGTCGGATCTATATCCATATATTCGTTATATATATATATATATATATATATATATATATATATATATGATGACTGACCACTCGCATCCAAAGATGCCTATCTACTAGGGTGGCTAGCCAATCCCTATTGCAGACGCGTGTTCAGGCACATTTGTTCAACCACCACAGAGACCGACTAAGCGGAACTTAATTACAGTTTCTAGGACAGCGCATTATCTGACGGGATCAACATCCAGAACAAGTGCAGAACACTCAAACTCTCGGTCAAGATGACTTATGACTTTGGTCTAGCACAACAATCGACGAATGTCTCCTCAAATTCACTCAAAAAGCTTTGATTAACCAGTGATATGATATTCAAACACTTTCCAAAGTCACAGAATGCTGGGATTGCCTCTGTCAGGCCAATATATCAAGAAGTCACTTTCCTGTCAAATCGACCTTGGTGAGATTCGAACACAGGTCTCATGGATTCTCCTGGCACAATATTTCTCGTCCCGCTGCATAAATTTATTCTTCACTTATCTCACGCTTTATGGCGTCTATTTTACATTTAGACCTATTACTTGTAAACTTTATCATAGCTGTAATTAATCATTACGATTGTTTACATATATATATATATATATATATATATATATATATATATATATATATATTCTGTTTATATGTTATTTTATATAGGTACAAAAACAAATTAAAGTAAATGTTCTGTTTACAATAAACAGTATTAACTACTTTTACCGACCTGAAATTGATTTGATGACCAGACGCTTCCTCTGTAGCTAAATGGTATGGAACGCCAGGCTATATTATAATTCCGTGTAGGATACAGATTCGATTCCTGTCGGATAAACACATTTTCTATGAAATTTCTCGGACATTCTGGTCAGTAAATGTAGATTATATTGTTTATTCTAAACAGAGCATTTACTTAAATATTTGTATCTATAAAAATGACGCAGAAACAGAGAATATATTAAAATAATTTTCGGACTTAGTCCATTTGATAATATATATATATATATATATATATATATATATATATATGTGTGTGTGTGTGTGTGTGTGTGTGTGTGTGTGCTCGTGTGTGTGTGTGCTCGCGCGCGTGTGTGTGTAATATTCTTACTTACAAATACAAGAAAAATATCATAGACACATTAATACCAGCATTAAACCATACGTAACTTCACACACATAAATGCACTACATATACACTAGTAAGGCCCCCCACTGCACAAACACACACATCATAGAAATATGTATGGGAAACATATAAACACACATTATGACAAAACAAACACAGTAGACGGATCCCATCCAGACACCCTACACTCCATACAAAGTCTGCGTGTTTTTATACTATTTCCTGGTAATAAAACAATATGTATGTATAGAGAAGGAATATGTACACACATACATGAAAATGTCTGGAAAGTACCTTTATCGCTAGTTCAGCCACGATAAATTTGCGTTTAGGCTTTTACAGTATATGACAATTTTGTGTAGATTTTCGGTAGCCACAATATTGGCATAATCAAGCAAAAACGTGATGGAGAGAAAATAAAATAAAACAAAAAGAATACAGTGACAGATGGATTTGGATAGACTGAAAAAATATTCCTTCAAAAATATTCTTTCTAAAATATGCTGTTAAAAAATTTTGAAACTACCTACGTCTCTCAATTCGTGCGCATGTGTAGACGTGGCAAGATCCACAAAGCCCAGTCCAATGAAATCCTAACGGACGAAACACGTCACTAAAAATTTTCAAATTCATCATAATTTTATTAATACACATACTAACAAAACACACGGATACAATACACAAAACGGCGACAGGTTAAAACAGATAAAGAGGTCATTAAAAAATTAGAACAAAGACCTCCTTTCTTTCACCTTTCTCTGACCAATCCGAATTGTTTTATTACATTTTAAGCAGAGGAACATTTTCTCCTTGAATCAAAGAAAAATTAGGATTACTACCATTTACAAAAAAAAAATGGTTAAACATAAAAAAAAAACATAAAGAAAAAAAAATTCCTGTAGATAATTTTTTTTATCTAAGCATTTCACCCCAAGCAAGGCAGGAAGCCACTAGGTCACAAAGGGTTACAGAAGATTTGGAGCCAGATCAGACAGGAGTGATAGAGGAAAGGATGAGGAGAAGGATAGTGGATAGATCAAGGCAACTGGAGATGTCGATTGACATTACATTTGAATAGTTGGAGAATATAGCTCGCACGGAAACTGAAATAGGGAAGGGAGTTCCACAGGCGAGAGGTGCGAGATATGGAGCTATTGGAGTAGAAGAGACGGTTACATTTAACAGTTTCTACAGTGAAAGGGTGAGAGCGGGATGCCAGCCTCGTAGGGCGCTTGAACTCATGAAGTCTGGGAACCAGCGAATGCAGCTCCTCGGAACAATTACTATGAAAGTATTTGTAAAAAATGACAGACAGAGGCGACGGCGCGTCTGTGAGAGAGCGACTGTAGACGAGATGCCAGATCAGGGCCAATTATATTGCATATCCGCCTCTGGATCTTATGAAGGACCCCGAATGAAACAGAAGGGGCTCCAGACCATATATGGCAGCAATACTCCCTGCAAGGGCGAATTGTTGATTTGTAGATCTGAAGGATCGATTCCGGGGAGAAAAATTTCCTGGCGCGGCACAAGGGAGCCAACTTTCCCCGCGGTGGACGAAACAATTGACTCAATGTATTTGTTCCATCTCAGGTCAGCAGTCAACGTGAGTTGAAGAAATAACTATTCTTCGCTTGATGATGGTCACCAGATCGGAAACCCGTGTAGTAAATCATATGGAAAATAAAGTAAATATATATTAGAAAAATTAAATAAATAAATCCATATTATAACCAAAAAACATTTGCGGCTTCTCTTGTCTCTTTAAAATATACACATTTCTCTCGTTGGAACAACTTTAATCTCTAGTGAGGTGTTTTTTTTTTCTGCTTTTGACGAGGCATTGCGCTGCTGGTTGATTATTTTCGACCAACACCGATTTCTTTATTTATTTCTTTTTTTTTACTGCATTTTATCCCTGATATCGGTTTGTTCCAATATATTTTTATTTACAAATTGTATTATCCGTTTTTTACCACACCGTCAGAGTATAGGTATTAAAATCATATATATATATATATATATATATATATATATATATATATATATATATATATATATGTGTGTGTGTGTGTGTGTGTGAAAATATATAGAAAATAGGAAGGAACTGGTTAGGTAAATAATCCAAAGTCCCTTAGTATTTTAGTTATTATTTTTAAAAAAAATAGTGCTCGGTACAAAGTAGAGCATAAATATAATTATTTATTTAAAATATGATTCCAAATGTTTCAAAAGAGGTCTCATGTTTCAAAACAATAATTCAATATAATCCTTTAAATTTAAATTGAGTTGAAATTAAAATGGGCTCCGTTCCATCTTCAAGCGAAATTTTTTGTTGAATTCCAACAAAAATTTCGCTTGAAGATGCCCATTTTAATTTCAACTCAATTTAATTTAAAGGATTATATTGAAAAGTTTGGCTCTTGTTTTGGAAACATGAGACCTCTTATGTACCGATTTGGAATCATATTTTTTAAATAAATAATTATATATATATATATATATATATATATATATATATATAGAGAGAGAGAGAGAGAGATTATATATATATATATATATATATATATATATATATATATATGCATATATATATACTTTTGATATGGAAAAATAATTTTTACTTACTATAAGTAATTTCAAATAGATTTCCTTCTGTTATAAAGTAATATAGTCTATTAAAACTAACAATGAAAATATTTTAAAGTTGTAATTAAAATTGTAGTTAAATAAAATGAATTCTAACCTAAACTTCTTTTACTACACGCACTTAAAAGAATCCAATAAAAAAACCTATAGTAAAATAAAATTAATATGAAATGCCAGAAGATGTAAGCTTTTGAATGACCCATATCCTTTGTACTTACATGAGAAACAATATATTACTAGGTTTATATATATAAAAATTAAAAGTTTACTAAATCAGTGAAATTAAGTAACTATTTTTGCCGTCATTGTCATAAATTTTACTTAAAAAAAAAGTACCCTAATAAACATACTTATACTTGATGTAAAAATAATCCTACATAATATAAGGGATTCTAATACATTTAACTGTTCATAAAAAATATAGTATAATAAAAATTAAAAATGTAAATATTTCAAATCGTAGTTAAATAAAAAGTATTCTAATCTGAACACCCCCGAAAATCTTTAAATTTACAAATAGAAAAAAATGCCGTAAGAATTTTTTTGCCGTTAACAATAAATTTAAAAAGAAAAATCCAGACGACATGCATTTAACGGATGTCAGTTTTCAATGAAAAATACATCCCTACCCCTTACCAAAATGTAGCTAATAACCGATAAAATGATACAGACATAAGGAAAACCCAGACAACCCTTGTCCAGTTGAAGTAGATTTATCTGTAACCATGGAAACGGGATTTTAGCTGTGTCTTTAAAACCCAGTAATTTTTAAAAGTTACTCCAAAATTCGCTTGAGGATGAAATGGAACTAATGTCTTTAATTTAATTGCAAAATTAAATTCGTGGCTTTTAGCTTCCATTTTTGAAACATGGTTAGAAATGTGTAGCGAAAAAAACATATTTTTAAATAATTTATTATATTTATATATATATATATATATATATATATATATATATATATATTAAAGAAAAACAAACCACTTTAAGATTCCATTATAATAATTTATTTCACCAGAGCCCTTTTAAAGGACTCTGGATCATCAGATAGAACTTCCAAAAGATGAAACGAAACGAAAATTCATACTTTTGATGGGTAGTGTAAGTTTTTGTAATTTAACAGAGGGGGTAATGAGGGGTCGAGTTTAGAGAGTTTATATATGTCGAAAGTCAAAATTCACATATTCTAGACTGAAATAGTTATTCATGTATGGTCAATGAATACTTTTTTCACAGAAAGCCTTCTACAAATCCTTAGCAAACATAATCTTGTCAAACAAATAGCCGAAAAATACTAGATCTATTCAATAACACCGGTCGACATTATTTTCGACGCAAATATTGTTAATCAATGGGCATATGATTCTGGGCTATTTTATTTTAACTATTTTATCAAGCTGAATACAAAAATCAAGTTCATTTTTTTCCTCATCATATCATTTTTTTCTTAAAATAGGCCAAAATACGCATTTAACAGTAAAAGTGATTTTCCAAGCGTAGCTTACACGTGGCACAAGGCCAAAACTAGGGGGCACCCGGTGAGGATCGAAATCACTATTCAGTCGTAATTGTTGTAGCGAAACAAGCTAGCTAACCATTACACCTCCTCGAGTTTCCCACCCATTTAACAATGATATGCCAGGCCAAGTAGAACCAACCTTTTATGATAAGTTACTAGAGTAACTTATAAAAGAATGTTTCCCAAAAACTTAAAGAATGCATTTTCAGCTCAAAAAGATTTTTTCAGAAAAATCTCAAACATTGCAAACATGTGTCATCAATTTTTGAATCAAAACAGACAAAGAAGATACAAACGAATGAAAAATACATTCATTTTTGTCCATCCAAAGGTATAAACGCTCTCTTAGGAACTCTACGGTGCTTTTGAAAAGGTTTTGATGGCCCAGCATAAATCAGCCATCATGTTAACATCCCATATATATCTTTCTTCATTTGCCTTGAGATCATAATGAAACCTCTCACACTGTTCATCACTATAATAGGAAACTAATCGAGGTGACTAAACAGAAAGTGAATCTTGATACTCATGTTGCACCCGAGTAGATCAAAGTACCTGAGAAGGTTTTCCAGCGTCTCTCCCTCCCTATTTGTGCTACATATATATATATATATATATATATATATATATATATATATATATATATATATATATATATATGTCGTTTGTTCTCAGCATGTGGAGATGTCCTTGATTTCGAATATCTTCAACTTGAAAATTGTCTTGCAAAAAAATCCGATTAGGCATCAGTCATTGTCTCTAACCTTAACCTATCGGCTCACGGCAGAGAAAGGGAATCTTTGAACGTATTATATACATGATGTATACAAAGGCAGAACGTATTATATACATGATGTATACAAAGGCAGAACGTATTATATACATGATGTATACAAAGGCAGAACGCTCATTTCATGACGTAACAAACAGGCAGAACGTATTATATACATGATGTATACAAAAAATTATACATGATTATACAAAGGCAGAACATATATACATGATGGTCAAACAAAGGCAGAACGTATATATACATGATGTATCTATTTCGACGAAGAACAGTGCGTTCCAGCAGCCACAAAATTTCACTTTCTCCACATACAGACTCTCATTACGCACACACACACACGTAATATATATATATATATATATATATATATATATATATATATATATATATATAGTTTTAAGGTGTGCTATATTATAGGATAAATTAAAGTCAACACTCACAGGCGACAGGCTGTTTTCATGATAGACGAAATCATCTGGCGGCCTGATGATTGCGTCTATCATGAAACAGACTTATATATATATATATATATATATATATATATATATATATATCTATAAACATCATTAAATATATATATACATATATAAACAGCCTTTACATATATATATATATATACACATATATATATATACATATGCATATACATATATATATATATATATATAAACATAATAAAAAAGCATAATCGCTATGCCATGCCACTTGCCTTCAGTGAAACCTGTATAAATGAGGGAATGCTGTCCGTAATACACTTTATACATAAACACTGATATATATATATATATATATATATATATATGTAGTGACCATATATACAAAGAAACAGAATAATGATAGAGAGTAAGCTTTCATGATTAGTCGTAATATTCGTGGTGGCAGTATAATAAGTAATATTGTATTTTTTTTTAAACAAAGCCAAAACAAATTAGTCTTAAAACAGAAAATTGGATAACTTTCCAGGTGTTTGTCTTATGTTGGTTAATTACGAGTTGAAATTCGATATTATTTTTCGCCTCCTGATTGAATTTCAACAAATATTTCCATGCGAGTTTTATTCGCTTCTGCCTTATTCAATTTGCCCTCGTGTCATTGTTATCTTTTCCTTATTTTCATTAGGATTTCACCTTTCTCTTTTCTTTTGCTCACCTTTTGTCTGGTTCTGATTGGTGATTTGAGGAAAATATCTTTTTTTTTTTCGTTGATTTAAGAAATTATTCAATTTCAACACTTAATCTGTCCCTTTTCACCCAAAAAAATATTATCGAGAAGATTTGTATATCCGTTATTCTAAAGCACCCGACATAAAGATTAGGTACGTTGTAAATAATACGTTTTGAAATATGGATTCAGTAAGTACCTAAAAATGGGAAAGGTCGGAAGACGACTACAAGAGAGGTATAGATAAAAAGAAGGGCTTTTGTGTGTGTGTCAGTATTGAGCACTCTACGATTTAGCTTTATTTCTCGCTTGTTTTTCTGTTTATCTTTGGACTAAAATCTTAAGGCACTGGACGATTCATTTTGTCCTGTTCAGATGTTTCTAGTTCTTTCTGATTTTTTTTGTTTTTTTTCATTTTTTTCCTCAGGTACGAATTTGTTTTGATAAACTTACAGGTTGTGCTATCGATTTTTTTTTTTCCATCAGAGTATTACTTGAAATATATATATATATATATATATATATATATATATATATATATATATATATATATGTGTGTGTATATATATATATATATATATATGTGTGTGTGTGTATATATATATATATGTATATATATATATATATATATATATATATATATATATATATATATATATATATATATATATATATATATATATATATATATATATATATATATATATATATATATATATATATATATATTACGTATAAATATATATATATTTAGTCGATATGCATATATATATATAATTATTTATTTAAAATATGAGTCCATCGGTACATAAAGTTCTCAGTTCTCATGTTTTATTTACCTAACGATTTCTTTCCTATTTTCTATAGATTTATATATATATATATATATATATATATATATATATATATATATATATATATATATATATATATGTGTCTTTATATATGATTTTTTACACAAACATATATATATGTTTGTGTGTGTGTAGTCGATATTACTTTTGTCAAATTTTCTTGATTACACAACGCCCCTTTTATAAATGTTCTGATCTTTAAGATTATAACGTCTATTGGGTATGTATATCACCATAAAATGTATCCTTTCTGTTTATATCTTTAATGTATTAGACATCCGAGAATATTAATCTTTCTCTCACTTAAACCGTCTTTGACTCCTCTATTTAAAACTTCTCTCTGTTAAATTTTAATCCCCCTTCATTTTTAGACCTTCCTGTTCTTCTCTCGTCTGTTACCCCTCCCTATAGCTTTCATTTACATTTGTCCCACACTCTCATACATACACTCTCACTAAATTTTATTTTTTTATTCTCGGATTTTTTTTTTTCTTTTTGAATTTGTAGGTCTGATGAATTGTATCGTATTTACTATTCCAATGGAATAAATTATGACCATGGAATATTAGTATTTAAGTTTTTATATATATATATATATATATATATATATATATATATATATATATATATATATATATATATATTCCAGGAGTTTTCATTACTGCATATTAAAATATGTAACAACATCGAAAGAGTCAAATGGATAATCGTAGCGATTTATCACCCCGTTCCCTGTTTACGTTGCGATAACGGTTTCTTAAAAACCGGAACATCATCGAAAGGATCAAATGGCTTCTCGCCCGGTTCACACTCTTCTCCGGTCTTTTGAAAAAGAGTAGCAGTTTATTGCCTGTTCCTTGTTTTGGTTGCGATAACGACTTTTTAAAAACCGGAACATCATCGAATGGGTCAAAGGGATTATCGTCCAGTTCACACTCCTTTCCGGTTTTGTGAAAAAAACAGTTGCGGTTTCTTACCTGTTTAAGCCTTTTATTTTTATATATATATATATATATATATATATATATATATATATATATATATATATAATAGAATTCTGACAACCGGAATAAGAAGGCCTTACGAATATGAGGGATTATATTTAGATTAAAATAAAAGAGCTGAAATCACTTGTTCTTTTCCTCTTATTCCCATCATCTTTTGCACCAATAGAAGCCATTAAAGTGAAATAAGCATAAGCAATTATCCAAAGTAAATTTCCTGAAAAACAGAAATTCCAGATCAGTAAAATACCACACAAATAGTTCAAATATGCACATCAAAGTTATATCTGGATATGCGGGATTCCGGTTATGAGATATTCCGGATATGAGGGATTCTACTATATATATATATATATATATATATATATTGCTAAGATACAAAGACATGCTGAAACATTGCTAAGATACAAAGACAAGCTGAAAAGCAACTTGTCAGCAGTCAATATACCACATAACACCCTTGAGCGCTTAGCTTTGGAGCGGGTAGAATGGAGATCAACGTGTTTTAGTGGACTCAGCAATTTTCAATCTGCTTGTCTGAATCATCTTCAAGAAGCGAGAGCAAGATCTAAAAGGTCAGCCAATCTAACAGTGATCTCATCTCACAATCCTCACACTTGCTTTATATGTGGCCGCTTTTGTAAATCACTAGCGGGTCTTAAATGCCACTTAAGATTATCGCACAAAATTTCATAACTGAATCAATAAGCTGTCAGATTGTCATCCGTCGAGACCGACGGGAGAGTCCATTATCATACGTATATATATATATATATATATATATATATATATATATATATGTGTGTGTGTGTGTGTGTGTGTGTGTGCGTGCGTGTGTGTGTGTGTGTGTGTATGTGTGTGGTGCGATAGATAAATTGTCGTCTAAATTAAGCAAAGAGGAAAATAACACTGACATCTCATTTAAATAGATATACATATTAAAATGAGTAAACGGCCGTCATTTTATATATTTAATTTTTTTCGCATGGGCCTTGACTGATTTTATATTTTGTCGACGGCACTTTATAGTAGAGGAAAAGAGCACTATGATGCAATTAACTCCGACCCAAATTAATTAACAACATCCTGTACTGCTTGGAATTCGTACCGGAATCTCCAATACAAAGAGTGTTCGTGTGCAGAGGATTAGGAAACAATTGGATGATATATGTTTGGAGTAATCGCTAGTGATGGCGACATACTTCCTTTATTCATCGTCCCTCAGTCAGCAAGCCCCTTCATTATTTATGTGGGGAGTAGTTGCTCGAGAGAATAACAAAACCTCTTGTAACGACAAAGATGAACTGAAGGCACGAATTATTACTCGTGCCTGATGGGTTGGTACAATAAAGAAACTTTTAGTTTCACTTCGAACGTAGGTATATGTATATTTATTAATATATACTTCTTAGGTCTACTTAACCTCATTGAACACTGTTTTGTTTACACTTGATATTAGATTGAGTAAATATTCGTTTACATTTTTATGCATGCTAACGCACGTATATACCGTTGCTAATATCTAATTATTTGTTTTATCTACCTTAATACATATAGAAAGAAATATAGCTAGTTATTTGTCTAGATAGATACATAGACAGATATACAGACAGATAGTGTGAGTGATATATATTTAGATAGATAGAAAGAAAGATAATGAGCAGATTGTTATATATATATATATATATATATATATATATATATATATATATATATGCATGTTTCATTAAAATGACAGACAAGGTACTACGGTTGAGCTTTTTATTTAATTTTTCTTGTGTTCTGACAAGAGCTTTCTTTTCTGGAAAAAGAGTGTGTAAGAACTGTCCGAATGTTCTGTATTTCCGAGCGCTTTCGGCTATACCTTTAGCCATTATCAAGGATGATTCAATTATCAGCTTAGTAGAGTGTGTGTGTTCTGTGTATGTTCAGTGTGTGGTAGTGATGTTTTTAGTTTCCGAATACGGTTAGCACATTGTGGCTTTGTTCGTAGTTAATATTGTTAAGTGTTGGCTTTTTCTGTTTTATTATTAGAGCTTCCATTATTTTTAGTCTTTTTTTGCAAGTGGATGCAGTTAATATATTAGTGTTTTCTACTAGTATGTTCCTAATAGTGTCGGGTAAATCTGAGTGTGTGTTTAAATATGTTCTGATGGAACTGTGATCAGATAGGTGTAATGTAAGACGTCTGGATAAACATGTGGTTGTGTAGCCGATGTAATTATTTATGAGTCCGGTTTGGTGAGGAACGCAGTTCCTTAAAGGGCATTTGAACTCATAGATAATGTTCGTTCCTTGTAATTTTGACTTAGTTGGTGCGTTGTTATTTTTGAGGATAAGGTTGGCCGTCTTAAATTTTTTATAATAGATAATAAGTTTGATTTTTTTATTCGGATCAATAGAAGTAGTATATTTCTTTATAATATGTCTTAGAGAAGATTCATCTTGTTTGTAATTAATAAGCATTTGGTTTTTGTAATAAATGTGTATGTGATTTTTAGTTGTGTTAGACGGATACATGCATAAAGGAAGAATTGCTGCCTAAATATAAAAATATATATATATATATATATATAATAAAAAGGCTTAACCACTGAGCCTTTTTATTATCCTTATTATTATTCTTACATTGTCCTGGACATTGAGTTATACCTGGATTCTATCCTCTTGAATTTTTTTTAAAAAAAATATATATGTATGTGTATGCATGTATGTATATATATTTATATATTTTGCATATGTATGTGTATATTTTTTACTAATTATATATATATATATATATATATATATATATATATATATATATATATATAATTATTTATTTAAAAACAAAATATAATATAAATATGTTATAAAAATCACTACAAAATAGCTATTTTGTTTCAACACCCTCGGTGTCTTATCAAGTGATGATGTTAAAGATCTTTTTAAAATAAATAATTATATGTGCTCTACTTTTGTATTGAGCACTCTTTTAAGAATAGTAATTGTTGGTTATTAGAATACATTCCGTATATACCAATTATATATATATATATATATATATATATATATATATATATATATATATATATATTACAAGTGATACTGTGATGGGGAAAAAAACTCGTATAGCACAACTTGTGTGTCAAAATATATTGGTACCCGAGGAAAAAAATTGAAAAATAAAAGCAAAACCTAGAAACATCCGAACAGGGCCAAATAAATCGTCCAGTGCCTTAAATCTTTAGTACAAAGAAAAAAATCTCAAGCTAGTAATAAAGCTAAAACGTAGAGTCCTCAATACGCGCAGGGATAATTGAAATAATCGGATATACAGGGTAAGCTTACCCTGAAGATCCGTTTAGGTGAAACCTAGGTAGGTTGTGCCTGACTCTTTAGGATTTATTTCATATATATATATATATATATATATATATATATATATATATATATATATATAGATCGATCGATCGATAGATAGGTAGATAGATAGATAATGAACAGACTGTTATAGATAAATAGACAGATACATATTGGAGGATATAGAGACATGAATTGAAAATTCCGAACAAGTCATCCATAAGGCTTAAGTCAGGGAATAATTATTAGTTTGATATATTTCGATATTCAATCATATTTTGGGGGGAATTGAAATCAGGATATAGATATACACCTGACTATATAGATATGTAAATTAATCGCTTACAGGATTCGAGGCAATAGGTAACAGAGTATTCAGCGTATAAACTCATTAACGAGCAATTGCAAATTGATGGCCGACAGAGATATATTGCAAGTGCTCCAAATTATAAGAATATATGTGGGCAGCTATAATCGTTCTGTTGCTGAAGTCACACCACTTATAATTCTCAGTATACTTTTTTTCTAATTACACTAACATTCCCCTAACTAAATGATGTCACTAAATTCAATAATGAATTTTATTGAATAAATATTTTTTAATTATTTCATCCCAAGCAATGCGATAATGACACTAAAACTGGGAGTTGAAGAGAACGGTGTCTTTAGTCATGAGAAAATTTAATAAAAATAAAAGAATCAGGAAAATGAAGATTACGATTGAAATTGTATTTAAACATTTGAAGATTGTAAGTGGCAGGACAGCAAGAAACCAGAAAAGATCTCCAGAAGTAAGAAGTGCGAGAAAATATATTACGTCTAGCTATTTCAACAATAAAACTATGAGACCTAGTCGCTAGTCGAGTAGTGCACTTAAATTCACGCTCATTAGTACAACTTGCATGAAAAATTTATATAATAAACAGAAGGTAGCCACGTCACGGTGGTTGGAACGTGCCTGAAGTCGACATGCCAGGTAAATATTGCTAAAATTGCTGACTGGATTTTGTTACGAATCTTGAGATTTATAGCAGAAGCACCAAAGCTTTTAAGGCAACGATGTTCAATACGCTTATGGTATATTTACATATCTACTTTAATTACATAATAACAAGTAGAAACACTAATTAAGTATAAATTTCCACGAATACAAAAGAGAAACATTCTATGTTTTTTTTTTTATCAACTCGTGTCTCAAAGCGTCTTTTTTTTTTGACAGTACAACTTATAAATCTGTATCCCCTTGGAAACGTGCACTGCATTTGTGTTTCATGTTGAATATACTATTAAAAACTTTTTCTTATATATAATATACGCTTTCAGTTTTTCTTTCTGTTCCTATTACGTTTACTACTTATGATTATCAAATGTGACGAACGAAGTTTTACGGAATATTGTGATATTATAAGCGTAGCTTAGACATAGCACAAGGCACAATTATGGGTGTAACTCACTACTCAGTTGGGGCTAATCTAGCGAGACAAGTTTGCTAAACATTACGCCATGTCAAGGTACCGAAAGGGATTTTCTAAAGGTACCTGGGATGTGGTAAAAGGCTGAAATCGTGGAGAAACCAGTGAAAATCTAACTCACTAGTCAGTCGTAATTGATCTAGCGAGACAATTTTGCTAAACATGACACCATGTCGAGGTGCCCTAAAATGATTCCTTAACTGTAGCTTAGATGTGGCACGAGGCCGAATGTGCGGGACCACCCAGTTAGGTTAGAATTCACTACTCAGTCGTAATTGATCTAGCGAGACAAGCTTGCTAAACATGACACGATGTCGAGGCGCCCAAAAATGATATTCTAAGCGTATCTTGGATGTGGCACAAGGCAAGAAAAATAGGGCATCAAAAATAGGAGAATCAATGTCACTATTCAGCTGTAAAAGATCTAGCGATAAACGCTTGCTCACTATTACACCTCGTACCGAAAAATGATTTTCTGTGCTTAGCTGACATGTGACACTTGGCCGTAAATATGGTGCATCTAGTGAGGATCGAGCTCACTATTCGGTCGTTATTGATCCTCCGAGACAAGCTTGATAACCACTACCCCACGTTGAAGTGTCCTAATATGATCCCCTTACTGTAGCTCAGATGTGGCACAAGACCGAATGTGCGCGGCACCAAGTGAGATTAGAACTCACTACCCAGTCGTAATTGATCTAGTGAGACAATCTTGCTAAATATTACACCATTTCGATGCCCCCAAAGTTATTTTCTAAGCGTACCTTAGATGAGGAGAGAACTCACTACTCAGTCGTAATTGATTTAGCGGGACAAGCTCGCTAACCACTACACCGCGTCGACGGGTACGAATCCTCGGCCGAATATGTACCCTAGAAATTTCAACTGTTTCTTCCTGAATCTATGTATAAGTGTCCTTTTTGTTTCCGTTTTCTGTAAAACTTTGCTGTTGCTCTAATGTTCGGTTCATGGTATTCTCAGCAGCCTTCTGTAGAACCACATTTCTCTTTTACTGTTTCTTAATACTTTGCTTAGGCCCTGGAAAGCAGTTTTCGTTATTCCAATGCGCCTTCAGATTTCAATGTCGTACTTTCCGTACTCTGTTAAAAAAAAAAAAAAACTTACCAGATATTTAAATTTTTGTACTTATTTGATTTTGGGGTCTCCAATTATAAATTGACATGTAGGTTATGACTAAGTGCAAACAGGTGTTGCAACATATGACCGTAAGCCTGCTACTTAACTGTATGCAGATACGAGGCTGATGAGGTTCCACTGAAAATTGGAACGCAGATTATTTGAAAGAAGCTCGAATTGAATTACGCACTCTGATTGTTCAAGTTCATTTACTCAATCTTTTTCACGTTCTTGTTTTTTTCTTCTTCACCACCTTCTTGTTTTTGTTCTTTCTTCTTCTTCTTCTTCTTCTTCTTCTTCTGCTTTTCTTCTTCTTCTTCTTCTTCTTTCTTCTTCTTCTTCTTCTTCTTCTTCTTCTTCTTTTCTTCTTCTTCTTCTTCTTCTTCTTTTCTTCTTCTTCTTCTTCTTCTTCCTCTTGTTCTTCTTCTTTTTTTCTTCTTCTTCCTGCTTTTTCTTCTTCTTCTTCTTCTTCTTCTTCTTCCTCTTGTTCTTCTTCTTCTTTTTCTTCTTCTTCTTCTTTTTCTTCTTCTTCTTCTTTTTCTTCTTCTTCTTCTTCTGCTTTTCTTCTTCTTCTTCTTCTTCTGCTTTTCTTCTGCTTTTTCTTCTTCTTCTTCTTCTTCTTCTTCTTCTTTTCTTCTTCTTCTTCTTCTTCTGCTTTTCTTCTTCTTCTTCTTCTTCTTCTTTCTTCTTTTCTTCTTCTTCTTCCTCTTGTTCTTCTTCTTCTTCTTCTTCTTTTTTCTTCTTCTTCTTCTTCTTTTCTTCTTCTTCTTCTTCTTTTTCTTCTTCTTCTTCTTCTTCTTCCTCTTGTTCTTCTTCTTCTTCTTCTGCTTTTTCTTCTTCTTCTTCTTCTTCTTCTTCTTCTTCTTCCTCTTGTTCTTCTTGTTGTTGTTGTTCTTCTTCTTCTGCTTTTTCTTCTTCTTCTTCTTCTTCTTCTTCCTCTTGTTCTTCTTCTTCTTCTTCTGCTTTTTCTTCTTCTTCTTCCTCTTGTTCTTCTTGTTGTTGTTGTTGTTCTTCTTCTGCTTTTTCTTCTTCTTCTTCTGCTTTTTCTTCTTCTTCTTCTGCTTTTTCTTCTTCTTCTTCTGCTTTTTCTTCTTCTTGTTCTCTTCTTGTTTTTCTCTTCTTCTTCTGCTCTTTTTTGTTTTCTCTTCTTCTTTCTTTTTTCTTCTTCTTCTTCTTCTTCTTTTGTTTTTGTCTTCTTTCTCTTGTTTTTTTTCTTCTTCTTCTTCTGTTCCTTTTTGTTTTTCTCTCCTTCTTCTTCTTCTTCATCTTCTTCTTCGTCTTCTTGTTTTTCTTCTTCTGTTTCTTTTTGTCCGTCTTTTTCTGGTTTTTCTTTTTTTTCCCCGTCTTTTTCTAATTCTTCTCCTTTTCGTCTTGTTCTAATTCTTCGGTAGTTTATGCGTTGTTTTCCTTTGTTCATCTTGCCTTCAGTCTGTCTTGTGAGTATCAAATTTTCCAAGCCTCTTTCCTCATTGTGTGCTCCAGAAAATTTCAACTGTATCTTTCTGTTTCTAAGTATAATTGTATTTCAATTTACTTTTATACCTCCGTGTTATTGACATGTTCCGTCCATGTCATTACATTAGTATTCTTTGTTTTATGTGCCGTGTCCCTTCAGGACGTAGATATCATGGCCCTCCACATCATCCTGTCCTTTTTAGCTTTTAATAATTTTTGTTTTTGTTATATCTCCCAAAACCTGTTACGCGCTGCTTTCCAAGACCCAACTTTCCCTGTGAGTATCAAATTTTCCAAGCCCTCCTTCATCACTACATGCACTAGAAATTTCAACTGCCTCTTCCTGGTGTTAAGTATAAATTTCCTTTTTCCTACCATTTTCTCCAAAACCTCGTCGTTGCTCAAATTCTGTGGCCATGGTGTCAAAATCGTTTTTATTTTTTTTTCTATATTATTCTTACAAATAGAAAAAAAAGATTATGGCAAAGAACTTCTATAAGTCATGGTTCGGAAATGCCCACGTTAAAAAGGCCTTGTGCCACATGACGCCCTCGTGGGGGGACGACTAAATATAGTCCGTCTCTCACTTTCTGAGCGACGGACGGAGATGAACCCGAAGGAGGCTACGCCGAAGGACGGAGTCTCTTTCGGGGAGGTAAAACCGGACCTGAGCTCGTTTATACAGGTTCAAACGGGTATATTTTGGGGCCGAGCCCACGGGCTCGGGAAAC
The DNA here is from genome assembly GCA_903632075.3 of Acanthosepion pharaonis. Classification (NCBI taxonomy): domain Eukaryota; kingdom Metazoa; phylum Mollusca; class Cephalopoda; order Sepiida; family Sepiidae; genus Acanthosepion; species Acanthosepion pharaonis. The sequence goes on from CAHIKZ030001868.1 coordinate 2,416,946, forward strand.
CCACAATAAATAACCGACATTGTGTCACATGTTGCCCCAGTGGGGGGGGGGTGGAGACTGAATACTGTCAGTCGCTCACTTTCTCGACCGGTTGTTCGGTTGAACTCTCTGCCTTCATGCGGGGAGGAACCCGAACGAGGATACGCCGAAGGACGGAGTCTCTTTCGGGGAGGTAAACCGACCCTGAACCCGTTTATACGGGTTCAATGGGCATATTTTTGGCCGAGCCTACGGGCTCGAGAACCCCACATTAAATTCTGCCTTGTGCCACATGTGACTGCGTGGGGCAGTTGCTAAATAGCGTCAGTCGTTCGCGTCCCGACCGGCTTTTCGGTTGAACTTTCTGACTTCGGGCGGTGAGGAACCCGAACGAGGGTACGCCGAAGGGCGGAGTCTCTTTCCTGGAGATAAACCGACCCTGAACCCATTTATACCGGTTGAATGGGCTTATTTTTAGGCCGAGCCCACGGGCTCGGAGATCCCACGTGCCACATGACGCCTTCGTGGTGGTTGGGGGGTGACTGTATATCATCAGTAGTTCAAGTCGAGTCAAGAGTCGAGTCAGAGGCAGTCCGAAACAGAGTCGCGTTCAGACAATTACTGCAAGGCATTGGAATAGTGATACTGGTCGAGACTACATTGTTCTCTCTACTAAACCTGATTGTTCATACTAACACTTCTACTTCTCTGTATATATTCCTGTTATAATATATCTGTCTTATTCCATACCTGTGTTCGAGGTCTTCTTTATTGGTTCTACCTTGTACTATCACCCTGGTACAAGGAAATCGGACCATAACAGTAACATTGTCTGACGAAATGTCGTATGTCATAAATTTTAAGTTATGTTGTCTTACAGCTATATCACATTGCAACACCTGTTCTCCTCTGTTCACCAAAGTTAAGCAACGTCTATACTGGTTAATTGATAGATGGGTGACCGCTTTGGAATAATGGGTGCTGTAAACTTGTATGTGCGATTGGTGCAATCGATAAAGGCTGAATTCCAATTTTAGCGGAGTCCATTATATTCACTAACGTGGAAATACCCTTGGGAAATGTATGAACACACATCGTAACCGTCACCCCCAAGTATAGGTTAATTAGTAGGACGTGTAGCAGTAAATAATTTTCTCCAAATATTTCATACATTTCTAAATTATTTTCAGGCTTTAAATAACCTGCAAAAGGTTGATAAGCCATAAAACAACAAATTAGTCAATAAATCTAATTTCTAGTTTGCAAGCACTGATCATCTGCTGGAAGAATAAAGCCTCCAGTTACACGTATTAATTCAGCACTGCGTAACCGCTGGTAGCTATGGGGTTTGTCTACATGAGCTTGTTTGGCGCGGGTAGAGAATTAACCTTGAAAACCTTTATCTTGTTATCATTTCTGCATTTCGTCCGTTGCATTTGCTTTTGCCTTCTTTGTTAGGATCTTTGAGGTTGCATGAGGTGTATGATCGTTTCCTGGGTCTTGTTTGTCCACTTGAAATTTCATTTTTGAAATCTTGTACGACAGTTCAAGTTGAACTAATCCTCTACCTCTTTTGGATCTGGACACATACAGACGATCAACGTTAGCCTTATGATGGCGCATTCGATAGTCAGTGAGAAGCTGTCTCTTTATTGCTTTTTGCTTTTAATATTATTATTATTATCATTATTATTATTGTTGTTATTATTATTATTACTATTATTATTATTATTATTATTATTCCTTCACAATTGGTTCTTTTTCACTCTCACATCTTTTTTGTCGTCATTGAATTCCTCTTTCTTCATACATTTTTCTTCCTCACAAAGATGTACTCAGTTCTGATTCCTCTTTTGTTCAATAATTTTAGAATTTTCCATATTCCTATCCACTTTATCTGTCTAAAATTGTATTGTCTTTCTTTTTCTTTTATAGCTTCTGCCATTTGTAAATTTCTCTCTGATATATTCTAAGAATCTTCGGTTCTATCCTTTTTATTTAATTTTTAATTCAAACAATGTATCAATGTAGGACTAGCAAGAGAGATGACAAATTAAATTAATTTTGAATTACACCCGAGGAGATTTTCACCATTTCCATGTGTTGAATTAATTCAGGAACCAAACCATTTTAAAGAAAAAAAAGAATTTCCTTCAATAATCCTTTCAGCTTCATATTTCTGATTCCATCCATTCTTACCTTTACGGAATCTCTTGGAGAAAAAAGTTAACCGCATTGGCGTGAATCGCAAAATGACGTTTTCCTCATAGCAATATATGAAGAATATCAAGCAAGCATATGGATTTTCATGATATGCCCCAAATTTTATTAAGGATTCAGTTTTTCAGGAACAACCGTATCTAACTTTATTACCTAGAGTTTGTCTGTTTTTCTTCATGCACAATTTTTTCCTGAATGAAGCTATTAAGATTTATCGATATAGCAATGTTTTAAATTGAAAAATCTGAATAACACATTTTCAGATGTACATCGAGGTTTTCAAAAATCACAGAATGTTTTGAACTGGCACGTAAAAGCAAGAGATCCTTGACGAAATGCAAAAAAACAAAACAAAAAAACATTTCTATATAAAACATTTCTATATAAAAGATTTCTATAAAAGACATTTCTATATAAAAGATTTCCATATAAAATATTTCATTTCTATATAAAAGATTTCCATATGAAACATTTCTATATAAAATATTTCTATATAAGACATTTCTATATAAGACAATTCTATATAAAAGATTTCCATATAAAACATTTCTATATAAAAAGAATTCTATATAAATAATTTCTTTTATAAAATTTTTTATATAAGATATTCTATATAAAAGATTTCTATATAAATCATTTCTATATAAAATACTTCTATGTAAAAGATTTCAATATAAAATATTTCTATATAAATCATTTTATATAAGACATTTCTATATAAGACATTTTATTATAAAAAGATTTCCATATAAACATTTCTATATAAAAGAATTCTATATAAAAAATTTCTATATAAAGATTTCTCTATAAAATATTTCTATATAAATCATTTCTATATAAAAGAATTCTATATAAGACATTTCTATATAAGACATTTTCATATAAAACATTTCTATAAAAGACATTTCTATATAAAAGATTTCCATATAAAATATTTCTATATAAAAGATTTGTATATAAATCATTTTTATATAAATCATTTCTATATAAGACATTTTATATAAAACATTCTATACAAAATATTTCTATATAAAACATTTCTATATGACATTTTCTATATAAAAGATTTCCATATAAAATATTTCTATATAAAAGATTTCTATATAAAATATTTCTATATAAAAGATTTCTATATAAAAGATTTCTATATAAATCATTTCTATATAAAAAATTCTATATAAGACATTTTTATATAAAATATTTCCATATTAACATTTCTATATAAAAGATTTCTCTATAAAACATTTCTATATAAAAATATTTCTATATAAAAATATTTCTATATAAATATTTCTATAAAAAATTTCTATATAAATCATTTCTATATAAGAGATTTCTATATAAGACATTTTTATATAAAAGATTTCATATTAACATTTCTATATAAAAGATTTTATATAAAAGATTTCTATAAAAAATATTTTATATAAAACATTTCTATATAAAAGATTTCTATATAAAATATTTCTATATAAATCATTTCTATATAAGACATTTCTATATAAGACATTTTCATATAAAAGATTTTCATATAAACATTTCTATATAAAATATTTCTATATAAAACATTTCTATATAAAACCTTTCTATATAGAACATTCCTATAACTATATCAAAGATAAAGCAACCTTAGATATGCAAACGCAAAAAAAAAAAAAACATAAATTACGAAGACAGAAGATAACGATTGACATTGCACATAAATCTTTGAAGATCAAAGTTGACTGGGAAGTAAGAAGCCGGAAGAGAGTTCCACAAGAGAGAGTGCCAAAAAAAAAAAAAACCAAAAACCTCTTAGCCTAGAACTTACGGTTGCATCGAGGTATTTAAAGCTTAAAATGATGAACTCTACCTACTAATCTCGTACCGCGCATACTTGGATAAATTTTAGGTAACAAAGAAGAAAATCTATCGAACATTAAACATGAAACTATTTTATTTGTATTTTAATACTACCACCCATGATAATAATTAAAAGGGGAAAATGAAGAAAGAACTACCGAACCGGTTTCGAACCTCGCTTAACTGAGCTAAATCGAGGTTAATAAAATCAATAAAAGGAATTGAATATCAGGGAATAAAAAAAAATAGTAATCGATTGGAGTTCAAGGACAAAATCCTTCCGTTTACACAGTGAAGGTTTCATGGATAAAATAATTATGGCCTCCAGTATCTTAAGGTGGTAATTTGAGTGAGACCTACTCGGGATGGAAACACTGAAATTAGCAGTACAATTGAGGTTATTTATAACGTACTGCCCAATGAGAGACCAATATGGATTGTTCAGAACATCAGATGGTAAATAAGTAGAGTTCCGGATTTTTGCAGTCACGTGTTATTTAAGCCTAGCATCCAGCCTTCGAGTCGTTCTTCCTATGTAGCGCATACTTCAACGATATTAAAAATAAATAAATCAGAGAACTGTTATAGTCAGGTGGAAGCACGTCTTTACGCATGGATGGAAGGACAGTTTTAGCAGAGAAAACCCCACAACAGCAAAGTAACATTGTCGAACTGCTAAGAAAACCCGTTTAGAATATCTGTCACTAATGCTACCTAGCCAAGGAAGACGTAGGTACACTGGATATCTCTGTACTGAAACAGGTTTGACTTCATTAAACTCTGAAAATTTATCTGTAATTACGGATTGAACAATATCCAAAGTATAGACATTGCTGCAGAAAGTAGTAATAATAAACCTTATCTCATCATCTGGTTTGGTTTTAGAACAGATCTTTAAGGCAGTTTTCCTTTTAATTATTATCATCTGTGGTAATATTAAAAATACAAATAAAATTTGTCTGTTTATGGCTGTTATAAATTTTTTTGGTCATTAATAAAACGATGAAAATTTTTTATAGAAATATGTATAGAAAATGCACACAGACTCCGTTACAGTTGTGGGGAAAATGACTGAAGCTGAGATTCTAGGTTAAGACTGCTAACATTGCTGATCTCTTGTTTGGATTTCATCAAGAATCTCTAAAGACAACAGAAACACCAGAATAAATGTGGCATCAATATTCGCTTCATGGACGAATGGTGGATAAAATTCTGCAAAGTAGATTCCGGCGGGAAAATTGTTTATCACTTCTCCGCTGCTTTTTGAACAGTATTAGAGAAGCCGTTGTTGCCTAGTTAGGATTGGGTTTCCAGTTCCTTTTCCTTAAATCTTCTCATTCACTTTCACTCCCAATAACCCGTTGCGGTGTACTGAACTTATCGCCTTGCTTCAGTTGAAGTGATTAAAAAATATTTCCCTGACTACAAACTGACCACTGAACCCCAACATTGTCACAACGTTATTCGCAAATTTGCGAGGTGTTGTAGCCTATAAGTTCCGCATTTATCAATTATAACATCTGAATAATTTTTATTCGCATAATATTTTTTTTTCTTTGAGAAAAATTAATTTAGATGAGGAATTAATGTTGTTATATATTCCTGTTTGTTGGAATTTGGGGGTACTTTGTGTACTAGTGAGCCAGTCAAAATCAGCTGAACATTTTATAGTTCACCAATAGAAGGGTTAACCAATCAGAAAGCTCAAAATATTCAATGCGACGTGTATAAAGGCGGCCATGTTCTTTTCCCGAATATTCACTGCCAGCCTTTGATATCGAAGACTGAAGAATTACGGAAGAGCTGCTGGTGGTATTGGCGATATAGTCAGATTCAGTAGAGTGTCTGACTCGTGAGTGTTAATCTTTAACGTTGTTTCATTAAACAGATTACGTACTGCGCTGTATTCTATATTCAGAGACTTGGCGAATATGGTCAACACTGGTTGTTATTGCTTAGTAAAGAAGATGTACTGAAGTTTGACCTGTCGAAGCCAATGTACGGATGATAACATCTCTGTGTCGGGGAGGGCACAATGCTGATTAGATAGGTATCCATAGTTGTTATAAGAATGATCTTGAAGAGAAAATCAACATCACCGGGCCAGTGTTCCAAGAAATGGGACTCAAGATAAACCATTACTATATAGAAACTATGATCTGGAATTGGAACGAAAGTAGTAATGGCTCCTATATTGAATCCATCGTAAATAATTCAAAATGTGGAAATATTAATTCTAAACAATTCAAATATTTCGACGTATGGGTCAGTTATACTAAACTTAGTATAGGAGAAATGGTTTCGCCCAACAACGCCAATTGCCCCGAAACCAAAACATTAACCTGAAACCTCGAGTCATATCCACCTTTGTGATTATTAATTGGAGTAATGCCTATCTCAGACAATAGCTGTAGGACAACTAATCGACAGTCCTGACAATAGTGTCTGGGTGTGATAAAAATTTAATGCAATCACGGATGACACAATATTTTTCAAGGCGAAACAAATTTCAACATACACCCCAAAAAGAGACTCAACTAAAGCGGTTGTTTCAATTTATTTACACAAGGGTGTACTTAAATAGCCTCGTCAAGTCGAGGCTTTTATATAGATGTCATGCATGGTAGGAAACCTGTTGACAAATATCGACACTCTCAGCTGTATACAACCGCTTCCTAAGATGAATGCTTGAGAAAGGTTTGTGCGAGTAACACTTGAGGGCGTTGGCAAAAATTATCTTACACTGAAGATTGTGGACTGGCACTAAGCAATAATTTTTTATTCACATAATATGTACAAAAGGGGTATAAAATTAATTTCCATGTTTTATTTTTCTTTGGGAATGGTTAATTTAGATAAGGAATTCCCGTTTTTATGTCTTCCTAGACGTTATTGCTCATTTTCTGTTAATGAAATTCTGCAAGGAAATGTATTTGCAACAATAGAAAGAAACCTTACACAGCTGTTGTGCAGATTCTACAAAAACAATGTGTTTTTTTTTCAACCTGCATATAACGTAGGAACAACGAACTTTTGTTAGATGGGTATTTCCTCTTTGAAAGCTGGGAAAACAGCAACTCGGAGGTTCAAGAATAGAAGTGACGTCCATAGACTTTTGCATTTACTTTTGGATTGCATTGTGTGCTTCCACTAGTAAATCCTTTGACAATAAAGAAGATGTAGCAATGGTTCACATCCCGAGGCCAATGTAATGATGAAGAGAGGGATTATGATGATGACGTAGGTATCCATAGTTACGATATGAATGATCTTGAACAGAAAAATCAACATCCTTTATCAAGTGTTCCAAGAAATATGACTGAACAGAATCTATGATCTAGAATTGGAAGGAAACCATTGACGTGAAAATTAGTATATACGAAACGCTTCAAATATCTCGACGTATAGATCACTTATAACAAAGTTTGCATTGAGTTCGATTCTCGCTGGGTGCCCCATACTTTCGGCCTTGTGCCACATCTAAGCCTGGCTTAGGAAATCGCTATAACAATGTTTGTATAAGAGATAAAAGATAATGAACATAGAATAAGATGAGCCCAATTTCTCCCATAACCGCAAATTGCTACAAAATAAAAACATTATCTTAAAAATACGCCATGTCAGGTCGAGTCTTTCGTATATACTGCCGGGTAACAAATATTTGTACACAACACAAATTTTTAATTTATTGCTAACTAACGGATAAACATACTTTTCGGTATGGTTTATTTTGTTTTACGGCATATCAACACCCCAATGGGTTATTTAATGTCGACAAAATTCTTATTGCTGCTAATATATGTGCCGTCGCCTCCCTCTTTACTTTCATGGTAACTGCTCCGATGAGCTGCCTTCGCTGGTTCCCAGACTTCATGAATTTAAGCGTTCAACTAGGCTGGCATCTCGCTCTCACCCTTTCACTGTCGAAACTGTTAAATGTAGCCGTCACTTCTAATCCAATAGCTTCATGTCTCGCAATTGTCGCCTGTGGAACTCCCGCGTTTCCTGTTTCCGTGATAGTAACAACTAAAATGGCTAACACGGGAAGAGAAAATACTGATAATTTACACTACTTAAAACGAAAGAAAGAAAGAAACACTCATCAATACTGATAAGAGTAATAAATTCGACTGGACTTGACAAATTAGTTTTCTTGAAAAATTATTTCAACCGATAGTCAATCAATGTCCAATGGAAAATATTATCATTACCATTAGCAGTGGTAAATAAAATCTCCATATACGAGTACTCTCTGTCAGCATTTCCTGCTTTTTAAGGATGTTTTCGTTTCTTAGGTTCTCAGTTTAATTCGTAATTGCTTCAGGCAGTGAGCATAACAAGCGAGCAACTAAAGATCAAAATTTACATCAATCCACGGACTAAACATACTATTTTTTATTATTATTAAATAAATGGAAAGACACGAAATACCGCGTGACTATGCGTAGCGTGATAATGAATTGTATTCCTGAAACCGATTTTCAATAATATTTCCAGCAATGGCACCATTGACAAGGAGTATATTTAAAAATGAGAGCTGTCAATAGTGAACAGATAAAGGCATATTACCTCCACATAGATATTTCCGACATTTAAATTGGATATCATATCCGATGATCATCGACAAGTTGACTAAATAAAATGAAAACATAAAATCAATATATGTCCATATCTAAATCAAATATATTAATTATTTGAACGAATGGTAGTGCTATACAAGAAATGAATATATTCTACTTGCATTTCTCCCATTACGGGCATTAATATATCCACTAGTTTATCTACAACACTTGTATATCGTTATAATGGGGCCTCACATCAGTGAGGGGGGCCGGTGTGCAACTGAAACCGTTGAGAGGAAGGTCCCGAAACGGTGCACATTCTCTCCTGATGACCCCAGTTTAAAATTCGAGAGGAACAAATAAAATTCAGTGAAGTCATATGCCGTAGAGAAGCTCGGTGGAAGTGTCATTGGCATGAGGAGCATTACACATTCAGCTCGCTTCAGGTGAGTTTCAATTACTTTCCAGTAATTTCCTTCTTCAATACAGTAACAGGGACGGAACAGAATAGCTGAAATAAGAGGATGACAAACATATTTCGTTCTCAAATAAATTTTTGATACTGCAAATCATTATCTGTTTTATATTTCTGAGATGAGGTATTATGTACATTATTTACATTATTCGGACTATCGTCCTCATCTTTGTCGCCATATTTATTACAACGTTTCGGCCTTTCGGTATCTGTCTATATTTCTGAGATGAGGTATTATGTACATTATTTACATTATTCGGACTATTGACCTCATCTTTGTCGCCATATTTATTACAACGTTTTGGCCTTTCAGTATCTGTCTATATTTCTGAGATAAGGTATTATGTACATTATTTACATTATTCGGACTATTGTCCTCATCTTTGTCGCCATATTTATCACAACGTTTCGGCCGTTGTACGCTCCGGAGTGGAGAGAAAAGCAATGATAACAACAAAGTTGCAATATGAGTTCTGGTAAAAACACGAATTGATAACAGCAATATTGCAATATGAGCACTGGTAAAAATGGTTGCTGAAGACATTAGGTTTATAATACCCAGAAATTCAAGGACACATGGCACAGTGGATAAAGGCGTTGGTTAGATTCAGTGACAGGACCCAAACAGTGTGAGTTCAATACCTGGTTAAGGCAGTAGAGAACTTTCAGAGGGAAATTAGCAGGAGATAACTGATAACTGACATCCATCAAACATGGCACGTGGAACTAGAACAGTCTACCCCAGTCAGCGAAATAAAGGGTTCAGTTCGAAATTCCAACTACCTGAAGAAGGCCGGAGAGTACAACGGCCGAAACGTTGTGATAAATATGGCCACAAAGATGAGGACAATAGTCCGGAAAATGTAAATAATGTGCAAATTATATACAAATATTTACACTTGTCCACACAGAGAAATAATAACACATCTATACAAGAAGCTGTGTGAAAATGCCGTCGATATAAAAAGGTCTTACTTTCTAATAATTCTTCACCGAATTCGAGCTCCCAGATTTCTCTTTTTTTGTTTTTTCAACGGGAAAAATGGCAGCTTGTGTGGGCGGGTAGTTTTAGTCTTGAACCCAACTCCGGACAACTAACTAAACGACTGACTTCTTTCGTCACTCCATGAAGCGACCATCACTTGCCCTAAGTGCTCATCATGCGCCCTACGTGGCTTTATTTCAACCAAACGGAGATAATCGCCTTTTGCATCCCTATCGTTACTCAATTTCTAAAAAGATTTTAGAGCATTTCATACGGAGTTATTTTTATTCTGATTTTTTTTTGAGACTACAATGTAGAACATTTATATGGATGCAATGTATATTAATGATGTAGTGTACGTTAAATTGTAATAGAACGTTTGGACAATGTCTATTCACTAGCACAAATAGTTATTCATATATTAGTATCATGCAAGTGTTCATATGAAAAAAATATCCTGAAAAGGGGGAGAACCAATTAAGATAAGAAACGTCTGGGAGATGTAATTTGACGCCCAGACCTGGTCAGAATTTGACTTTGTAAATCTGGTGCTACTGGAGATGGCATAGTGACGGTTATGGCTCTATTTAGCCATGTTGCATCCAGAAAGGCAAGCTTTGATCCGTCAAAAATATTTTGGTTTGAGTTGTTAATACAAACAATGAAAAAAGCATGTCCCTTCATGATTAATCCGTCCTGCTCTGAACGATCTACTCTATGGTGCTTGCAATATATCTGATTTGGCTAAGCCGCGAACCATTTGAAAATCAGTTTTCGGGACATGTATCTTCGAAAATTCAAAGATGTTGCAGTGGGTTCTTTTGACTGCTCTTGCACACATGACTAGTACTGGGTGCACGTATTTTTATCAGGAAAGCATTAATGAAAAAAAGAAACGGTACCTACAGGGATGGTTTTTGGCACAATTCCCATCGGGAATTCGGGCTGCCACGGGGTGGAGATATATTCCTATTTTCGAAGTGGAATTCAAGCCGGTCGAATTTATTTTATTAGACTTTAGCGGGGACATATTTCCCAACGGAAAAACAGTGAGTCTTTGATATTTCCCGCCGAGAACAGTGCGAGCCGTATATCGTTTCTATCATTCGAGCAGGCCGGATTAATCTACTGTGTCTTTGGCGAGGGCATATTTCCACCAGGAAAGCGGTGTTATGGGCTTCTGTGCTGGTCCATCGGAGCTGACCCAGGAAGTCGGGTTTAGCCTGGCTCATCTTGAGTCCAAGATAAACAAATGACCGCTTACTTCATGGTACGAAATGAACTCATCAAGCGCCACGTGACATAATGTAAACCGAAGGGAGATAATCGCATTTTATATCCCCACAGCTACGCTCTGTTGTGTGGCTTCCATTTCAACTTCTGAAGGGCAAAGAAAATGTTGCTTTCTTATCCCATTTGAACAGTCGATGAAAAGTCAGTACTTTACAGGGAATGTACTATTAAATGAAATTGTTTGACAGTTCAACACCAATTGGCCGTTTCATTATCGTGGTAAGGTTCTCTTCATTTTAAATTATGAATTCATTAAGGAATCTAACAATAATTCGAAATAAATATTGCAGCTTTTATTAAAAGAAAATATATATTCGGGCGAATAATATAGAATGTTCACTTATTTCTTATTATTCCACAGAAAATGTGCGTCCAAATTCCTTATATTTCAAATTGCTTCACAATTCTGTTTCTATAGTGTGGACTGTTTCAAAACAACAGCGACAAAACCAAAGAAACACAACTTTATGAGACGAAATAAAATCGGGTAAGTGTTTGGGTCTAGACATGTTGGACACCAAAGATTTTAAGATTTCGAGTCCCTAGTTATTGGTAGAGATGGTAATGCCTTCTCTGTTTGTCAACCGTTAAAAGTTGGCAACTTATCTAAACTTTGTAATTGCCTCTAATTGCGTATAAAGATTTTACCATCGGGACATTTAATGTGAGATGACTTGTAAAGAATAGCAGGAATTATTGGCTCGGGACATTGATAGTTATAATATTGATGTGTGTTGTCTCCAAGGAACCAAAATCAAAGGACATGATATTCATATCAGAGTTAGACAACAGAAGTTAATAGCTTTGGAAACAGTAATTATTATGGAAATTGTTTTTTTTTTTTTTCATCAATATCAAATGAAAGAACATACGGAAATTTTGGACGAAAATCACAGTATAATCATTGAACTACGATAGAAAACTGTCAATAAAATTCCACCAGGTCCTCCACCTAAAAAAAAAAAAAAAAAAAAAAACTTCGAAGAGCTTGGAAGACCTGCAGGACTTTCGTGAATTAGATCATTGGCGCTTCAAAAGGGCTGGTACGCTCCTAAATACGAGACTTGTTTGCAGTGTGACTTTTACTCCCGTTACAATTATCTTTCTCAAATTCAAACCTTTACGACAAAGACCTGCCATGCCACTTACATCACAAACCACCCACATTCTGTCCGTATTCCTGTTATACCAGAACATTACCTATTCTATTGTAATAGACTCTCCCACACATAACAAGTAGTAGTAGTAGTAGCGGTCGCCAGTTGAGCTCAGTGGAGTTGAGCGAGTCAGTCGATGTCGGACATTGAAGTATCAACCATCACAACTAGATTGCTGCGTCATTGACTCTTATTTCAAGTTCCTAACGTTTTGCACGTCGGACGCTTTTTAGGACCGACTTAGCGAAATAGAAGCCTCCACTGTGAAAGCTACTCTACAAGAATTCCATTGGTGAGAAGTAAGTTCAACTCAAGCAGCTTCTTCCTGCGAACCACTGCCATGTGGAACAGACTCCCAAGAAATTTCCCCGATCACTACAATCTTAATCTGTTTGTGCCGAGAGTTAACCATTATGTTCCCTTCCTATTCATATAAACGACCCATTAACGTAACACTCTACTTCGAGTGACCCACGAGACTTGTACAGAGTAAAACAAAAACAAAAACAAAACCTAAATGTGCAGTGAAAATAAGAATGTTGGCTTGTGATACACCCACTCTTCAAAGATAGGTGTGTTTGCCTTGAAAATCAACATTTAAAATCCTGTATTTTTTTCTTGGGCTTGAACACTGACCTCTAACACCATGAGAAAATACATAACTATTTCTCAGGAATGCTATGTGCTGTATTATATGTAATTCCTTTCGAAAGTAGTCGGATTTCTTCTATAAGGTACAGATTCTCTGATGACATAAGGTGGGGGTACAATTCCAATTAGCCACATCGCTACCTGTACACAAGTAATTACTGACTTATACTTAATTAATAATATTATGTATTACGTAATTCTATAAATGATTAAAAGTCTTATGGGTTGTTAAGCATTCTTCACAACAATATTCAAGTAGCTATATCGGTTGGGACAGCAAAATTGTCCAAATTGTATAACAGCAAAATTGTCCAAATCGTGTAACAGCAAAATTGTCCAAATTGTATAACAGCAAAATTGTCTAAATTGTGTTACAGCAAAATTGTCTAAATTGTGTAACAGCAAAACTGTCCAAATCGTGTAACAGCAAAATTGTCTAAATTGTATAACAGCAAAATTGTCCAAATTGTGTAACAGCAAAATTGTCTAAATTGTGTAACAGCAAAATTGTCTAAATTGTGTAACAGCATAATTATCCATCCCACAAAATGTTTATTATTTAAAAAAAAAAAACACTAAAATAACTGAGTTTCTTTTTTCCCGATTTTTACAGAAGGCGTTTAGCCATATTGACATCATTTGTGTTAAGAATCACTGAAAAACCATTTGAACTATCCAGCTAAAAAGAGAGCAGGTTAAAATTGTTCCGTGTCAAACTTAAGAAGCCGTGAAAAAGACTTGAAAATGAAATCGTACGTGAAACGTGGGAGGCACCTTTTTACTCCAGGACAGAAAGTTAAAATATATGTGTGTGTGTACGTTTAACTCTGTATATATGAACAACATATATATAAACACAAAAACACACACACACACACACACACACACACACACACACACACACACACACACACACACATATATATATATATATATATATGCATACACACATTTATGTTAGTCACATTCCCATAACTGCACACACACATACATACATATATATATATATATATATATATATATATATATATATATATATATATATGAACATTATTTCAATATTTCATGAGCTCCCGATCCTTAGCTATGATTAATTAATGATTGATTTCATCACAATTCTTCTGTTTAGCTTGGAGAGTAATTATACATTCTTATTGCTTAAATTCGAGTGCAATAGCATTATAAAAAAAACGACGACCTCCAGTCATATATCTTTAATCATGTCAAAAATATAACGGTTCAGAGCTTAATCTAGAGAATGGACAATTTTGCTGTTACACGATTTGGATAATTTTGCTATTACATTCGGTATATACCGGGTGTAAAATCAAAATTGTCCAAATCGATTCCATGAATATTAATTTTTCTTTTCAGCTGCCTCATACTCGTTAGCTGCCCAGTTCTGGGTCCTGTCATATTTATAAGCATCATATTCATCTTCAAATACTATTCAAGTTATGAAGACATTGTAAGAATTGTCCGTGGTTCATTTATCACCAAAGCTAACCCTTAACCCTAAACCTGTCAGCACAATTGAAATAAAGACCCAACAGTTCTACTTTGGTTACTCTCTTGGAGATTAAGTTAAGACTTAGGCGCCACATCTAATTTGCTCAGATTGTTCCATTAAACCAAGGGATTGACTTAACAAAAGGAAGAGAGCAATGCCGTTTGAAGTGCTTCTGATATGGATATAACCAAAGGTCATTTCAAAGAATGTTATTCCTGCATGGCTAATGTATGTGGGATTAGTATTAAGACCAAACATGAGATTGTGTATCGCTGCTTAGAATCGGCAAGAAGACTAGTACCATAAAACGATGACAGGCCTCCTTTTCCAGTACTACATGGCTTCAAATGTCTGACGAAAAGACACTTTGTGAGGAAACTACGTATAATGTGGAAACAGTCGAAGTCGGTGCAGTTCTTGAACATGAAGACGAACCACAGACAATTTCTCTTAGGGAGTTAAACGATTTGCATTGATACTTAGCATTGTTAATGATGGTCCTGATTGTGTGTCGACTTAGCATTGTAGGACGGCTTTCCTGGTCCAACGACCCCCAGAGATATGTGGGCCAAACAAGCTCAACAGTTCTGAGGTCCTCCAGGTTGGGGGTTGTCCAGTAGGCTAACTACCGACTTACTTCAAAATCTTGCTTGTTACAGAAACCTCAACGATATCTTCAAACAACGGCATGGCCGAGGAAGAGTCCTCCATAGTGGAGCTTATGACGCGTGCTGGTGAAAATCGATCCCCACACCGGAAAGACAACAGGCCTGACATGGGCCGAGCTGAAGTGGATCACCTGGAAACGCGTCTGTTAAGGGGGTGTTGTTGCGACACTATATTCCCCAGGGAATTAAGAGGCATAATGTATTGTCAAAAGATAAACCTGAACATTCGCTGGTTCCCAGACTTCATGAGTTCAAGCGCCCTACGAGGCTGGCATCCCGCTTTCACCCTTTCACTGTTGTAACTATTAAATGCAGCCGTCTCTTCTACCCCAATAGTTTCATATCTCGCACCTCTCGCCTGTTCCCTATTCCTGTTTCCCTGAGAGCTATAATCTCCAGCTATTCAAATGTAATGTCAATCAACATCTCCATTTGCCTTTATCTATCCACTATCCTTCTCCTCATCCTTTCCTCTCTCACTCCTATCTGATCTTGCTCCAAATCTTCTGTAGCCCCTTGTGTCCTAGTGGCTTCCCGAAAAAAAAAAAAATTAACATCTCGCCTCAAAGAAATGTGTGTGTTTAAGGACGATGTCTGTATTACTCATTTCAGACAGAAAAATAAGGACCTGACATCTTTTTTCATTGATGATTTATTTCCCAGTTTGTGACAAAAATAAGTTCCATTTGAATGGCGCTTATTTATGGATTTATCTATGTGAAGTCCAAAGGCAGTTCTACTGCACAACGACAATAAGAAATCATCCATCCCCATAGGATATTCAGTGCATATGAGGGAGTGTTATGAAAACACGCAGATAGGCCTTGATGCCATGAAGTACTCGACTGGAATATAGATATTTACTTGACCTCCCCCACTGAGTCAGGTTGTGACACAAGGTCAGTTTTTAACGTGGGGACCCAAGTATTTTCACTGGTATAAGCTGGTCTTAGCTGGTCCAAGCTAGTCGTAGCTGTGACACCACCAGCGCAGGGACGGATCCCTACACAGGTAAGTATCACTCGAGTAGAATATAGTGGGGATCTAAGATGATGGAATGCTGATAGGAATGCTGTCAGGATTGACTAAATATTGCTTCTATTTATGTTTTTGTGACAGTCCTGGAACTGCGAAAGGCTACATACAATATGGGAACTCGGAAAGTATCATAAAAGCCGGGAATCTCTATCGTAAAACCGGAAAATTTTCTTCTTTCCCCTCTTCACATAAAGCTTGGGCTTATGAAACACTATGTGAAGATACTTGCCATGAAGAGCTCAGAAAGTTCCGAATATTTAAAGACCAATTCCTGAAAATCATGAGGCAAATCTGAAGGAAGGTGTAGGTCCGCAGATAAAGAATCCATCAAGGAAAAGAGTTTATCAAGACCCTGCCTGAGATTTATGATTTGGAAGCCATTTTTCGCTATTCCACTCCGCCTTCGGATTTCGGTGCCACATTCATCTGTTAAAAATTCATCCCAGATATTTAAATTCCAATACTTGCTTGATATTGGCCATATGCATATGAACGACAACTACTCACAGATCCCAGATGGAAGAAATTGTTTAGAAACTCAGACATAAAAAAACATCGTTTTCGAAATGAAATAAGGCTACCAACTTTAAAATTCAAATCAACTCAACGAACTCAAACGGATAATTTCAGTACATGACAAAATGAATTCCATTCGTTTGTTTAACTTGAAATTGAAGGATAAAACAATTTGAAATTTTAAAGTAAATTATTTTTCAAAATTTCTTGAATACAAAGTGTCCCAAAAGAAAATTTACTGACTCTATGGCTTTCGATAACTTCTTGAAATATTTTTGTTCAGATCCGAACTAAGTTTCAAGAAAGACAATTTGAATAAGATAAAAATATGATATAAGTGCCAAGGTAATTAAGAAGACAGTTTTGCAGAGATCCACCAATTTAATGTGTCATTGCTCACATCAAAGTTAAGTTTAAGCAGATAGAATTGTTCTCGATGTTCATAAGCAACAATTAGGAAGACCACAGTCATCTACCTTCCTCGGAAAAGAAGAATTGCTGAAAAACCCCCTCTGTACAATTCGTAGTTAGCATCTTGTGCTGTTGGTCATGAAGACAAGCAGGAATTCTGCCGTATCAGTATTGATTTTAACCATTTATTCCTGCTCCGATTTATTACCTTCATTAGGGGCTCAATTTTTTTTTTAAGGAAATTCTTATTTCTGGTTCACAGAATATGAAATATAGGAGTTTCTGTGATAGACAAACAGTGTCCAATGCTAGCCTAGCCTTACGCGACTATCACGTTGAAACACCCATTCTCGTGCGAGCACCGAAGTTAAACAACGGCGAGGGTGGTGTAATGGATAACGGCTAGGCAAAATAAATCGGAAGATCCATGTTTCAATCCCAGCTGGTTCCATTGTAGTCACTTACGCGCAAATACACTTGACAAAATTACGCAATCCACCTTTTCTCCTCTACTCAGATATGGGTCAATTATTAAGACTTATATGAGTAAGTAATTATTACCTCGAAAATATGTTTTATAATCTAAAAAATATTAACTCCAAAATAATATTTATGATATAAAAATATTTACTGGGTTTAAGAAAATCTGCAAAAGGTTGGTAAACCATAGTAAACAAACAAGGCTAGTTCAAGTTTTTTTTTAAATATATATATATATATATATATATATATATATATATATATATATATATATATATATATATATATATATATATATATATATATATATATATATATATAAGGTTGTTCAGAAAAGAATGCAGATTTTGTCATTGTATATTTTAACCTTTTTTTTTTTTCATTTTGGAAAAAGCACGCAGACAGGCGAAATACAGAGTGCGATGAATAAATTGTCGTCTATTTTAAGCAAAAATGAAAATAACGTTGATATCGCATTTTAACAAAATAATGTACCAAAATTGCACAAAAATATCTTGAAATACTAAACAGTAAATTTCTTCAATAAAATCAGCATTTGCTTCAACCACGACTTCCAGACGACATTGGAATCTCCTGCATTTCTTTTAGAGATTTTCCTTGTTTAAGTTGATGATTGCTGTGATAATCGCTGCCTTTCATTCATCTTTGGTGGTACAAGGAGTTTTGGTGGCTTCTCAACTTTTCCCCACATATAATAATCAAGGGGGTTGCAGTCTGGAGAGTTAGATGACCAGATGTAAGGAGTCATATGGTCGCAGAAATTGCCTGCCATGACTAAGTTCTCCTGCTTGTGTGGCATGGTGCAGAGTCCTGTTGCTAGACATAGGGTCTTCCAGCAGACACCCTCTTGACCCAGGGCAGCACTACCTTCTGAAGGCACTGGATGTATGACTTTGCGTTGAGTCTGAGATCCTGTGCGATGATAAATGGATTTTTGAAGATGTGAACAAAATTATAGTGTGGTACCCATTTTTGACAAATGGGTACCACACAAATTGAATGTAAATAAAATTTTCTTCATTATGAAGACTGCCCAGCTCTTCTTTTGCTCAGAAAATGACCAATTTCTCGATCGCTTCATACCATGTGATGAGAAAATGAATCCTATATGACAACAGGCTACGTTCAGGTATAAGCCTGAATTGAAAGGAGAAACTTAATCTCTCCCCCAAAAGAAGATTATGGGGAATGTTCTATAGGGTGAAGCTAACTTCATTCGCGAAAACTTTCTCAATTCTGCGGAGACAATAACAGCTACCAAGAAATCGAACAAACCTATGCAAGACGATACTTGGTCATATGTTTCACAACCAACGATACGGAATTGTACGACGAAAGTGCATTATTCACTTTACGGATTGCCACTTTTTCAAACATTTAGATAAATTATAACAAGGAAAAGTTTTCAACGATTCAATTGCTGTCCAAAATGCCTTTAAAAATTTTGTTCCCTTCCCAAATTCTAACCTCTATACTAGTCGAATAACCACACTTATATCTTGTTGGCGAAAAAGTGTATCATCAAATGGCACGTATATTGATTAATAAACGTTCTTCCGGAGTATAATACTTAATTTCAATTAAACATCTAAATTATTTTTGAAGCAACTAATACGTAGTCCATCAAGAAATCATACACACATTTTAAATATGTTCAGAACCAGTTGTGTAGCCTTCTTGTAACTTGGATAGCAAGTCTTGACTTGAGTTTGATGGTCTTTTCTGTGTCCTGATGAAATAATCACGGCTGAGTAGTATTGCGAAAAAGAAAAGAACAAAGATAGAAATCTGAAGTGTAATTGTTCAGCATTTCTCAACACTAAAGGTTTAATCTTCTTGCATGAGAAATGCTTAGGCACATGGAGCTCAACGAACTCTGTAATATCAACCATATCTGATTCATCTGATCTCTCGCCAACTGATTTCCAATTATTTCAAACATTTGTAAAATTGATACAAAGAAAATATTGAAACGATTCAGTTAGTGTCCAAAATTGATGCAAACGTTTTGTTGTCTCGCAAGGCCGTGACGTCTATGCTAAGGGAATGACTACACAAGTTTTTTCTTGACAAAAATCTGTAGAATCGAATAATAAAAGATTTTTCTGAAGTAAGATCTGGCATTTTAAAAATTATGGATAAAACCCTATATTTTTACCTGAACAGCCTAGTATCGCGGCTATGTATTTCAGTGACTAGATTTGCGACATACACACACACACACACACACACACACATATATATATATATATATATATATATATATATATATATATATATATATATTAACAGGTATATTAACATATAAAATATATATATATATATACATATATATTGATATATATATTATTATATATATATATATATATTAATATATGATTAATATATAAAAATATTGATATATATTATTATATATATTAATATATATATTAATAAATATAAAGATATATGTTAATATATATATATATATATTACCATATATATTAATATATATATATATTAATATATATATATATTAATATATATATATTAATCTATCTATATATTAACATATATATTTCTATGTATATATCAATATATATAAATATATATATGTATATATATTAATATATATATATATTAACATATATATTAATATATATTTATATATATATTAATATATATATATATATCAATACATACACACACACACACACACACACACACACACACATATATATATATATATATATATATATATATAGGTGTGTCTGTGTGTACCGTCCGACAGAAAAAATGTTTACCGACCTCAGGAAAGAAATAAGGTATATATATATATATATATATATATATATATATATATATATATATATATGTGAAAAGTGTATATAAATATAAATAAATATATATATGTATAATTATTTATATATTATATGCGTTGGGTACTTATTAGAAAGCGCTCAATATCAGAGATGGAGCTAACATATTTGGTTGGATAGATGTGAGTTTGTGACCCTGGGTTTCACCCTTTAGCGATCGTCAGACAAACGCTAAAAGCGTGAAACCCAGGGTCACAAACTCACATCTATCCAACCAAATATATATATATATATATATATATATATATATATATTATTGTAATACTGAATTTGTTCTGGAATCACAAGATTAATACTAGAAAATATTAGTCTCTACAATCATAAGTGATGCTACAAAATATTGCCCTTTAGCTTCATGGCATTTATTAATGCATTGAACTAATGGTTGGGCAAGGTTGGCAAATGTATCCAGTGGGATTGCTGCAGATGCATTATTAGTTACACGTTAAAGGTGCCAATGTTTTTTGCGAAACACAATAAACTTCAGGGTCCTCCATAGTAAACAGTATTATTGTAATATGAAAAAAAACTACGAAAGTATTTCCTTTCCTGAAGTGTCTATACCTATTTTTTGAATTATATATATATATATATATATATATATATATATATATATATATATATATATATATATGAATGAACATTGAAAGATCAACACTCAGAGGCGACAGGCTATTTTATGCTATTCTGTCGCCTCTGAATATTGACTTCAGTGTTCAATGTTATATTGACATACGCTATATCTCTGATATTGAGCGTTTTATCCCATAAATATAGCACACATTAAAGCTATATTTATTCATATATATATATATATATATATATATATATATATATATATATATATATATTCTTTATATATGTTATTTTTATATTTTTTTCTTTTTATGCCTTATCTTTTGAGGTGCAAATATTTAGTAAATGCTCTGTTTATAACAAACAGTATTAACAACATTTACCGGCATGAAATTATATATATATATATATATATATATATATATATATATATATATATATATGAACGTCAAAATTGAAGTCAGCACTCAGAGGCGACAGGCCACGAGACTTGCATTCTTCTCGACTATTTATTAATACCACAAGATGCACCATTGTATGTGTATGTGTGCATTCCTTATAATTTCTCTAAGAAGAACGGGAACTGGAGACCCTTGTGTAGTTAACAAGGGAAAGATTAATTTATTTCCATTCTTTTTTATGGTCCCCAAGGATCATGGAATAACTCTGGCCCTCTTCATTCTCCTCTGAACGACATTTAGACCAGTATATTGCACAAGGTCGACTTTAAGTTAGGAATCCCACGCGTGCAAGGAAATACGAAGCATTTCTAAGCTTCATCTTGGGAACTCTTTTTTTCGTTGGGGATTAATCCTTGCCCATTACCTTGGGACAGGCACCGCCTGCGGGAAAATTCACTGCAGCTGAAGCAATTTAATTACAAATGCGCATTAAAATGTGTGTTTTGGTTTTCTTTTCATTTACATATAACAGCATGTGTCTTATACTTTAAACTGGTCCTTCCCCCCACTTCCACTATAAAAGTAATAACTAATTTGCATATTCAAGTTTAAAAATAGTAACCGCGTTTTGTTATTAATTTCCAATCTGACCTTGCGAGATCTTTATAAATAAGTAATTGTTTTTCGGAGATGGGTTTGATAATTTCATTACTATTTGTTCAAATGATATTAAATAATAGTATGCTAGTGGAGAATTTTAAAAAAATGCCAAATCCCTTAAAATTTAGAAGGTAACTGCGACCCACAGATTCTTTTTAATTATCTGTGAATCCCGATGACTGCTTTGATTAAAGTCCGGTGTGGTTACTCCTTGCCTTCTGCTCGATTCTGGGCTCATGGTTTATTTCTAAGATAAAATAAATTTTAATAAATTCTTATTCGATGTTTGAGCTTTGCATTTCCGGCGTCTCTGGAGAAGAAAATGTGGATTTAAAAAAAAATATTTTCAAAATGTTACGAAATGCAAATCTATATATAAAATTCTGTGACTTTTGGCAAAATAAAAAAAAAAAATATTTAACATGCAAAATAGCCCACTATTTTAAAAAGAATTTAATAATTAAAATAACAAATTCTTATTTAATACAAATCTTATATTGTTTTTTGCATATCCTTTCTTTAAGTTTTTATTTATACAAGAATCCATGTTCCAGTTCGCTTTGGGTTTGCGAGAAGTATCAACATATCCCAAGGCCAAACGCTTCGAAAAACTGAAATTTGGCTCCAGAAATAAGTATTTACGTATAAGCTGTTTTATGTTGCAAGCTGAAGAGTAAGAAATCCTAACAATTTATTCTTCGCTGTTAAAGAGGAAAAAAAGAAGTTTTCTTTAAAAATATTGTTTAACATGAAGTACTAAAAAAATGAACAAATTATTAAACTGCGATGTAGGGTTTTTGTCAAAGTATGTTTTTAAACAAATCAACCGATTCAAATTTCATTGATTGGTTTGCGAAATTGAACGGAAACTAGAATTTGTAAATCTTAACAAAAATGTTAGCGTTAATTCCAACAATATTAAACACGGTGAGCGTATTGCGAAAAACTTCTCAAAATTAAAATAGCAAATACTTATTTAATAAGAATATAATATTGTTTTTTGCATAACATTTCTTTAAGTATTTATATATACAAGAATCCACTTTCCCGCTCGCTCTGCGTTTGCGAGAACTATAAAAAAAATCACAAGGCTAAACGCTTTAAAAGTTGGAATTTGGCTCCAGAAAGAAATATTCACGCATGGCCAGTTTAATGTTGCATGCTCAAGAGTAAGAAATCCTACGATGTTATTCTTCACTGTTAAAATGAAAAAAAAAATCTTTAAAAAAATATTTTTCCAATGAAGTTCTAATAGATTAAATTAAAGAAATTCTTAAATCGTGAAGTATGTTTTTTTATTCAAAGGACTTTTCGAAAACAAATATCAGCTTATTCAAATTTCATCGATTCTTTTGCGAAATTGAAGGAAATGTAGCGCCTGCAAATCTCGAGAACATTTTTAATAGTAATTTCAACAATACTAAATACTGTGACGATTTCAACAGTATAATAAAAATACCGTGTTCAAAAACGCTTCGCTGATTTCGCGAACATTGTTTTTAATCGCAAGTTTTGCATCAATCTATTACTGACACATATTCATCCGTAAATGAAGGGCCACATTATTTATTCTTGTTTCATATATGTCGAGACGTCTTTTCAAAATCATTTTCTTTAAGTTGTTTTCCGACATTTGAATGGATGGCTTCATCTTGTTCAACGTTGAAGGCTTTGTGCGTGTTCGACAATTGAAAAGATACACATTGGGAAATGAACGGATTGTTTGAAATCGAAGTCTTATTGAAAAATGGTAATTCCTGCAAAATAGAATTAATGAAATAAGAACTAAAAAAAAACTGCTACAAAAGAATATTTTTAATATTTATTTTAATTTGAAATATCAAATCTCTGCCTTCCTAAGATATTGGATAAATACGACATTGTATTCATTATTTACAATGGTATTGATTGTAAACTTAATTGTCCAGTCTCTATAATGAAAGCCTGTAATAAACACTGAGAATAGAATTGACTTTTTCGCACATATGAGGTTCAAAAGTATCATTACATCCTTTCCGTTCATGAGTTACTTCCACATAGCTTCTCCAGTTTCGCCAAAATATCGATAGAGGGCGCTGTTAAGCAGCTATAAAAACGGGACATTTCCTGTCCTTTCTCCCTTTTATCTCTGTTTTCCATCCAGTACGCTTTAGTGACAACGCCACCGGGTTCTATTTCCAGAAAGATTTGACCCTTTCTAAATTAAATTTTACAAACACACGCACTCGCACGCGTGTGGGCGTGCGCTCGCGCACGCGCGTGCGCACGCGCGTGCGCACACACAGACAGGGGTATCACCCGTACAATTCCTACCTTTTAATGTTTTCTTTCTTTTACATTCAAACTCTTGTATTTTCTGACCTTTGTTCATTGACTGATTAGTTTGTTTTTTTTAACGGCCCATCAACATCTAATGCGTCATTTAATGCTGAATAGATAGATAGATAGTTAAAGATTCAGAGAGTTGAGAGATTGATAGATATTGAAAGATGCGAAGATTTCATAGATAGATAGATAGATAGATATGGAGAGTTGATAGATGGATTTGTTTGTGTGATTAAAGTATATCAAATCCTTATGGGTCATTTAATACCGAAATTTAATTTTCTTGGAGCCTTGATGTAATGAAAATATATGTTGTTCTGCTTTCACAATTAAATACATGGTAGATGATACAAATCTTTTGTACATATAATTGTTTGTGCTGGCATAATTACCAGAGACGGTGACATGCGTTTTATGTGTAGTTTTGTTGAAGTCATATTTTGGAATCCAGTTTTACTTCTTTAAAAAATTGTAGAATATTGTATGGATTAATGACATGAAAGTTCTTTCATATTGATTGGTTGATTTTCGTTTCTGGCTTGAGCTTATATCCCAATAGAGGGGTTATCCGTTAACCGTGTTGGTGCTAGGTCAGAGTCCGATGGAATCTAACTAGTTTGGCTTTCCAGACATTAAATGTAATAAGACAGTATTTTTCAATGTAATAAGACAGTATTTTTCGGATGAAAGATCAGCTTCTAATCTTTGGTCATCATAAGATTTCGATGTTTCGATATATGTATGCCTATAAACATTTTGAAAAGTTAATGAAAATGGTTACCTCATGGTTTTAAAAAGATCAATATTAACAATATTAATAAATTTTTGTTTAACAAAATATCAAAAAATTAACATAACTTAGAGACCTCTATAATTTTCTTTATACTTTTTTTTATCGCCGAGAGGTTTGATTTTATTTGATTGTTTAAGAGCATATCAACACCTCATGGGTCATTTAATATCGAAATTTAATTTTTTGGAAGCTTAGAAGCAATAAAAATATGTTAGATGTTATTATGTTTTCACAATTGAATACATGGTAGATGAAATTCAGCTTTTATGCATATACAGTTGGAACAGAATTATTCACACAGCTTCCATAATTGCAAATAAAACTGTAATACCTCAGATTTTCATGGAAATCTCATATGCTTTTTATCACAAATAATGAAATAATAGAATTGAATGAATGTACAATGATGCCCACAACAAAAGTTTTATTTTAATGTCAAACATTAATATAAAAGAAACATAAAAAAATTTAACATGGGATAAAATTATTTCCCGTTGTCTCAATAATCATTTTTATAAACTATATTATTCACTAGCAGTAGAGCCCGGCGTTGCCCGGGGATGTAACAGTAAGAGATAGATCAAGTATCGACCATCATAAAGACTGAAAAATAAAATTGACAAAGATTATTGTTTAAGGTTAACGGACACGCATGTCTTAATTAGTTTTTTGGGGTTTTTTTTTTACGAATTGGTCAAACCCAAACTCAAACAAAAACATTGTTTTCAATCGTTATGAGTCTCTACCAATTGAATAGAATTTTATTATAAACAATTGTCTTGTAAATGGAATTTTTAAAGCATTCTCAGTTTAAAAATAAAGAAAAAAGTGTGCAAGACAATAAGAAACACTACCTGCCAAAAAAATGTGAAGTTTTGTTGAAATCGATTGAAAAATGTAAGAAATCCGATCCCATATATAAACAAACAGACACACACACAGCCTGGGTTTTATAATAAGTATGATTATTGCCTTATATCTTTTTTTGATAGGTTTTAGAAGATCACCGCACATACACACCGATAGGCTCTATTCTTCATTGTCAATATTTTCTAAGTCCTTGAAAATAGAAGGATTTCTTTTTATTATTTTTTTTCTTCAAATATGCCCATATATTTTCAAAGGTCAAAACTCTGTGCAGGGTACGCCAATACCTTAATTTTCTTGTCATCTAAATATTTTGTAACAATTCTTGACGTGCGTTTCGCGTCATTGTCATGTTGGATTGTCGAGTGACGCCACAAAGACAGCTTTTGTGCACTGTGTGTTATATTAAGAAATATTCAAATACTGTTCTTTATCCATGATACCCTGTACTCTCAACAATTCTCCTAGTCGAGAAAGAGCAAAACATCCCCAGAGCAGAATGCTTCCAACACCGTGTTTAATTGTAGGGAGGATACTTTTTGTTTTGTAAGCTTCATTCACTTTCCTCTTTAAATAACGGGAGTTCATATGACCAAATAATTTCTAGTTTGGTTTCCTCTGACCATCAAACAGGCATTCAATATTTAGTTCCATGTTCTAGATGGCTTCTAGCGTAAGCTAATCTGAATTTTAGTTGATTAGCCTTAAGCGTGAGGTTTTTCTTTTGGTCGACCAGTTCCTAGTTCTGTTTGTTGAAAGCATCTAGTGACTGTCTTCTCCGATACGTTCAACCGTGTTGCCTTTAGGTGAGAATTCTTCGAGACATCTCTACCAATTTTGCTTTCCATTTTCTCAGAGATTTCTTTTTTTTTCTTTCTATCGCACTCTTAAATGCCTTAGGATTTTTCCCTCACTTTTTTCCCTATCTTTTTCCCCTCTCTTTTCCCTTCTCTTTTTTCCCTCTCTTTTTCCCCTTCTCATTTTCCCTTCTCTTTTCTCCCCTCTCTTTTCCGTTCTCTTTTTTCCCTATCTTTTTCCCCTCTCTTTTCCCTTCTCTTTTTTCCCTCTCTTTTTCCCCCTCTCATTTTCCCTTCTCTTTTCTCCCCTCTCCTTTCCGTTCTCTTTTTTCCCTCTCTTTTCCCCCTCTCATTTTCCCTTCTCTTTTCCCTCTCTTTTTCCCTCTCTTTTTTCCTCTCTTTTCTCCCCTCTCTTTTCCCTTCTCTTTTTTCCCTCTCTTTTTCCCCTTCTCTTTTTCCCTTTCTTTTCTCTCATCTCTTTTTCCCTCTCTTTTTTCCCCTCTCTTTTTCCCTCACTTTTCCCCCTCTCTTTTCCCCCTCTCTTTTCTCCACTCACTTTTTTCGCTCTCTTTTTCCCCTCTCTTTTTCCCCTCTCTTTTTTTCTCTCTTTTTCCCTCAATTTTATCCCTTTCTTTTTTCCCTCACTTTTTCCCTCGAGTTTTTCTTCTGACTTACTACGCTTTTTAATTTTCAATTAAAAAAGTTACAATTTATTTTAAAGTTAAATTTATGGAAGCCTATTATGAAAATGGACGTTCAAACAGAAATGCATTTCACGCACCTAGTTCTTCATATGTAGTTAAATGAGACCTAATTGAGCTATGGTCAGAGAGGTGTAACGCAAATTCTCTTCTTAATTATGTTGTACTATACCTAGTATAATTATTTTTGAATTTGGATTGATCAGGAACACAGTTCCTTAAGAGATAAGTGCGTTCGTAATTACCATTTTTAATGAAACTTGTGTATATATATATATATATATATATATATAAAAGATGTGTGTGTGTGTGTGTGTGTGTGTGTGTGTGTGTGTGTAACGAATGTACGCCCGCAATTTTCGACGGATTTGCACCAAATTTTACACGCACATGCTCCAAGATAGTGAAAAGGCCAGGACCGACGTTGCATTTCCCAACTCCCATCGATAGTGGAAATAATCGATTTTTGTGCTTTTACGGCAGTTTTCATGTAGTTTGCAGCCATTTTGTACTGGCCAGAGTGAGAGCTTATAGCTGGCTGCCACGAATAGGCAGGAAGATTTTATTGGCTAGCGTGAGAGCCAACAACTGACTGTCACGAATGTTAACTAGCATGCTAGCATGCCAAAAAAATCGATAGCTGCATTCGTCACAAGTGGGAAAAATTTAAATCTGCATGGCACTTTACTCCAATTGGCTCAATCGCTTGCTTAAACTCAACGTTTATTCTGATTTCGCAGAACTGGGTTAAGTGTGAAAAGGTATTTGTTGTTAACATTCTTTTTTCATTCAGTTTTTCCAGATACGAGTCCTTTTTTAAAGTTGATCGTTTTGTGTTCATTTTGTTTAGTTCTTTTTTTGTAACAGATTTAGCTTAGAAAAAATTCGCAGTGTGAGATAGGCAAGAAGTAAGGCATGTAGTAACATCAACACGGCAAAGGGCACTCCTTTCAAGGCAAGCAAGGGCAAAAATATTTTAAGTCAAGTGATAGTGATTGCTGTATGAGTCGTACAATTTTTGAATCAAGCACGGGCAACGCCGGGCCATGCATATGTATATATATATATATATATATATATATATATATATATATATGTGTGTGTGTGTGTGTGTGTGTGTGTGTGTGTGATTCACAGACAGTACTGTTTCGATGTATCACAGCTCCTCAGTGCGACTACACATCCCAATAACTCAATCCCAGATCGAAACGCAAACAATCAGTCAGATTTCTACTACTGAGCTATCTTCATTCAACAGAGAGAAACAGCTAAATCTAACGTATTGTTTTTACGAATGTAAACAAATGCCATTCAGCCGGAGTGCTCCAATTCATTGAGAGAGAAAAGGCGATAACACTCTCATGTGTTTAACATCTGTTTTGGTGAAATGGAAGAAAAGTCTATTTTGAATATTTTCATTTGTACCCTCTAACTTTTCTTTTTTAAATAATGATCTTTATTCAAACTCAGGGTGGTTATTGAAATATTTTAACGATGCAACTGGGGAAATTCCACGGGTATTTTATCGTTGTGGAATTCGGAAACAAACCATCCAATCATTATATTAAGAATTGTGATTCATCAGCAAACTAAAATACGAAAACCATGAAATTTCCACGGGTACCACTTGCAAAGAAAGAATATTAGCTGTTTTTTCGACATGTCAAGGCCTGCAATATCCAAGCACTCAATGAGCATCAAAGAAAGTAGTAGTGGCCATCGGGACAAGCATCGCTAATCATTACCCTACGCAATGCCTACAGACTGTCTGGTGATTATAAACGGATGAATTAAGACTTCCCAATCAAGCCGTAAGTCTTTTTGCTTGGTCACCAATGGAATCTACGGTCTCGCGTTCGTTGCACCGCTGGGAAATTACGCTTTTCCTGTGTAATAATTTTTGGACGCTCTCTTTTCGTCCATTGTTGACGTCGAATGGTCAAGCCGGAAGCAGTCTTCTTTTTTTTAATCTACCATTTGGCGCGCTCTGTGGATGCACGGACATCGTGCTCTCTTTGCCTCTGGGGAAGAACGAAAGGTTTACACTTTCCGCCAGGTATGGATTAAATAGTAGAGGGACTGGATTCCTCTACCTTCTGTAGCAACGAATGATAACTGACTTCGAAACAAGCCGAAAATAGACAGGGACCTTTTTGCTCTAAACACACCTATGGATATATTTACTTTATTTTAGAAGAGCAGCCATACCCAACTGGTCGATCAGAAAAAGCGTTCAATTAGAATGGAACAACAACAGCATCATGTTTATATGCTATAGTGTCTGTCTTCTGCAATTATTTTAAACTACTTTCATAAAAAAAGAACATTTTGAATTAATGCAGTTACTGATATAACAGAAGTCGTCTGTATTGATTCAATTAGCCGAGAATATGAATGCAACATGAAGGTTCACTTCAGACCACAAATATTTTGGACTTTTTGAAATCCAATTTCTCAATGTGCTACCAGGGTTTTTTTAAAAAAAGGATACATTTATGAAGCAATTGTTAAGTTTGATGAAAATTGGTTGAAAGATCCACGAAAATTAAGAAAGAAACCAGTAAAAATCGCCATTTTTCGCTATTAACTTAGGTTTTCACGGTATGGGTGGACTCAATTATCAAGTTGAATGATTGTTAAACAATCAACTTATTGTTGGCTAAAATTGAGGGAATTGTTTATTAGAATGCTTTAAAACTGTGGGAGTTTTTATTTTAAAATTTGTGTTGGAATCGATTTGTGTTGAAATCGATTTTTTGGGGTTTTTCGCTAAACGCAGTAGCGTAGAAATTTTTAAAAAATGAGGTATCGTTGAGCTTGTCATGATGAAAGTAACCTACATACCGAATTTGAGCGAAATCGGAGGAAAAAAAACTGAATTTATTAATTTTTGATCGGCTTTATCGATTATTAATTTTAAAAAATAATTATCGATTTTTTACGCTTAGAACCTATCTCTTACCATGATGTCAGTATGTTCCAAGTTTGGTCAAAATCGGTTGGATGGATCTCAAGTGAAAAAGGTATCACACAGATAGACAGATATCCTGTTTTATATAGAGAGATTTTCATCAAGCGTAAAAATGAGAAGCATTCGTGTAACGACAGACTGTTAGCATTGTCTAAAAATGACACCTACGTGCATCATTTGTCATTACTTCAAACATTATTATATTCCGACCATTTTTCTCTTCCTCTCTATCCAAGACAAGTATCCAAATTTCCTCAGTGTTATTTTCTGAGTAGTTCGACAATCATTCTTGGATCCCCCACCCGCCGTTTGTTTTTGGCCTGATGTGACTGGCAGAAAACGTGTCCTAAGATAAAATTCTAAGGTCCCCTTTTATCAGAGTCCGATAATTCGTCTTTGTCGCATTTTAGCTGTTTCCTCATAAGGAAACATTTGGCATTCTTTAACAGAGAATCCCGTAATATTGTCTAATGATATTTATAAAATCTATCTCTTCAAACAATATGTCAGGAAAATAGTGTTCCCAAGTCTAGTAACTCTTATTGCTCTATCCAATATTAATGAGCGTTTCCTTCCCAATCTTTGGTTCGAAGACATGTGGAACGTCTTGTTTCTATTATTATTTCCTCTCTGCTTTGCAAGTGCTACCCAGTTTAGTTGTTGCTGATTCTGTAGCGCCAGACCATAAAGAATAAAAAATTAAAGCATTTCACAAATAAAATATCGACAGAGTTATATGAACAATCTTGAAAAACAGCTGATTAAACAGAAATGTTAAAAAATTATAAACAGAGAAAATGAAAGATTGGTTCAAAGTTCGTTATTAGAAAAAATAAAATAATTAAAAATAAATGAACAAATTAATAATATAAATTATTTTATTAATTAAAACTTTTTTTTAAAAATAAAAATCGGCCTTTTATTAAAACATTCAGAAAAGAAATATGAAATACGTATCGGCTCGACAAACATCTCACAATCAAACCAAATGCACACACATCAGAACTTATTTTTCGAAGGTTTTCTTAGATTGGCTGACATTTTATCCTCGTCTCCTCATCTTGAAATAGATTGAATAAAATACATAGATACATTTTATAGAATATATTTTATAGATATATTTATAAAATAAAACGATGTATAAGTTATTTTTAAAGAAAATTTAATAAAATTAATATATATTTAAAATAAAACAAGAAATATATCACAAATTTAAAATTTAATAAAAACTTAATAAGCAGATACGAAAAATATATTTAAAAGAGATAAAAAAGCGGAAAAATTTTGGAAAAGAAAATATCGAATTTTTTATATAAGCATTTTATTATAAAAAATAAACTAATAATATTTCTGTTAAGAAAATAAAACTTATTTTAAGAAAATAGATATTTTATGAAAGAAACATAAGAAAATGAAAAAAAAAGAAGAAAATACTGCTATATTTCTTTTTTTAAGGTAGAGTATGGTTTTAATACACTAGCAAAAATATTACAAAGCAAAAAAATATCGTTAAAAAATAAGAAGTAAAAATAAATATTATTAGCAACAATCAAATTCAAAATAAGTAAATAAATTCTAATAAAAAAAACAACATATGAAATAAAAAAGAAAGAATTAAAAAAATAAATAAAATAGACAAATAAACCTGCAATAGAGAAAAAAAAACATACCTAAATAGATAACTTCGACTAAGCAAAACTATCGAAGAAAGACTGAAGCATTTTTGGACATTCGTAAATTGATTTTGCTTCAAAGAATCTGCCTTGAATGGCAAACAAGATGTTTCGAAGAGAATTCAGTTGCGCAGGATAATTGAAAAATCGAAAGCTTGAGCTGGAAACGAAAACTAAATACAGAAATAAATAAAGAGAAAAAAGAAAAAAAAAACGATTTGTTTGTTTCTTAAATTTAAGCATTGCCCTGGGAAAAATAATCGTTGTATTGTTAGAACTAAATTTAACCAAGACATTATAGGAAAAAAAAACATAAAAATTAACCAAGATATTATAGAAAAAAAGGACAAAAAATAAAAAAAAAAGAAGCAAGTAGATTAAATAAACAAATAAATGCGCAAAAATATATAAAAAAATGAAATAAATAAAAACGAAAATGAAGGAAAGAGAAAAGGATAGAATGGAAAGGAATCAGGAAAATTGTTAGTGAAATGTTCCCAAAATAAGGTTTTTTTGCTCGAGGACGGAAAATGACACAGGATAAAAGAAGACGGAAACAAGACACAAGTCCAATGTGTGAGGCAGAGGAGAAAATATACAAACATTTAGTTACAAAAGACAAGGA
>CAHIKZ030001868.1:2452500-2455000 GCA_903632075.3 Acanthosepion pharaonis
TATCTATCTATCTATCTATCTATCTATCTAATTCTCTTCATTATCTTCTATCTATCTATCTATCTATCTATCTGATTCTCTTCATTATCTATCTATCTAGCTAGCTAGCTATCTATCT
Organism: Acanthosepion pharaonis; assembly: GCA_903632075.3. Taxonomy (NCBI): domain Eukaryota; kingdom Metazoa; phylum Mollusca; class Cephalopoda; order Sepiida; family Sepiidae; genus Acanthosepion; species Acanthosepion pharaonis. Next base: position 2,452,619 of record CAHIKZ030001868.1, read on the forward strand.
ATCTAATCCAGTTTCTTCATTATCTATCTTGATATCATTTTCTACAATAGCAAACTTGTCTTTAACGACAAATAATAATCGAATCTAATCAAAAAGTTTGATTATAAATTCCGTATATTAACTGAAATCTAAACTCCCCATTTAAATGCTTCAGCTTACCTATGTATTTTGTTATGTATTATTGATCGAAAGAAAGGCAAGCATGTATTTAATGTCAGCGTCCAGCGAAATCACATTAAACCTAAAAATCGAGTATTTGAAATGGAATTATTCTTTTAGTTAAATTTAATGTTATACCTAGTAATTATTATAATGAGTTTGTATATTTAAAATCAACATTTACCCGTCTGCACCCACAAACATACACACAGAAGCACAAACATAAATACACATACACACACAAAACACATAGACACCCATATTTAGTTCTAAACAATGAATTGATTTTATTTTTTATCCGAAATATTTTTATAACTTCAAATTTAAATTTGTGTGGATAACGGAAATGAGACTGTTTCAAAAATCCGAGCGTCTGCTTAAATACGGATCTCCATTGAAAATACCGGTTTAATCAGAAATTCCCGAACGGAGGCCATATGGACCACTGGGGGGGATCCATGTAACATTACTGAGGTTGTATGGAAAAAAATAGAAAATTGAGGATTAATGGTGATATTTTAGAGGAATTTCACTTCGAGACGGTTCTTACAAATGGAATTTCTACAACCTACGCCATATTGAAATACTAAAAATAGAAAAGCAGTTCTAAAAGAGAAAACGAGATCAATCGATTTATTTTTGCGTCCCATTCACTCTACCGGATTTTTTATTGTAAAAGTGGAAAAACGGATTTTTGATTTTAAAAATTGAAATCGAGTTTCTCATCTAAAAATTCAAACCGGATTTCTGATTGTAAAATTTGAAACCGGATTTCTGATTGTAAAAGTTGAAACCGGATTTCTGATTGTAAAAATTGAAACCGTATTTCCGATTGTAAAATTTGAAACCGGATTTTTGTTTCGAAAAGTTGAAACCGGATTTCTGATCGTAAATGTTGAATAAATCTTACGACTTATACAGCAATGATATATAAATCAAATCGATCGTATATACATAAAGGGAAATTGTATAAAAATTATAATTTAATACATAAGTTAATTTAATATATTAATAATTAATAATAATATTAACTTTCAATATTAATAAATAAAATAACAACATAATTTAATTTATATAAAATATTAAAAATAAAGTATTAATAATACAATTAACTTAATATTTAAATTATATAAGGATTATATATATATATATACAAAGGAAGAACTAACATTATTAACCACAAAAATCTTATAGAATAAATTTTATTTTAAATTTACTATTTACTCACATATATTAAAGTGTTTTGTTATGAGTTATTTTACTGGTGTGCACAAATGCTCCATAATATTTACTTGTTAAATAGCTTATTTCAATTAAATTAGTTTTCCTTAAAATAAAACATATACATTTACTATTTCTATAATACAATACCTTAACTAAAACATAAAATCAACTTATTTTTTCATCGAATGGCTATGAAGTCCCACCAAATACAATTAAGATTAATAGAAAGGTTGAAAATCATTTTTTATAGTATATATATATATATATATATATATATATATATATACAACAGACAACCCGGAAGATTATCAATAGAAACCTAAGAGAAACTTAATAGAAAGATAAACTAATAACCCAATAGAAACTTAATAGAAAGATAAACTAATAACCCCCCAAAAAAAATTTATACAAAGATAAACTAATAACCAAATAGAAACTTAATAGAAATATAACCCAATGGAAACTTAATAGAAAGATAAACTAATAACCCAATAGAAGCCTAATAAAAAAATAAACTAATAACCCAATAGAAACTTAATAGAAAGATAACCCAATAGAAACGTAATAGAAAAATAAACTAATAACCCAATAGAAACCTAATAGAAAAATAAACTAATAACCCAATAGAAACCTAATAGAAAAATAAACTAATAACCCAATAGAAACCTAATAGAAAAATAAACTAATAACCCAATAGAAACTTAATAGAAAGATAAACTAATAACCCCCCAAAAAAATTTATACAAAGATAAACTAATAACCCAATAGAAACTTAATAGAAAGATAACCCAATAGAAACTTAATAGAAAGATATACTAATAACCCAATAGAACCTTAATAGGAAAATAAACTAATTACCCAATAAAAACTTAATAGATAGATAAACTAATAACCCAATAGAAACTTAATAGAAAGATAACCCAATAGAAACTTAATAGAAAAATAAACTATTACCTTAATAAAAATTTAATAGAAGGATAAACTAATAATCCAATATAA
>CAHIKZ030001868.1:2460000-2480000 GCA_903632075.3 Acanthosepion pharaonis
GAGGGTCGAATGGAGATCAACGTGTTTTAGTGGACTCTGCAATTTTCAATCTGCATGTCTGAATCATCTTCAAGAAGCGATAGCAAGATATAAAATGTCAGCCAATCTAAGAGTGACCTCATCTCACAATCCTCACTGTTGCTCCATATATGGCCTCCTTTGTAAATCACTAGCGGCTATTAAATGCCCCTTAAGATTATCGCACAAAATTTCATAACGGAATCAACTGTCAGATCCTCATATCTCGCAACCGACGGGAGAGTCCTTTATTATATATATATATATATATATATATATATATATATATGTATATATATATATGTGTGTGTGTGTGTGTGTGCGTGTGTGTGTGTGCGTGTGTGCGCGCGTGTGTGTGCGTGCGTGCGTGCGTGCGCGTGTGTGTGTGTGTGTGACCATTGCCATTCTTTACAGAAGGTGACCATCTCTTAAAGGATTTTTTTTAAATGTATATTCTGGGTATTGTTGGAATTCTTAATATTTTAACTTGTCTTTAAATTTGAAATGGTTGATATAATTTTTTAATTTTCTGTCTTTTTCTTAATAGTTTTTTTTAAATAATTTCATATTATTTAACCCCAGTTTTTGACTTCCCCTAATATCATATCATCTTTCATGATCACAACACTCTCGTTATAGATGCAAATATTTAAGTAAATATTCTGTTTATAATAAACAGTATTAAACAACTTTTCAACTGTTTATAATAAACAGTATTAACCAATTTTTCATAGTAAATTTTATTTTTTATTCGGACGACGAATATTATCTATGAAAAATCCTCGAACATTCAGGCCGGTAAATGTTGCAAATATACATACATACATACAGACACACACACACACACACACACACACATATATATATATATATATATATATAATTATTTATTTAAAAATATGATTCCAACGCTACATAAGAGTTCTCATGTTTCAAAACAAGAGCCGAAAACTTCAATATAATTATTTGAATTAAAGTGAATTAAAGTGCCAGGGTTTTGTGTATATAAAAACTGTCATAAGTCGCTAACATTTGTTTATTTGACGACTTCATACAAGGTTATCTTAAAGACATAATATATATATATATATATATATATATATATATATATATATGCCTTTAAATTCCACGAGGAACATATGGCCGCAAAATATCCTTGCGATTTCTGTAGCAAGCCAATTTTAAGTGAGTGGGTTGTTAGCTGACTGCACAACATCCAACCTTGTGGATCAGGTTTGAATTCAGGGTTATCTTTCTCCTAGACTAGTTGCCACCCAAGGGTATAGAACCCAGTCTGTCCTGCTATTTACCCATAGGTGTGCGGAGAACAAATAAATATTGGCTATATTGCCTTACATGCATTCAATGGATTAGAAATAACTGAAAGCGAATATAATGGATTCGACTGGAAATCGAACGCGGCTCTCCCATTCCACAATCCGAGCCGTTATCCATTACTCCATTGCGCCTTCTTGTATGCATGTATGTACGCGTATTAATGTATTTTTACTTTCCTTTTTATCGTAATATCTCCTGCTGTCTTTGTACGGCCGCTCGATTCTCATCATTTCTCTTCATCTAGTTATCGATAAAATAACAGAAAAAAGATGCGATACCCATAAGGGCAAAGCCGATTCTGATCTTGGTAGATCATGCGCATTCTAGTGGTTAGCAGATGCTGTGATAAAATTTCCAAAGTCTTCATCAATCTTATAACGTAATTACCTCGTTGCTCTACGCAGTCTGTGTCCGAGATTTGGATGCTTTGCACGTTGTGATAAAGTTCTCCTGAAATGTTATGTTAATAACGACTGATAAGAACAAGAGACAAAATTTTTCATACGTAAATCCTTTATTTATTCACCTCTAGACACTATCAAATGAACACATCAGAACCGAACGGTATATAGTTTCGAATCTTTCTGCGAACGTTCGATTTTCTTGCGAGCATGCCAGAGATTCTGCCCTCTGCCTTAGTAGGTTTGGTGAGTACACATCTTCCTTTCCACCAATTTTTCTGCAGATCCTAATTTCAGCAAGGTTCCCTTTTGGTTTACGTTGGTGCAACCCTAACCTCACGTGAAGACCGAATCTGTTATTTCTAATTCATTCAAGTAAGGCAATAAAGCCACTAAGTAGCATGGCAATAAAGCCACTAAGTTGCAAGGCGTTACTGAGAGTGACAGTGAATGGGAAGACTTTAGGAAGGAGAATGGACAATAGATGAACACGATTTCCAAAAGATAAATGATAGCAATTGCTGCTGCGTTAATTTTATTTTTGAAGATTGTACGTGGCAGGGAAGCAAGAGACTGGAAGAGAATTCTCTAAGCGAGAATCCCGAGATCAGAAAAATCTTAGAACATACGGCTACATCTACTTTGTTAGACTATAAAACAGTGAGACCTAATTGCCAATCAAGTAGTACGCTTAAATTCATTCTGCCTTGGCATCAAGGAGGATATCCCAAGAAGAACAATTGCAATAGAAAAAAAAACAGAGAGAAACCTGGTCACGTCAGTGAGAAAGCGACTGAAGTCGAGATTTCAGGTCGGAGTCGCTTACATTACAAACACTCCTTTGTAATTTTGTCAAGAATCTGGAGATATACAAGGTCTGATTAAAAAAGTATCGGAACTAAGCTAACGGAGCTAGAATGAAGCCGCTTGGCACAGATGGACCTTGCAGTCTGTCACGCATGGCAACGAAATTATAACGTTCTAAATCACTTCACATGCTTATAAAATATTTGGAAGGAAAGTATGTAGAGTGTGGTCGTCTAACCGCATCACAAGGATTTCATCAGTGACTATAAATTGTAAAGCAGTTTTGGCCAAGCACAATATTCCCAAGGTCTGACAACCAACATGTTCCCCAAAACTTGCCCCTCCGAGAAAAAGCGACGAAGCGGCTGCTTGCGATCTCAGAACGTTGTTCCAAGAATCCTTCCATTAATTGAAATGACTTTGGTTAAAGTGCTTCTCTTCAAAAGGGGATAACTTTGAACGAGATAAAATGATGAATTGATATATATATATATATATATATATATATATATATATATATATATATATATAGCACTAGTCACTATACGTTTTGATCAGACCTTGTATATTGGAGCGCCATATCAGATATGTGGCTCTGAAGTTACCTTCGATCTTTTTAATTACACAGGTGACACCGAGAGCAAACCTAGCTTTGATATTTCTATTTGGAATCATCAAGTTATCGTAACCTTATATCTTCATAAACATCACCTGTGTATTGGTTTTTGATTTTGCCGACTACAGTTGAGTCAGTTTGATTAGAAAAAAAAATCTCACTGACGCAATTGACCTTGCCAGAGATTTAAAAACGGCATACTGTCGTGCTTGACATTTGCACCAGAAGGTGTAATACAAACATTTCGGAGGGTGGTGCAGAGATTCGGAAAGAGTTTGATGACATATCCAGTCAACATCATCGTGTTTAGAGAGTTCGCTAGTGATGGCGAAGGTATGCCTACTTTCATCTTCACACAAGGCCTCAGACTCGACACGGAGCACCACTTCAAGTACCTGGAACAGTAAGTGGTGCCCTGGGTGAAGAGAGTGACTGCTGGAAGACCCTACGTCTAGTTACAGGATTCTGCATCAGAACCCGCTCATGTGTGTTAGATAACTTCTACGACGACATCGACTCCTTGCATCTGGCAACCTGCCTCCATAGACTGAAACATCCTTCATTATATGGATGCAGCTGAATGAGAGACCAACAAAAGTTCTTGTAAGGCACAAAAAGGAACTGAAGGCAAGAATTATGGCAGCATTTACCAAATTCAAAAAGAAGACCGTAGGCCGTAGTTGAAGCTAATGGTGATTTTATTGAATAAATTAATTCTTTTGTATTCAAGATGTTTTGTGTAGTTTTGGTAAAATATATCTGAGTATTTTTCATTTTTGCCTAACTTAGACGACAATTTATCAATCATACCCATTTGATATGGATATATATATATATATATATATATATATATATATATATATACACACGCACACACACACACACACACACACAGACATATATATATATATATATATATATATATATATTCTCACCGGCAGCACGACTCGCAGTTTCATATTGCATCGAATTTAATCTGCAAGATATATATATATATATATATATATATATATATATATAATCACACACACACACACACACATATATATATATCTATATATATATATAGAGAGAGAGAGAGTGAGAGAGAGAGCGAGAGAGAGAGAGAGAAGAAGATTAGGAAGAACCCTAAAAATCAATTTCGGTTATAATTTATTTCATGAATATATTTAAATATTCATCTCTTGAGAGCAAAAAATTCCTTCAATATGAAGAGACGAATATTTAAATATATTCATGAAATAAATTATAACGGAAATGGACCTTTAAGGATTGCTTTGCCTATTCTTCTTATTTTGCCCTGTTACTTACTTTGAACTCTCTTTGGATTAACGCTATATATTTAGAGATACTTGATAAAATTCAAAGAAGAATCAGCAATGTTTTTGGTTCTCACCTGGCATCTCGGCTTCGGCCACTTTCGCACTACCGTAATGCATCACTGTACCTTTTTATTAATTAATTTCATGGTAATTGTTCTGATAATTTTTCTTTTATGGTACCGAGGCTCTATGACTTCAAGCCCAGTACAAGATTAACAGCAAATCTCATGATTTAGCAGTTGAAATAACTAGATGTATCAGGTGACCCTATAAAGAAATAACGCTGGATCGAGTGATTCGGTCCGCTCAGATTGTCTTCGATTGAAATAATTCCCAAATATTAAGATGTAATTGCCAATTCACTTGGTTTTATCTTATATACGTCTTATTTTTATTATTATTTCCTTTGATTTCTATTGTTTACACATTTCCTTCCGCGGCTCAAAAACCTGACGTCAAAAATGACTTCATGACATATTCCACTGATCATTTTTTATAAAAAAAAAAAAAGACAAACCCTAAAGATCACACAAAAATTACATACATAAATGTTGTAGAGTAAACGAAAACATTTTTCTTTTCCCGTGTGAGAAACGAATCCATCGTCGCCAATGTTGTAGAGTAGTTTCCACAGTGGAGGCTTGTATTTCAATAAGTCGTCCTAAATTAGGTTCGACGTACAAAACGTTAGGAACTTGAAATAAGAGTTAATGACGCAGCAATCTAGTTGTGATGGTTGATACTTCAATGTCCGACATCGACTAACTCAACTCCACTGAGCCCAACTTGCCACGGCTACTACTACTTATTATCTGTGGTAGAGTCTATTACAATAGAATAGGTATTATGGTATAACAATAAAGCTCTTCGTAATGTGTGATCTGCACATGTTTTTTCATTTCCTTAAGACAAGCCCTACCAGGAATCACTTCAATGAGTCTATCGGAAATTTTTTCCAGTCAATCCGAGGGCTCCAACTACTACTGGAATCATTGATGTTCTCATGTGGCACATTTTTTCTATTTTTATTTCAAGGTACTTATATTTTCATAGTTTTTTGAAGACCTTCAAAGATATATTACAATCTCCAGGGACTGTCATGTCAATAAGAAAACATTCTTTTTTTGTGGTCTTTGATCACGATGTCTGGGCGATTAGATTTGATTGTTCTGTCTCTGTGTATTGTAAAGATCCATAAAATCGGTACAGGTCCTATCTCTGTAACCGGGTCTGGATGATGTTCATACCAATTTCTTGCAGTTTCCTTCTCATAAAAGCTGAATATTTTCCAGTAAAGATATTGGCACATGTTATGCTGAGTTTTATATTCAGTCGGTGCATATACTGTACACCTTGATACAAGATGGTGGATAGTTTCTAGATATTTATCACAGAATCTGCATTTGGGGCCAACAGAATTTAATCCTACTATACGGAACCCCTGATGGGCATTGGTTTTGTCTATATAACTTGTTTGGTATGGACAGAATATTGGCCATAAAGATGCTTATATTAACATCGTTTCTGCATTTGCCATATTGCTTTTTTTAGGTCCTTTGCCGCCGAGGTATATTATGGTTTATTTGCACTTCTCTAACTTATTATTTTTTTAAATTATACCCTAAAGAACTAGATTTCTTTGATAGATTGTTACAGTTTTATGAAACACTGAAAAACCGTTCAAACTCTTTAAGATTATTGCGTAAATTAACAGTTATTCAAATCACTTTTTTGCCATCTAATCTCAGAGAACCCCGTTGAGGTTTTAGATAAGCCTAAATGGGTGCTCTACTATCAAATTCTGAGGAGATTTTTTTAAATTTATTTTTGAGCGTAGAAGCAAATATAAAGTTTTATATTTACGGCTGATTAGGCCGGACTGGTCACATCATCGTTGACAATACCAGAAAATCAAGCATGGGAGACTATGTTCTGCTTGTTAGCTCGGGTTGTAGTTTCATATTTCGCAAAATAAATACTTTAAATGTCTCAGTTTAACGCTTGCGCCCACAGTGGACAATTAAGCGATCTAAAATGAGGATCATTGATCACGGGCCGGTGTAATCTTTCCAACACCTCCTTATATTACACTCAAGGGTCCTATAGGAGCAGACGCCATTGCGCTCTTAGGCTGGATTGTGACCCTACCAAGATGACACCCAGGAGACAAATTATGGATCGGAATTTAGCCTTTCCTCTATAATTCCTGGCGGAAAAAATGCGTAATTAAGGATCTTCGATTCCACTCGAATTCACATATTACGAGGACGTTTCTGCTGAGCATAGATAAAGAATGATGCAAAATGAGAAAGAAAGAAAGAAAGAAAGAAAGAAAGAAAGAAAGAAAGAAAGAAAGAAAGAAAAAAAAAGAAAGAGGGGTGAAGAATGAGAGAAACTGCCTCTCCACAAATGGGAGGAATACATACATAGCCGCCTTCACAAACATTCAGGAATTTTGGGGGAGAAAAAACCTTTAGAGTGCGACACCTAATATTAATTTATGGTTAGAAATCATAGCTTTGGAGGAGGAATCAGTTCAGTCATTAAAAGGTTTTACATATCATGACCTTGTATTAGTCTAAGGCCACAGCCAATTTGTATTAATTTCTTTGTGTCTGCACTTCTTTTTAGATCTAATAATCTTTTATGTTAATAAGGTAATGCAAGAGAAATTCTCATCTAATCAGACGTTCTTTAACCCGAGGGGCCACAGAGGGCTTCCTGAAGACTCAACACGGTTCAATTACCGATATTTTTTTAACGAATGCACATTTTCTCGTTCAGATATTTTTCGAAAACCCCTATCTACTCGAAAGTCTGTATAAAAATTTGAATTTGGAAACATTATTTTCGTATCCAAGACGTAAACAAAGTAATTTCTACCAAACTAATAGATATTATTTTTAACCAGAAATTATTTCTTATCAATTTAAGCGTTACATTTTAGCGACATCCGTGCTGAATAGTCGCACGGTTTTATTTATTTATCAATAGCGGAGCTCGGTAGAGTGATGGATAGCGACTCTGATTGAGGATTCGAAGAGCCGAGTTTGAATTCCAGTCGGGTTCGTTGTATTCTCTTACGATCTAGGAAAAAGAATGAATCCATCTATCTCTTCCCCTCAGCTGTATTGGAAAATTTAAAAAAAATATATTTTTCGTACTTGCAATTTTTTTTTTTTTTTTAGAAACGCTGTATTTTATTTTAGTACTAGATTAAAGGCCGCGCTCCGTCTAAAAGAACATCTGATCCAGCTTAGAAAAAAGCAATGATGATATTGAAGAAGTAACTTTCAATTTCCCAATTCACTTCACATTTCATTTTAAAACCTCAATTTAACTCTGATTCGGGCTATAAGTCCAATTCCGACCAAAAGATCGATTTGTGCTAAAACTTCGATTTAGTCCGAAAGTTCAATTCAGGCCGAAAATTGAGTTCTTCAAATAATAAATTCTGTGGAACTTCACTTACGTTGAGTTCTTCAAATCGCAGACTCTGCAGAACTGCAAAACCACATACCACGAAACCTCTTACTTAAATTCTGATTCCTTGGCATTTTGAAGAAATAAAATTGATTTCCTCAATTCACAAAGTTTTGGGGCTATCTTAAATTGAATTTAACACAAAATTATTTAAATTCACAAAGTTTTTGTGTTACTTTAAACTCAATATAAATTAAAAACTTTTAAAGTCCCTAATTTTTTTCAGTTATTTTAACATTTGAATTTTTAACTGTTTCCTTTTCATCGGGACGCAAATCCCAATACTGGATGTTCTATCAACAGATCAAGGGCAGATTTTAAAACCTATTACCCACCAATTATTTAATTTTATTAAACGCAAATTTAAAAGCTGCGCTTTTAATCTCAAAACTAAATGGACCTCTGCTCCTGCTAAGAAAACAGCAATGATAATTTTGAAGAAGTTACTTTGAATTCCTCAATTCACTCCATGGAACTTTAAAACCTCAGTTTAAATCTGATTTGGGGCTATAAGTCCAATTCCGACCAAAAGAGCGATTTGTGCTGAAACTCTGATTTAGTCCGAAATTCCAATTCAGGCCGAAAATTGAGTTCTTCAAATCACAAATTCTATGGAAGTTCAATTGCGTTGAGTTCTTCAAATCACATACCACTGCAGAACTTCAAAACCTCATGTCAGGAAACCTCTCAATTTAACTCTGATTCCTTGGCATTTTGAAGAAACAAAATTGAGTTCCTCATTTCAGAATGTTTTGGAGTTATTTCAAACGGAATTCAAAATAAAAAAACAAACAAACCTAATTCGCAAAGTTTTTTTGTTTCTTTAAACTAAATATAAATTAAAAGCTTTTAAAATAACTATATTTTTTTTTTAGTTATTTTAAAATTTGAATTTTTAATTTGAAGTTTTAATCATTCAGACTCAAATCCCGATGCTGGGTGTTCAAGTACCAGATGAATGGAATATTTTCAATCCGGGATCAACCTGATACCAGAAAGGTATAACATGGCTATGTAGAGCAAGTTTGTCCGAGTTAGAGGGGTTTTAGACATATAGACGGACCGAGTGAATTTCCATTTATTTATTTAGAAACTTAAAAAAACATTTTATATTATATTTGATGTTAAATGGCTGTGAATAATCGAATGGCACTTCAAGCAAATATCTATGCAATTCAATTATTATTCATTTATGCCTACATCTAACTATTGTTTATATTTTAAATGAAGTCTCTCTTTCTTATTTCTATAATCGAGGAGCGTTTTCGTAGTTTCTTTTCTTGACTGTACTTGTTGTCGCTTGGAAAGACACCCTTAGGAGTTGCTTACATTCTACTTTCTTTAAAATGTATGCCCTGATAGGGAGGACTTTCAGGACCCTCCATTTTTAGCACTATTTTGATTTTAAGCGTGATATTACTTTCCCCTACTATCGAGCACTTTCTTCAGACGCTATTGATTTTTTTTTTTTTTGTAATGTTGGTTTTTAGTATTTTCTTCTTGGCTGAATGGGTATTTCAGCCCTCAGGGAGATCGCTTAGTGACAGCATAGCATGTGCATATCAACTAGATTCGTTGCACCATTTTGAAATATACAATCGGGTATAAAATGCACATTTTTCACAAAAAATCAGTTGCCTGATAATTGTGAAAATACGAAACTTCTTTGGACTCAGTCACTATTTCTCGGGAAAATTTTTCGATAATACGGCATCTATTTGCCACGTTTTTTCTTTGTTTTTTTTTTAATTTTTTGTTTCTAGTATTTACGTCCCGTAAACTTTCGAGATCAAGAGCGGCAACTTCCAATTTTTTTTGGAAGTTTTTCATGTTTATTTTTTACGATACCTATGGGTAAATATTTAGCAGGAAGAACTGAGCAAGAAGTCTCTATTTAATGACTGCTATTGCATTTAAATCCTAAGATGAAACTTGAATGGACAGCAAGAAGCCGGAAGGGAGTTCCACAAGCGAGAAAATGAACTGTTAGCATAGAACATACTGTTACAGCTAGCCATTTTATCTATGAAATGATATAGATCTTGCCGCTAATTTGGTAATGTGCTTAAATTCATAAAACCTAGGTACTATAGAGGAAAATTCCTCAGAACAATTTTAGTGGGATGTAAAGGAAGTTAATGTACCAATCATTACTGATGTGTCTGGAACAGTCCTGAATATTCTTTCAAGAAGTTTATTTTGGAAAAGAAGAATTGAAACCATTCAGACAACAAAGACAAGATTCCTAAGAATATCCCGACTTTCTGAGAAGACATAAATATCTTCTATATTTATTTAGAGGACATAAGTATATCTTTTATATCTTCAATTTGTATATATATTATATAAGTAGATCTTATTTCATCATTATATATAGTTAAATCAGACATTATCTATGCATCTAAAAAAAAAATATTTTCATTAAACGAATAATTTTTGATGATCTAAATTCGCATATAAAGAAATAAGTGGTTGGTATGGTTTGTTTAACGAAATGCCAAAATCTGCTGGGATGATTATATTTAAATATATTTCTTTTATATCAAAAGTCATAATGAATTAACAAGGACAAAGAAAAACGTTGGTTTTTCATTAGAATGAAACAGAAAGACGATGTTATACAGGAGAATAAATATATGGAAATATATAGTTTACACAAGTATCAAAAGGTAAAAGCTTGTCCGGTTTACATGAGAAACAACGTGTACATATAGCTTTGGTTACAGGAATGTCAAAGATTTTGATATTAATACGGTTTACATGAGAAACAAAGAGGTAAATATAGCTCTGGTTTACAGTAAAAAAGGTGGACATTGATCCGATTTACCTGAGAGTCAAAAAGGTGGACATTGATCCGATTTACCTGAGAGTCAAAAAGGTGGACATTGATCCCATTTACAGGACAATAGAAAATCCTTGACTTTGATTCGCCTTACATGGGAGTTAAAACGGGAGATATTTGATCCAAATTGAACGCGAATCAAAAAGTTTGATGTTGGTCCGATTTACATGAAAGTCAAAAGGGGAGAACATTGGTCCGATTTAGATGAGAATCTAAAAGGTTGACATTGGTCAGATACACTTGAGATTCGAAAAGGTGGATAATGATCCGAGTTACATGAAACAAGGGGAGGACATTGATCCGATTTAGATAAGAATCTAAAATGTTGACATTGGTCAGATACACTTGAGATTCGTAAAGGTGGATATTGATCCGAGTTACATGAAACAAGGGGAGGACATTGGTCTGATTTAGATGAGAATCTAAAGGTTGACATTGGTCAGATACAGTTGAGATTCGTAAAAGGTGGATATTGGATCCGAGTTACATGAAACTGGGGAGGACATTGGTCCGATTTAGATAAGAATCTAAAAGGTTGACATTGGTCAGATACACTTGAGATTCGAAAAGGTGGATATTGATCCGAGTTACATGAAACAAGGAGGACATTGATCCGATTTAGATAAGAATCTAAAAGGTTGACATTGGTCAGATACACGAGTTTGAGATTCGAATCTAAATTGGTGATATTGATCCGAGTTACATGAAACAAGGAGGACATTGGTCTGATTTAGATAAGAATCTAAAAGGTTGACATTGGTCAGATGAGATTCGTAATTTGAGATTGAAAAAAGGTGGATATTGATGGTCGAGTTACATGAAACAAGGGGAGGACATTGATCCGATTTAGATAAGAATCTAAAAGGTTGACATTGGTCAGATACACTTGAGATTCGTAAAGGTGGATATTGATCCGAGTTACATGAAACAAGGGAGGACATTGGTCTGATTTAGATGAGAATCTAAAAGGTTGATGTTGACATTGGTCAAGATACAGTTGAGATTCGTAAAGGTGGATATTGATCGAGTTACGAAAACAAGGTAGGACATTGGTCCGATTTAGATGAGAATCTAAAAGGTTGACATTGGTCAGATACACTTGAGATTCGAAAAGGTGGATATTGATCCGAGTTACATGAAACAAGGGAGGACATTGATCCGATTTAGATAAGAATCTAAAAAGGTTGACATTGGTCAGATACACTTGAGATTCGTAAAGGTGGATATTGATCCGAGTTACATGAAACAAGGAGGACATTGGTCTGATTTAGATGAGAATCTAAAAGGTTGACATTGGTCAGATACACTTGAGATTCGAAAAGGTGGATATTGATCCGAGTTACATGAAACAAGGGGAGGACATTGATCCGATTTAGATGAGAATCTAAAAGGTTGACATTGGTCAGATACACTTGAGATTCGTAAAGGTGGATATTGATCCGAGTTACATGAAACAAGGGGAGGACATTGGTCCGATTTAGATGAGAATCTAAAAGGTTGACATTGGTCAGATACACTTGAGATTCGAAAAGGTGGATATTGATCCGAATTACATGAAACAAGGGGAAGACATTGGTCCGATTTAGATAAGAATCTAAAAGGTTGACATTGGTCAGATACACTTGAGATTCGAAAAGGTGGATATTGATCCGAGTTACATGAAACAAGGGGAGGACATTGATCCGATTTAGATAAGAATCTAAAAGGTTGACATTGGTCGGATACACTTGAGATTCGTAAAGGTGGATATTGATCCGAGTTACATGAAACAAGGGGAGGACATTGGTCTGATTTAGATGAGAATCTAAAAGGTTGACATTGGTCAGATACACTTGAGATTCGAAAAGGTGGATATTGATCTGAGTTACATGAAACAAGGGGAAGACATTGGTCCGATTTAGATAAGAATCTAAAAGGTTGACATTGGTCAGATACACTTGAGATTCGAAAAGTGGATATTGATCCGAGTTACATGAAACAAGGGAGGACATTGATCCGATTTAGATAAGAATCTAAAAGGTTGACATTGGTCAGATACACTTGAGATTCGTAAAGGTGGATATTGATCCGAGTAACATGAAACAAGAGGAGGACATTGGTCTGATTTAGATGAAAATCTAAAAGGTTGACATTGGTCAGATACAGTTGAGATTCGTAAAGGTGGATATTGATCCGAGTTACATGAAACAAGGGAGGACATTGGTCTGATTTAGATGAGAATCTAAAAAAGGTTGACATTGGTCAGATACACTTGAGATTCGAAAAAGGTGGATATTGATCCGAGTTACATGAAACAAGTTGAAGACATTGGTCCGATTTAGATAAGAATCTAAAAAAGGTTGACATTGGTCAGATACACTTGAGATTCGAAAAGGTGGATATTGATCCGAGTTACATGAAACAAGGGAGGACATTGGTCCGATTTAGATGAGAATCTAAAAAGGTTGACATTGGTCAGATACACTTGAGATTCGTAAAGGTGGATATTGATCCGAGTTACATGAAACAAGGGAGGACATTGGTCTGATTTAGATGAGAATCTAAAGGTTGACATTGGTCAGATACACTTGAGATTCGTAAAGGTGGATATTGATCCGAGTTACATGAAACAAGGACATTGACATTGGAATGAAAAAAGGTTGATTGGTCAGATAAGAGATTCGAAAAGGTGGATATTGATCCGAGTTACATGAAACAGGGGGAGGACATTGGTCCGATTTGATAAGAATCGAGATTACATGAAAAAGGTTGACATTGGTCAGATACATTGGTCAGATGAGATTCGAAAAGGTGGATATTGATCCGAGTTACATGAAACAAGGGAGGACATTGGTCCGATTTAGATAAGAATCTAAAAAAGGTTGACATTGGTCAGATACACTTGAGATTCGTAAAGGTGGATATTGATCCGAGTTACATGAAACAAGGAAGACATTGGTCCGATTTAGATGAGAATCTAAAGGTTGACATTGGTCAGATACACTTGAGATTCGTAAAGGTGGATATTGATCCGAGTTACATGAAACAAGGGGAGGTTGACATTGGTCTGATTTAGATGAGAATCTGAAAAAAGGGAGGTTGACATTGGTCAGATACACTTGAGATTCGAAAAGGTGGATATTGATCCGAGTTACATGAAACAAGGGAGGACATTGGTCTGATTTAGATGAGAATCTAAAAGGTTGACATTGGTCAGATACACTTGAGATTCGAAAAGGTGGATATTGATCCGAGTTACATGAAACAAGGGAGACATTGGTCCGATTTAGATGAGAATCTAAAAAGGTTGACATTGGTCGATGTGAACTTGAGATTCGTAAAGGTGGATATTGATCCGAGTTACATGAAACAAGGGGAAGACATTGGTCCGATTTAGATAAGAATCATGAAACAAAGGTTGACATTGGTCAGATACATTGGTCAGATGAGATTCGAAAAGGTGGATATTGATCCGAGTTACATGAAACAAGGGGAGGACATTGGTCCGATTTAGATGAGAATCTAAAAGGTTGACATTGGTCAAAAGGTGGATACGAGTTTGAGATTCGAATCTAAAGGTGGATATTGATCGAGTTACATGAAACAAGGGAGGACATTGGTCTGATTTAGATGAGAATCTAAAAGGTTGACATTGGTCAGATACACTTGAGATTCGAAAAGGTGGATATTTGATCCGAGTTACATGAAACAAGATATTGACATTGGTCCGATTTAGATATCTAAAGAATGGTCAGATACTTGAAAAAGGTTGACATTGGTCAGATACTAAAGGTTGACATTTGAGATTCGAAAAGGTGGATATTGATCCGAGTTACATGAAACAAGGGGAAGACATTGATCCGATTTAGATAAGAATCTAAAAAGGTTGACATTGGTCAGATACACTTGAGATTCGTAAAGGTGGATATTGATCCGAGTTACATGAAACAAGTTGAAGACATTGGTCCGATTTAGATGAGAATCTGAAAAAAGGTTGACATTGGTCAGATATTCGTAAAAGGTGGATATTGAGATTCGAAACAAAGGTGGATATTTGATCCGAGTTGACATTGGTCATGAAATTCAAGGTGGGAGGACATTGGTCCGATTTAGATGAGAATCTAAAAGGTTGACATTGGTCAGATACACTTTGAGATTCGTAAAGGTGATATTGATCCGAGTTACATGAAACAAGGGAGGACATTGGTCCGATTTAGATGAGAATCTAAAAGGTTGACATTGGTCAGATACACTTGAGATTCGTAAAGGTGGATATTGATCCGAGTTACATGAAACAAGGGGAAGACATTGGTCCGATTTAGATAAGAATCTAAAAGGTTGACATTGGTCAGATACACTTGAGATTCGAAAAGGTGGATATTGATCCGAGTTACATGAAACAAGGGGAGGACATTGGTCCGATTTAGATGAGAATCTAAAAGGTTGACATTGGTCAGATACAGTTGAGATTCGTAAAGGTGGATATTGATCCGAGTTACATGAAACAAGGGGAAGACATTGGTCCGATTTAGATGTGAATCTAAAATGTTGACATTGGTCAGATACACTTGAGATTCGAAAAGGTGGATATTGATCCGAGTTACATGAAACAAGGGGAGGACATTGGTCTGATTTAGATGAGAATCTAAAAGGTAGCATTGGTCAGATACACTTGAGATTCGAAAAGGTGGATATTGATCCGAGTTACATGAAACAAGGGGAGGACATTGGTCTGATTTAGATGAGAATCTAAAAGGTTGACATTGGTCAGATACACTTGAGATTCGTAAAGGTGGATATTGATCCGAGTTACATGAAACAAGGGGAAGACATTGGTCCGATTTAGATAAGAATCTAAAAGGTTGACATTGGTCAGATACACTTGAGATTCGAAAAGGTGGATATTGATCCAAGTTACATGAAACAAGGGGAGGACATTGGTCCGATTTAGATGAGAATCTAAAAGGTTGACATTGGTCAGATACACTTGAGATTCGTAAAGGTGGATATTGATCCGAGTTATGAAACAAGGGGAGGAAACAAGGGGAGGACATTGGTCTGATTTAGATGAGAATCTAAATGTTGACATTGGTCAGATACACTTGAGATTCGTAAAGGTGGATATTGATCCGAGTTACATGAAACAAGGGGAAGACATTGGTCCGATTTAGATAAGAATCTAAAAGGTTGACATTGGTCAGATACACTTGAGATTCGAAAAGGTGTATATTGATCCGAGTTACATGAAACAAGGGAGGACATTGATCCGATTTAGATAAGAATCTAAAAGGTTGACATTGGTCAGATACACTTGAGATTCGTAAAGGTGGATATTGATCCGAGTTACATGAAACAAAGGAGGACATTGGTCCGATTTAGATGAGAATCTAAAAAAGGTTGACATTGGTCAGATACAGTTGAGATTCGTAAAGGTGGATATTGATCCGAGTTACGTGGTCAGATACATGAAACAAGGGGGAAGACATTGGTCCGATTTAGATGTGAATCTAAAAATGTTGACATTGGTCAGATACACTTGAGATTCGAAAAGGTGGATATTGATTCGAGTTACATGAAATGAAACAAGGGGAGGACATTGGTCTGATTTAGATGAGAATCTGAAAAAGGTTGACATTGGTCAGATACACTTGAGATTCGTAAAGGTGGATATTGATCCGAGTTACATGAAACAAGGGGAGGACATTGGTCCGATTTAGATAAGAATCTAAAAGGTTGACATTGGTCAGATACACTTGAGATTCGAAAAGGTGGATATTGATCCGAGTTACATGAAACAAGGGGAGGACATTGATCCGATTTAGATAAGAATCTAAAAGGTTGACATTGGTCAGATACACTTGAGATTCGTAAAGGTGGATATTGATCCGAGTTACATGAAACAAGGGGAGGACATTGGTCTGATTTAGATGAGAATCTAAAAGGTTGACATTGGTCAGATACAGTTGAGATTCGTAAAGGTGGATATTGATCCGAGTTACATGAAACAAGGGGAGGACATTGGTCCGATTTAGATGTGAATCTAAAATGTTGACATTGGTCAGATACACTTGAGATTCGAAAAGGTGGATATTGATCCGAGTTACATGAAACAAGGGGAGGACATTGATCCGATTTAGATAAGAATCTAAAAGGTTGACATTGGTCAGATACACTTGAGATTCGTAAAGGTGGATATTGATCCGAGTTACATGAAACAAGGGGAGGACATTGGTCTGATTTAGATGAGAATCTAAAAGGTTGACATTGGTCAGATACAGTTGAGATTCGTAAAGGTGGATATTGATCCGAGTTACATGAAACAAGGAGGACATTGGTCCGATTTAGATGAGAATCTAAAAGGTTGACATTGGTCAGATACACTTGAGATTCGAAAAGGTGGATATTGATCCGAGTTACATGAAACAAGGGGAAGACATTGGTCCGATTCAGATAAGAATCTAAAAGGTTGACATTGGTCAGATATACATGATATTCGAAAAGGTGGATATTGATCCGAGTTACATGAAATTCAAAAGGGGGTGATATTGGTCCAATTTATATATAAGGTGGGCATTGGTTTTGTTTTCATGTAGACTCTAAAAGTTTGATATAGGCTCGGTTTACACGACGTTCATAAAGTTACAATATCGCCCACGATAGAAACAGAACCGATTTACACGAGTTTATATCAGTCCGGTTTATAGGTTTCTCGAAAAGGTATCCGTAGGTCGGCTTTACTAAAGAGTTAATAAATTAGGTCGGTTTTATATTTAAGTCCAGAAGTTAGATATATGCAAACTTTACCTTAAATTCAATAAGAGCTCTACATTGGTCAAATCTTTATATATCTACACGGAAGTTATTTCATTTTGTAGGTTGGTCTCATCTGAAAAAAAAATATATAACAATATATAAGGAATATAAATTTTACTATTTACATGGCACAGTGGATAAAGGTGTTAGTTAGATCCAGTGACAGGACCAAAAAGAGTGTGAGTTCAATACCCGGTTAAGGCAGTGGAGAACTTGGAAAGGGGAATTAACAGGAGATAACTGATAACTGACATCCATTAAACCTGGCACGTGGAACTAGAACAGTCTACCCCAGTGAGCGAAATAAAGGGTTCAGTTTGACATTCCAACCACCTGAAGAAGGCCGGAGCTTACAACGGCCGAAACGTTGTAATAAATATGGCGACAAAGATGAAGAAAATAGTCCGAATAATATAAATAATGTACATATTACCTCATCTAAGAAATATAGACATATACTGAATATAAATTTATAATAATAAGTTCATTGACGTAACATGATCACAAACGATATGACCGGGTTTGGGTGAGAGAGAATAGTAGAAAATGCGCAGACATATTACGGTGACTAGTTGTCACCTAACAGAGAATACCCAATGGTTAATATTAACGTTTATTTTGTATATTTAAGACATTAAATATGTTAGCCGAAATAATGTGTGAAATAAAACATATGAAATCAGTTAAGCAAAGGATATTCGAAATACTAAAAAACTTTTCATTTTAAAACTTAAAGAATATCATGATGGCTGAAAGACATATTACCCAAAAAGTCGTGCTATATAACAAAAGAAAAATTAGGGAAAACTGCCCCAAAATACAAAATAACTTCGATATAGTCCTTGTTAGATTATTCCGTAAAGAGACAAAAAAGAACAAATTGAATTTCAGAATTGTTACATTCCAGACATTTTCGAATCAACTTCCGCAGAAAACGTCAGTTCTGTTTTGGATTTCTATTCGAAAAAAATCGTTGGCACTGACATACGTTTTTGCGTTTCATTCCTGTTTTTCTTTTCGGATTTAATGTGAACACACTTCCGTTTGCTTTGTCCGATGCAAGTAACCAAATACGAACGAAAACATTTTATTTCTTATCTAAAAAAAAAAAAAAATGATACGATATCATTTTAAAATATTTATTTATTTTCCAGTCGCGTTACTCGGTATTGCCCGGCTTTTATAACAAACAAAAAAGAAAAAAAAAATGAAAGAAAACGATAAATATATATTTCAATTGAATTTAGACACGTGAAGGTTAAAATATTAGGTTGGTGCAAAAATAATGACGTAATAATGTCGTTTTTTGACGTACTTTTCTACGTCAAAAAAAGACATTCTTACGTTATTATTTTTGCACCAACCTAATAATTACAGAAACACAAGAAGAGAATTATTTAAGAGAAAAGAAGTATTTAATGGCTATATATTTAGGTTTTAAATTATATGTGTGCTGGATTTAATTTTAAAAGACAATTATGTTCATTATTAATATCCATTAATATCGTCAGAAAAAAGTTGTTATGGCTAGCAAGATCAAAGTAACGTTTTAATGTTCCGTAACATAGTTTAAAGAAGTCTAAGACACGTCGTAAATGAAAATCTAACTGCGGACACTTCTACTGAAGCTGATGTGGATCTATCCAGGCAACGCATATAGATCAATCAGTTGATTTTGTATAGCGGCATCTCAAGCACTATGGGTAAATATTTTGCAAGGCTATGGTATGGTTTTAATTACTGATAAAATGTATGGTTGGCCATTTTACAGTATATAAGAATTGTTGGTAATCTTTTTATATGAAAATGTATTGCTGATATTTTTATTATAAAAAGGTATTTTTATACCTTTATAATGTTTTGTTTTTGTTTGAGGCTTCATTATTTTCCCATGGCTGGGACCCTAACAGGTGCTACCACACTGGGTTATAGTGGATGTGAAAACAAGAACAATTAAGTTGTGATTCCACGTCTTTCAATACCGCCAATCTCTCGAAAAGATCACGGACTGCCAATGTTGCTTATCGTCACGCCCAGGACACGTGTACACACACACACACACACACACACACACACACACACACACACACACACACACACACACATATATATATATATACACACACACACACACACACACACACACACACACACACATATATATACACACACACACACACACACACACATACATATATATATATATATATATATATATATATATATATATATATATATATAATCGACTCTCCCGTCGAGTTCGACGTATGAGGGTCAGGCCGATAAGTTTCAGGAAACCGACATCCCGACATCGGCACATGAGATTTGATTATAGTGGTGAAGGCCTCGTGCAGGACCAGCCACACTTTTTATATATATAT
>CAHIKZ030001868.1:2485000-2627500 GCA_903632075.3 Acanthosepion pharaonis
TCATTTACGTATGTGCGCAGAAAAGCGAAAGAAATGAAAAAATAAAGACGCGAAAGAAATTAAAAGAAGAATTAAACACATCTCGGCAACATGTGTCATGTTAATCTAAAAGTTATACAAGGAAATTATTTCATTTAAATGCTGGCATCTATCTATCTATCTATCTATCTATCTATCTATCTATCTATCTATCTGAATGTATTCATTATCTATCTATCTATCTATCTATCTATCTGAATGTATTCATTATCTATCTATCTATCTATCTATCTATCTATCTATCTGAATGTATTCATTATCTATCTATCTATCTATCTATCTATCTGAATGTATTCATTATCTATCTATCTATCTATCTATCTATCTATATATATATATATATATATATATATATATATATATATATATCAAAAGACTGCGTTTCATTTTTTTATCTAATACGGTCTGTCGGCATGCACACATACATACACACACACGCACATATACATATATATATATGCAGCAAATATTCTATAGCTCTGCCTTTCTCTCTCTCTCTCTCTATATATATATATGTATATATATATCAGTCAGTTCATATCTATATATCTATATGAAATTGTACTTTTCTATTTATCAACTAATACAGACTTTTCACATGTAGACACACAGAAACATATATATATATATATATATATATATATATATATATATATATATATATAATCTGTTTTACTTTCAACCTATAAAAATCAATCTATCTACATATCTATTTCTATCTTTTCACGCTTCAATCACTCTCTCTCTCTCTCTCTCTCTATATATATATATATATATATATATATATATATATATATATATATATATATATATATATGAAGCCTAGATTTTTTCCTATCACAATATATTCTATATATATATATATATATATATATATATATATATATATATATATATATATATATCTTTCTCTCTCACTATATTTGTTTCAATCTTTTTGTACTTCGATCTCTCTGTCTCTGTCTCTGTCTCTCTATCTGTATGTATCTTTCTCTCTCACTCTCGCTCTCTTTATATATATATATATATATATATATATATGAAGCCTGGAGATTTTTCCTATCAAAATGCTATTCATTTCTATCTATCTATCTATCTATCTATCTATCT
Organism: Acanthosepion pharaonis; assembly: GCA_903632075.3. NCBI lineage: Eukaryota > Metazoa > Mollusca > Cephalopoda > Sepiida > Sepiidae > Acanthosepion > Acanthosepion pharaonis. The sequence continues at coordinate 2,486,150 of CAHIKZ030001868.1, forward strand.
ATCTATCTATCTATTACTGTTTCTATCTATCTGCTTTTCTTTGGCCGTAATCTTCTCAGATATATTTATCTTTTTTATTTACGTATAACTTTCTTACTACTGACAATGTTATTTTAGATTGTTAGACGTATTGTTATTTTTTTATTTTCTTACATCACCTGCTTTTCACATATAATCTTGATGTTTGTTTCTTTTCAGATTTAAATAAGGCAACAACACTGGAAGCTTTACTGCATTTTTCCGTGCTTATTGTTGCTTCTACTTCATGATAGCTTATTCTGCATGCACTTGCTTATACATGCATGTTTTTTTTTCTTTCCGTTTAGTTGCATATATATCATAGAGAACAACGAAGCTTGAAAATACACAAAGTCCAAAATTGAAGGAACTACCAGTGACCACAGAATCCCTTCCAACAACAAAATCATGAAATACATAATCCTACCATCCAACACTCTAAAGAAAAAAAAATGAATTAATTATACCAAACACGAAGATCTTTACCGTCACCACCAAAACAACTGAAGATTCATGACAAAACACCTATAATGTAGGAAGAGTTACATTGGTGAAACGTATCGGTATAAAGGTGTTGAAGGATAAATTGTAGTCAAATTTACGCACAAAATGAAAATAACACTGAAATCATATTTTAACAGATATATTTACCAAAATGACAGAAAATTATCTTGAAATACTAAAGAGTAAATTTATTCAATATAATCGACATTGGCTTCAAACATGGACTCCAGAGGACATTGAAATCTCCTGCAACTCTTCTGGACGGCCTCCTTGTTTAAGTTGGTGAATGCTACCATAATCCTTGCCTTCAGTTAATCTTTGGTGTTACAAGGAGTTTTTGGTCTCCGCTCAACTGCGCCCCACACATAATAATCAAGTGTGCTACACACTGAGGAGTCAGGTGGCCAGATGTAAGGGGAGGGGCGGTCTCAGATATTGTATGATAGCCATGACTATGTTCTTCTGCTTGTGTAGCATGGCAGAGAGTCCTGTTGCCAGACATGGGGTCTAACATCTTCCAGAAAAGCACTACCTCCACAAGGAACATGATGTAGGCCTACGTGTTAAGTCTGAGATTATATGAGAAGATGTATAGCTTCGTCGTCACTAGTGATCCCCCAATCACCGAAAGCTAAGCAATATATTAAGAAACACGAAAATATCGTTAGAAACAAAGAAAATACTACTGAACTGTTATATCATATTGAGTCTCCCACATGGCGTTGAATGCTCCGACAGAAGAAGAAGAGTCTTGGAGGTACAGAAATGTGGTACTATAGAAGGATACTAAGGTTATCATGGACGGAACGTGTGAGCAACGATAAGGTTTTAGAGAAATTAAAACAAAAAGGAAACTTATACTGAAAATCTGAAAGTTTTAGGTAATATAAGGAGAAAATTGGTCTTGGGAAATTTGATTCTTCCAGGTTTGATTGATGGCAAGAAGAGTAAAGAAAAAAACAACGCATAACCTACCTATCCAGCCTGGGAAAATTTGATGACACAACAGGTTTTAGGAGAAATAACAAAAATATAAAGTTTATTAACCCTAGAACACTAAATGATGGGTATATAGTTCCAAGCGAAAATTTTCCTGTTTTTAATTACAATTTTCAGTACCTGATTTTATTATCTAAATAATATGTTTTTTCAGTACCTATTAATGTCAACTCAAAGTACAAAGTTTGAAGTACCTGCATGTAAAATATTTCAAATAAAGATTTATATTTAATTTTTTTTTTTTTTTTGATATTTTCAAAATCGGGTATGATATACCCATGGTTAGTAGTGGTGTAACTTTAATTGATGGTCAGTGTTCTAGGGTTAAGAGCTACGTAGAACATGAAATTGTTGAGAGCCAGGATCGCAAACGCCATGAAGGTATACGGAACAAAATACAAGTTTCTCTCTCTCTCCCTCTCTCTTTCTCTCTCTCTCTCTCTGTGTGTGCGTGCGTGTAAATATTAATGGCGGTTTCTTTTTGTAACTATTGTAGTTCGGGTGACAAGTTGATGAAGAAGGTAGCGAGAAGAATAAGGAAACATAATTCTTATGTCCCTTAATAAACTGCGTTCCTGATCGTGCTATATTTATAACGTTCTCAATATCAGAGATAGAGCGTAGGCCTTATATATATATATATATATATATATATATATATATATATATATATATATATATATATATATATCGGTCACTAGTGTGTTTTGTTAAAAAATAAATGCGATGAAATTCGCCTCATTCGTGCGCCGATAGCTTAGGGGTAGATTCTCCGACTGATGCCAAATCAGCCGGGTTTCGATCACGGCTGGAATCGGATGTCTAGTCACACTGATGACAGTCTGTCTGCGGATGATAATATATGCTCCTGAAAATTATTTTCCGTTGAGCACTATGTGGAGAAAACGCGAATATTCAAACAATGATACTACTGCTGCTAATGCAAGACTCTTCTATTGAACTGAGTCCTCTCGTTCACTGGTGTGTTTGTTTAAGAATAAATTCGCTTAAATTGTCCCCCTTCTGCTGTGCAACGATAGTTTAGGAGTAGATTCTCCGACTAATGCCAAAGCAGCCAGGTTTCGAAATGTTTCTAGCCACGCTGATGAGCTGTGTTACAACGAAACAGTTTGTCTATATATATATATATATATATATATATATATATATATATATATAAAAGTGAACATAGAAGTCAACAATTAGAGGCGACAGTCTGTTTCATTCTATATGCAATCGTCAGGCCACGAAGTGTAGACTTCTATGTTCCCCCTTTATATTTACACACGCTCTATCTCTGATATTGAGCACTTTATTCCATAAATATAGCACACCTTAAGACTATATTTCTTTTTATATATATATATATATATATATATATATATATATATATGCGACCCTTACAACTATCAACATATTAGCCTTCTACCTTTTTGAGAGAAACTTCGAGAGGCCCGAATCAATGATGAATTGGTAAGCATCTCTCATCGTCAGGCCTTTTTCAGCCAAGCGATATGGCTATCGTTCCTTGTTGTGTATGATACACCTAATTTACATAAGTGGAGTACCGACCATATAAATATGGGTTGGTACCGGAAGACGAGGGAAGCTTAAGCGACCTTTTTTTTTGCGTTTACACCGTTTCTTCTCCTGACCGGTGCTAGACATATTTGCTGTCTACCAAAGGACTATTTTTTCAACTTTTCTGACTGCCTTAATTTAGTTAAGTTTTTTGATTTAATTATACACCATTTTTCTAACGTGAATTTTTTTTGACTCTTTTGTTAAATTTGTCATTTTTTCGAACTTTCTTATTTTGACCTTTTGTTTTTTCCTTTTCATTTCCATTCCCTTTTAACCGTTACTTCTTTTGTTATTAATTATTTCTGTTTTGATTTTTATTTACGTGTTAAGTCTATTTTTTTTCAGTACCCACACCCCGGTGTTTTTCTATTTTTCGTTTCTCGTTTGACCTTTTTAATTTTTACGTGTTAATTATTTCTGTATTACCCGTTTAAAAAAAAAAAAAAAGTTTACGTGTTTATAATATTTGTTTTAATTTTTGTAATCTCTGTCCCTCCTCTTTTTTTAACGTTTTTTTTCTTTATTGGGTTGACCGTTTTTTAGCGGCAGCCATTTTGTAAATTGTAACATTTTTTTTTGTTTCGTACGTATTGCGTTTTCTCTTTTACGTTTATAACTATTAGTTTTATTGTGTAATTTGTTTCTTTCTTGTCTGTTGTTCTTTCTTCGTTTTTGTGAACCTTGTTCACATTTTCTCGTCTGTATATTTGTTTTGCGGTTTTTTTTTTTTTTTTTTTTTTTTTATCTGTTTACATTTGTGGTTATAATTTTTGCACACGTCCTTCTGTTTGTTTTTTTTTTGTCTGTTGATATTTGTTTAATTGTTGTCTTGCTGATAGGCCAAACTTTATTTTTACCCTCCTTTTATTTTTTTTTTTTCTCCTCCTCCGCCTATAAGGCGGTTCCCCCACCTGTATTTACCCTCCCCTCCCTTCTTATTATTTAAAATGGAGAAAAAAAGAAAAAAACCACCCTCCTTTTTGGCTATTAAAAAAAAAGCCCAAAAGGCTAAAAGAAAAAACACCTTTTCAACCCCACCAAAAAAGACCCCCCGGACAAAGACAGTTTGGAGGAGTTTCCAGCTCTTAATACCTCTTCCCCTAGCAATGTGGAAACTGTTGGGGAAAAAGTCAATGAAAATATTACTTCTACGGAAGCTATGAATGGCAACAACAAGGAATCAACTATGGAGGCCAATAATGGCCAAGATTCTGAAAAATCCAAAAATGAACCGCAAACTGAGCCTGAGGCCGGGGAATCGCCCTCTTGTTGGTCGTCCCCTCCTAAGTGCATTATCAATTTAGCGGAGTTCTTGGAGCGTGCCAAAAGTTACGCACACCTTGTTGTAGAAGGTGGACTTTTGGAAGTTTTGGAAGACCCCCAAGAATTGAAAAAAATTGACAAAAGAATAGTGTCGGTTTTCGTCGTGGACAAGCGTACGCGCAAAATTTGTCGCTCGACGAAAAACAGTGTTAAAAGCACTGGAATCCTTTGGGTTCAAGCCCCTTAGAATAGTTAAGGGTGCTAAATTTTTCATGTGGGACGTACTGTTGCCCACATCAGAAGATTGCGTCGCCGCGGCTAGCCGTGAGCTAATTAATAAAGAAATAATACTGCGTACAGAGTACGAAGGCCGACGTAAGACCAGGGTAACGGTATACGAGGTCCCTCCTCAGGTTATCGGGGAACATCTCGCGGCGTTCTTCTCTCAGTATGGCGAAATTCTGGGAGCTTCCTGTGATAGCCTGAGCGGGGGTGGAGCTTTGACATCATGTTGGACGAGAAAGCCTTCCGCTCCATCCCCAACTGTCTGGATGTTGGCGTCTTGAAATTACCGGTCATTGTGACGGGTCGAAGACCGGTATGCTGGAGTGTGGAGTGACTGGTCATCTCTCCTCCTCCTGCCCAGAGAAGAAGGCCTCTGGAAGTCAAGCGCCAGTTACCCAAGATCCCCTCTGACCGCGTCTCTAAATTCCGCCTCGCCTGTAATGGGCGTACCAGCCTCCGGGACCGGGTCGGTTAATCCTCCGGTCGGGCAACATCGAAAGCCACATTCCCCAAAGAGCCTTCGCCCGCTGCCGGTGCAGTTGTGGAGAAGGGGGAGGGGAATGGCTGGTTGCTGGTAAGGCCAGAGGGAAGCGCCGGACAGCGGGTCCTCAGTCCCCTGAAGCCCCTAGGAAGAAAGGCACATACAGCCCCACTCCCTCTAACAACGTTAAGGGCGATGCCCCGGCCTCTGAAGAATCATTTGAAGAAAAACAAAAAGATTTGATCCCGGTTATGAAAAGTCCGAGAAACTAAAAAGAATTAAAAAAGCGGCTGGATTCGGAAAGAAAAAGACCCAAGCCCTTCTACGTCCTCTAATAGACCCACCCTTCTCCAAAGAAACAACCCCCTCCATCGCCTGCTATTTCACCATCTAAGGCCAAACCCACCAGTAGAGATCCCAGCCCCTATAGACACAGATCTTTTTATACCCCCATGAACACACCCTCCTTCCCCCGTTAAACAAAAACCCACCCCCCCTTCATACCCCAAGCAATCACCGGCAAAAAATGCCGAGATGGCTCCTCCTGCTCCAAAGAGGCAAAGAAGCCCCTGCTCAGGAAGCTAAAGAAGAAAGGAAAAAAAGATTCATTTTCAACACAGGCGAGGAGGTATGCCGTATTTCCCCAGCCCAGGCCGAGAGAGCCAGGGACTACGGCAATAGAGTGAAAGAGCTAAAATACCTTCTCTCAATAAAGCAATTCGCCGATTTGGACATCGAATATCCTCAATTTCCCAAATGCCCAGAGGGTCCTGACAGTTATTAGGTCAGGACCTGCGGCTAATCAAGCCTGGGCGATGGTGGAGGAAGCGGTAAATGCCTGTAAGATGGCTTTGCCCATCGCCATTGTAGAAAATGACAATTTAAAAAAATTACAACAGTTCTGTGCAGGGAGGGTCCCCGTTTTAGTTCACCCATCCCTGTATAGAGCTCTTAAATTGACCTTCCCCTGGGATATCGGCGGTATCTCCCAAGACGGCACCATCAAGAATGAGATGGGCCATGGGTCTATGGGAGACGCGGTCGGTATCCTTACCCCGACCATGTTTAATGCTGGTAAACAACCCTAATCGGACTTCACAATGGCTCTCTGGTTAGCTACGTTGAATGTGCGGGGCCTGAGGTCCGAGTCTCGCAGGGCGAGGCTCTCTCGTGACCTTCAGCGCCTCGGGGTGAATGTTTGTTGTGTGCAAGAGACCCGTTTTTCTTCTCATGACCGTGAGGATATACTGTCTAAGGGGTTCGCCCTTTTTTCAGCATGTTTTGATGGTCGTTCGAGGGGTGTCTCTTGGCTAGTGAGCAAGTCTTTGGAGGCTGCATGTTCCCTTGTCTTCGCAGATCCGGCGGGCAGGCTTTGTGTGCTGGATGTTACTATAAAGGATAAGGCTTTACGTCTCATTGGGGTTTATGCGCCCAATAGTCATGCTGAGCGGCCTGCTTTGTTTCGGCAGATCGAGCCGTTTTTGAAGACTTCTCGTCGGGTAGTCTTAGCGGGGGGATTAGAGTGTCAAGTTTCCATTATATAGTTTACACGGATCATAGGTTTGTCCGGGTCCGTGTAAACTTAGATGTTAAGGTTAGATTGGCTGGTTACTGGAAATTTAACTGTTCACTTTTCGGTGAGCAGGATTTCCGGGACCAGCTGCTACTAATGATTCAGAGGGAATTGACGGGGCGGTTGTGGGTAACGCCTGGTGGGGAAAATTAAAATCAAAAATTAGAACGTTTGCTGCCGATTTTAGTCGTCGACTCAATCTAGATAGACGAGCGGCGCAAACGGCTTTAGAAGATAAAGTTGATCGGGCTGTTAAATCCCGTGTTAGTGGGGACGTAGTCTTAGCTAAGGCAGAGTTGGCCTCCTTGCTTATCAAGAAGGATCAAGCTCTGGTAGTTAGGGCTAGGCTAAAAAGAATGTCTTCTGAGGCGGCGAATATGGCCGCTGAATTGCGTGCAGAGGAGAATAGGAACGCGGATAAGCGACATATAGCGTGCGTCACATTGCCGGATAAGCGGACCGTGACTACAAGCGCGGGCATATGCGAGGCCTTTCGGCTTTATTTTCAGGATCTTTTCACCAGGGAGCTCGGTCTGAGCTCTGCTCAGTTCGATGCCTATTTGGCTGACTTTCCCTGCCTTGAGGCAGCTGAAGCGGCTAGGTGCGAGGGTCCCATAACAGAGTCGGAAATCTGGGATGCGCTGAAGCAGGTTGGCCTGGATAAGTCTCCGGGACTAGATGGACTTCCCTACGAAGTGTACTTGAGGCTGTCGCCCGTTTTTGTTCCTTTGCTGCAGCTGATTTACAACCACTGGATGAGGCAGGGGTCTTTACCTCGACGCTTCACCAGGGGTGTGATCAAGTTGTTGCGTAAGGACAAGAACGGTGGGGATGGGTTAGGGAACTTTCGCCCTTTGACGATGTTAAATACTGACTTAAAGATTTTGGCGAAGATCTTAGCCAACCGTTTGCAGCTTGTCCTGTCTCGTCTGATTGGCCCCTGAACAGACTTGTGCTGTGAAGGGCAGGACGATTCAGGATAACCTTCATATGGTACGCTTGATCTTAGAGCAAGTCGACAGTGAAGCCGCGCTGATCAATTTAGATCAGTCCAAGGCCTTCGATAGGGTTGACCATCGGTTTCTGGAGGCTGTCCTGTCGGCGGCCGGTTTCGGAGCCGACTTTCGCTCCTGGATCCGACTCTTGTATGCGTCCCCGGTGCGCTGGTGGAAGTGAATGGGGTAAGGTCGGGCCTTTCGTATTGTCTCGCTCCATTCGTCAAGGTTGTCCGCTATCGCCCTTGCTTTACGTTCTTGCGTTGGAACCATTCCTTCGCAAGTTAAAGGCGAATCCGGTCCTGCGCGGAATTACCCTGCCTGGCGCTACCACCTCGGCCAGGTATTCTGCCTATGCTGACGACGTTTCGGCTCTTGTGTCGAGCAGAGCCGAGATTGACGAAGTCAGCAAAGAAATAAGTGGGTATAAGATGGTAACAGGGGCCAGGATCAACCGTGATAAGTCTGTGGGCTTGCGGTTGGGTGCGTGGAAGGGAGTTTTCTTCCCGGACCTTTCCTCTGGACGGATGGGCCGATCAAGATACTCGGCGTCTGGTTCGGTCCTGATCTCCAGTTGGAAATGAACTGGTCGGAGGTACAAGGGAAGGCCGAGATCGCGATTAATTTGTGGTCTCGGAGGAGACTTTCCCTGAAGGGAAGGGCGGAAGTATGTGTTTCACATCTATCCGATCCTCCTCTACCGACTCTCTGTGCTTCCACTCCTGTATGCCCGGCTAATGTCATTAGTCCGGACCTTGTTCTCTTTCTTATGGAAGGGCAAGGCCCCTATGGTATCTCGCGAGGTCTGTTGCCTCCATCCCTCTGAGGGCGGTCTGGGGATGCCTAGCATTGAGATCCGTCAATATATGCTTCGCATTACCTTTCTAGACCGAATGTGTCGTGGGTCGAATGAGGAGGGTGCCTTTTGGAAAGAAGACGTCCAGAAACATTTCCCGTCCCTGAAAAGTGTGCACTCGTGCGAAGAAGAGGCTGGCCGTTTACCACGTGCCGAGTGCCCTTTTTATCGTGAATGTCGTCGCGCTCTGAAGCTCCTCTTACGGGCTTCGGATGGCCTCTCCAACGCCCAGGCGACCCATCCCGGAGTTAGGTTAGATTAGGTTTTTTGTAATTTTTCTTTTTAGTTTTTCTATTCCGGTAAACTTAGCTTGGGTGTATTTGCTCATTGTTCCCCTTTTATTTCTGTCCCTATTTTCTTTTCCTTTAGTTTAACTCCCCATCCCCTCCCTCGTTTGTTTTTTTTTAGGTTGTCAGTGATGTCAGTTCTCTGGTAGATGCGGGGCGCCTTTCGTTTCGTGTGTGTGTTTTTCGTATTTGTTGTTGTGTATGAATGAGTGTGTGCCTGTGTGAATGCTTGGGAAGAATGAGTGTGGTCTTATTTGCATAAGTCCCGCATCGTTTTCGTCCGGTTAACTGATATTTCTGCCACTTTCATTAGTTTGTGGGGGTTTTTTATTACTAACACTAATTTTATTTGGTTTCTTGTAAATATATTTTGTCATTTTGTATATTTTCATTGGGGTTCAATTTTAAAAGTTGTTGTTTTATGCCCCCCCCCACAGACAATATTTTGTACATAAGGGGATTATTTAGGTTTTTTCATGGAGTCAGAGAGGCATTTTGGTGTTTGTAGTAAGAAAGGTATGGATAAATGTGTTGTTTTGGTGAAAGGAATATTGTTCTGTATGATAGGGTCAGTGATTGTGGCTAGCTAAGTTTAATCTAAGACTTGTGATGACCGTCCTTTACCCCAATCCCCTTTTCGGCCTTGTGCCACATTTGTACATATGTGCAATAAATAATAGATTAAGAGATCGAATCCAGAGACTCTGCCCGACTGCGACTTAGTCAACCCATTCTGCAGGAACAGTCTTCCCAAGAATATACCAAAACTACCTGTAAATATTGTGTACCTTTTTTCATTGTTTCAATACATTTTGTTACGTACATTTTATGTTGTATTATTATTATTCCATGCTTATTCAAGCTTCAACAATGGCGACGAGGTATAAAGAACTTTACGTTTCGAAAAAAAAAAAAAGAATTAATAATTGATAGCCTTCAATAATTGGGACTAGTGGAAGAACCCAGGCTGAAAAAAAAAAAATCATTAATTAAAAGTCGAACATCTAATGGAACGGAAAAGTATTCTGAAGTTTGGACAGTTAAAACTAGTTAAAGGACGACGAAGCTTAAAGGAACGTTCACTCAGAAAAATCTGGAAGGTGGCGTAAACAAATAACGGCGAAAAAAAAAAAAAAATGCTGGCCGACTAAAAAAAAAAAAAAAAAATGCTGGCCGACTAAAAAAAAAAAAAAGCTGGCCGACTAAAAAAAACATGCATGGAATTAAAAGGAGCACAAATACCACGTGTCGACTTTGAAAGGTAAGCGAACTTTAAAAAAAAAAAAAATTTGTTTTTTTTTTTTTTGTTTGGTTGCTCAACAATATTTTATAAAGCAAGACATAAAATTAAAAAAAGGCGTAAGTTGTTTTTTTTTTTTTTGTCTGCTTATAGTATATTCGTGGATAAACAATTTAAAAGTATATTCTTTGTTGCATGAACACTATCAGCTAAAAATGGAGGAATTATCCAAAGTCATAGCTGAATTGTTTGAAGCCCAGCAGTTGAGTCAAGCTGAATTATTCAAATCCCAGCAGTTGAGTCTGCAACAACAAAGTGAACAGGTTGCCTTATTAAAGAGAACAACAATTAGCACAGCAGAATTATCAAGAAAGGCAAGAGGAGTTGAGTCAGCAACGTCAAAGGGAACAGGAAGAAATGTATGTCAAGGTTTTGGAAATTCAAAAGTTAACATTGGGGAAATTAAACAACATTCAGCCAAATGAAAGTAACTCTTCATATTCTAATAACATCATATTTAATTCGTTGGAAACTTTCAACTATGTGCCAGACGAAGGAAAAACGTTTGAAACGTACTTTAAACGATATGAAGATATTTTCCACACAGACTGTGAAAACTGGTCGAATTCAAGAAAAGTCAGTCTATTACTAAGAAAGCTAGGTACAGCAGAACATAGCAAATTTGTAGATTTTATTCTACCGAGAAGAACAAATGAATTGGAATTCTCGGAAACAGTGAAATTGCTAAAGGAGTTGTTTGGAGCAAATATGTCGCTTTGGCATAAGCGATGGTTATGCATGAATGTCGCTAAATCCGACGATCAGGATTACTTAACTTATGCATCTATAGTGAATAGACATTGTGACAATTTCAGATTGGCAGAGATTACGGTTGAAGAATTCAAGTGTTTAATTTTTGCTCAAGGTCTGGTATCCAGTAAAAGTGCCGAAATAAGACGTAGAGTTTTGTCTAAACTCGAATCTGAACAAAACCTTACCCTGCAAAAAAAGTTAGCAGAGGAGTGTCAGCGGGCCGTAAGTTTAAAGAAAGAGTCTCAAAAAATTGAAGAAGCTGGTATTGCTTATATTAAAAAAGTGAAGAAACAGTCAAATTACCCATCAGAAAAAATTGGATTAAAAATTCGGCGTATTTTAAAATAGAAAAAAAAATTAAATGAAAAGAATGAGGAAGGAAAAAATGGTTCCGCCATTTAATTGTAGACAGTGCAACGAAAGACATTGGGAGGTAAATTGCCCATATAGAAATAAAAAATGTTTTCGTGTGCCACAAGAATGGTCACAAAGGGTCGTGTTGTAAAACGAAAAAAAGTCAATAGCCGAATTAGTCAAACAAATTCAAATATCAAATCAGATAGAGATTTGAGGAAATATGTGACGACTGAAATATTTAAAAAGAATATCAAATTTCAACTCGATTCGGGTTCAGATTTAACAATAATGAACTATAAAACATGGAAAATTTTAAAAAGGCCTACAATAATGAAGTCAACGAAACGCGCTCGAACAGTGACTGGAAAGGAAATTAAATTCGAAGGCGAGGTTGTACTTCCCATGAAATTGAACAGGATAGTTAAAAAAAAAAAAAGTTTTCATTCTGAAAAATGGAGAAAACTTGATGGGTACAGATTTTATTGAAACATTCGAATTGTGGGATAAACCGTTAAACTCTTTCTGCAGAAAAGTAGAAAGTAATACGCAAACAAGACAGGACATTATTGAGGAATTAAAAAAAGTTTCCGGAAACTTTCACACCTGGTCTTGGAAGATGTAACAAGTTTGAAGCCAAATTCGAATTAAAGGAAAATACTATGCCAATTTTAAAAAAGAAACGTAATGTGCCTTTCGCAAGTGTAGAGAAAATTAACGAAGAACTTGATAGGTTGGGAAAATGGGAATTATTTCGAAAGTAGAATCTAATTCATGGGCTGCGCCGATTGTGTGCATAAAAAAGAAATCAAACCAAGTCAGAGTCTGCGTTGATTTTTTTCGACAGGGTTGAACTCGGTAATTAAGGACTACCATTACCCGTTACCGAGTCCGGAGGAGATTTTTAACAAGCTAAATGGTGGAGTTATATTTTCAAAATTGACTTATCAGATGCCTATCTCCAAATTCCCGTCGAAGAGGAATGTTCGAAGTTACTAGGGATAAACACGCATAGAGGGTTATTCAAGTACAACAGGCTTCCTTTTTGGTATTAAAGTGGCACCTGCCATTTTTCAACAATCTATGGACGTCATGCTGAATGATTTAGACTTTGCGTGCGCTTACTTAGACGACATCATAGTAAAGGAGCGAATCGGTCGACGAACATCGAGAGCATCTCAATCAAGTATTTAAAAAAATTCAGGACTTTGGATTTAAAGTCAAAGAGTCAAAGTGCGAATTTGGTTTGGAGGAAATTAAGTATTTAGGGCACATAATCAACAAAAAATGGCAGATGTCCAGATCCGGAAAGGTCCATTGCGATTAGAGACATGCCGACGCCCACTAATGTGGCGATGCTACAAAGTTTTCTAGGGCTTGCAAATTATTATCAAGCGTTCATTAAAGGAATGTACAATTTAAGAGCTCCGTTGAATGAACTGCTAAAAAAAGACAAGGCATGGGAATGGACGGTAGAATGTCAGAAAGCCTTTGATGAAATAAAGAAAATGCTTACGTCCGACCTCTTTTTAACCCATTACAATCCAAAACTGGATATTGTAGTGGCAAGTGACGCTAGTTCATACGGGATAGGGCGCGTATTCACCACATAATGCCAGATGGTTCTAGAAAACCAATTGCACACGCTTCGAGAACTTTGCTCCCAGGAGAAAGAAGTTACTCTCAGATAGAAAAGAGGCACTGAGTATCATTTTGCCATACAAAATTTCACAGGTACATCCACGGCAGACATTTTATCCTTGAAACGGATCATAAACCACTGATCACCATTTTTGGTTCAAAGAAAGGGTTACCCGTTTATACAGCAAATCGTCTGTTAAGATGGGGAACCATTCTTCTCAATTATGATTTTCACATAAAGCACCTATCATCCAAAAAGATAATTCATGCGGATAGTCTATCAAGACTAGTACCGAGGCAAGAAGAAAGATTCGAAGAATCAATTATTGCAAATATCAGAGCAGATTATGAGGTGAAAAGCATGGTAAACAACATTGTAAGAGAGCTACCGGTTACGCTAAATGAAATTAAAAAAGAAGCTGAAAGCGATGATTTCATTTTAGAAATTAAAAGCAAAATTATATGGTGAGAGAGTAGTAATACCAAAAAAGTTGCAGAAAAGAATACTTCGGGACTTTCATATGGGTCACCCGGGTATTAATAGAACAAAAAGCTTAATGCGAAGCTTTTTCTATTGGAAAGGAATGGATGTGGATATCGAAAACATGGTTCATCTATGTAAGGGGTGTGCGTTAGCAGCTAAGGCACCACCTATAGTATACAAACCATGGCCCAAGACGGATCATCCGTGGACAAGATTACACATTGATTTCGCTGGTCCAGTAGAAGATTTTTACTACTTAATAGTGGTAGATAGTTTTACAAAATGGCCGGAAGTACTACGCTGTATAAAGCCTACGTCCAATACCACAACAACTTTTTTGCATGAACTATTTGCACGGTTCGGTGTGCCAGAGTGTATTGTGAGTGACAATGGTACACAATTCACTTCTGAAGAATTTAAGGAATTTTGTGAGTTATATCAAATTAACCACATAACGACGCCTCCGTATCATCCGAGGTCTAATGGACTCGCAGAAAGATTTGTCGATACTTTAAAGCGTGCTCTGAAGAAAGCCTCAGGAGTTCCAACGGAAAAGGCGCTTCAGCAATTCTTACAAGTATACAGAATCACGCCAAACCAGAGAACACATTCAAACATGGCACCAGCTGAACTAATGTTCGCTAGGAAAGTTAAGTCAGTGTTTGACAAGCTTTTGCCAGGAAAAATACAGTAAAAAATACCATGTATACAGCGAGAAAAAGATACACTCCCGGAGAGAAGGTGTTTTTCAAGTGCTATAAAAACAACGTTGAGTTCTGGGAACGAGGCATAGTGGACAAGAGAATCGGTGACCTGATTTACATAATTAAAGGGCCGAAGAATACTTATAAAAGGCACCAAAACCAACAAAAAAAGATTACGGTATAGAGCAAGAAGAGTGTATACCGGATGAGGACGAAGATCCCATTGATATAATGTATGATATGTTTCAGGTAGAACCTCCACAGAATACACCTGAACCAAGAAGATCCGGTAGGAAACGGAAGTTGACGGACCCATTGAACGTGAATCCAAAACGGAAAAAATATTAAAATTAGGCAAATGGATCTACAAAGAAATAGCCATAATCATCAACCCATATAGGAAGCCAATTTGAAATCCAAAAGGGATTCCAAGGCTTGGGAGGAGGGTGTTGTGTATGATACACCTAATTTACATAAGTGGAGTACCGACCATATAAATATGGGTTGGTACCGGAAGACGAGGGAAGATTAAGAGATCGAATCCAGAGACTCTGCCCGACTGCGACTTAGTCAACCCATTCTGCAGGAACAGTCTTCCCAAGAATATACCAAAACTACCTGTAAATATTGTGTACCTTTTTTCATTGTTTCAATACATTTTGTTACGTACATTTTATGTTGTATTATTATTATTCCATGCTTATTCAAGCTTCAACATTCCTGCAGGTCAAATTCTGATGTTCTGACAATTGGAGAAATTATTTTATCATGCTGTAGATAAAAATGGTGAAGTCCTGGCTGTAGCTTTGTACATCTCGAAAGATATCGACAGGGTTTGGTATAAAGGTCTCTCCACAAGCTGAAGAGATTGCAGTGTCTCCGGCCAAATTTGTGAACTGATCCAGTCTTTCCTATCAAATTGTGACATGAAAGTTATCCTTAATGGCCACTCGTCTAGATCCTTTCGTATTAATGCGTGTGGCCGCCAGGTCTCAACTACCGGCCCTACTTTGTGTTTAATCTTCATTAATTGCATTCCAGATAGCATCAACTCTCAACTTGGTATTTACGCAGATGGCACAGCCATATAAGCCCGTCTCACAGTAGTAAGCCTGATCAGTTCGATGACATCAAAATGGCAACCGATGTCCAAAACGACTTTCAACCTGTTGTTGATTGGGGAAAATGAGGGCTTGTTAATTTTAACGCCTAAACTGCTCTCCGTTAATATGAGAGACCTTTATCTGCTTTTCATCACCATGGCTGATTCTAACCACCATAAAATGAACTTGTTTCGCTTTCTTGTGAATGTTCCCGGCTAACATGAAGTTGAAAGACTATATTGAATCCATTGCTAGGTCAGCTGCTAAGAAAGTTGGTTCACTGTGTCACGCTAGACAATTTTTCTCCCCAGAATCTATCTTGCATATCTATACGTCTACGATTCGTCCATCGTTGGAATATAGTGCCCCATCTTGTCCGGGGCTCTTGATATTTACCTTGAGCTACTTGATAAAATGCAAAGAAGAATCAGCAATATTATTGCTCCTGATCTCGCATCTCGGCTTCAGTTATTTTCTCGCCCGCATAAAGCTGACACTTGTGCCTTTTCTATAAATACTTTCATGGTAATTGTTGTGATGAGCTCTTCGCTATCGTACGTAGATTTTTTTTTTTGAATTTAAGCGAAGTAATAGACTGTTGTCAAGATCACAGCAATTTACAGGTGAGTTGGCTAGGAAAAAAAAAACAACATAAATCTCATGCTAACACTTTCTTTTCTCGTACTTCTCGATTGTGGAACTCCCTTCCGGCTCCATGATTTCCAGCCAACTTTAATCTGCAAAGATTTAAATGCTATGTCAATCACTATCTACCGTTATCCTGATTACTTTCTTTGGTTCACGCTCATTAATAACATTTCTGTCTCTAATTCTTTCACAGATGATTAGGAAAGAGTTGGATGAGAATAATAGCGCTTACGAACGTGCAGTAGCCCAGAAAATTCACTCTGATGAGAAAATAATTTGTTGGTCAGGGCTTCAGGCTGGACACGGAGGCCTTAATCAAATACTCAGAGAAGTTCGCCATGTCCTGGGCGAAGAAGATGGTTGCTGAAATATGTCTGACAACGGGACTCCGCAACATGTTACACAAACAGAAAAAAAAATGTCATGACTCTCAGGCAATGTCAGCGACATCAGCATCCCTTACATCTTCTTGATTATTATGTGTGGGGCGCCGTTGAGCGGGAAGCCGAGAAAACTTCTTTTAACACCAAAGATGAACTGAAGGCAAGAATTATGGCGGCGTTCACCAACTTAAACAAGGAGACCGTCCAGAAGAGATGCAGGATATTCCGAAGTCGCCTGCGGGCCGTGGTTTAAGCCAATGGCGATTGTGTTGAATAAATTTACTCTTCAGTATTTCAAGATATTTTTGTAATTTTCATAAATATATCTGTTAAAACAAAATGTTACTGTTATAGTCATTAGAGCGTAATGTAGTTTTCCGGCAGTTTATTCACCCCATTCTGTATATATATATATATATATATATATATATATATATATATTAATGGGGGCATGTATATATGTATATAAGTGTGTGTTCTCTTTGTAAGTTTTGGTGTGGGTGTGTCTGTGTGTATGTGTGACGGTGTGGATGCGGCAGTGGGTGTGTGTGTGTGTGTTTGCGCCTGGGCTCGGGACAAAATTTTATTATCAATATCTTTCTTCTATACTCCGCGTCCCCACATGATATAATCTATTATGGCTCTCTACAACTTCCTATCCGTTTGCCTCTAAGCTGTTTTTCGCTTCCTCATTGTGTCTAAGGAATTTCCGCCTCTTTTTTTTTTTTTTTTTACAGAGTATCATTTACTTAGGTTGAAAGAAAAACAGCCATATATATATATATATATATATATATATATATATAGATAGATAGATGGATTAGAGAAGGGTTAGAAGTTATTGATCTCTCTTCCCTCTCTCTCTCTATATATATATATATATATAGATAGATAGATAGATTAGGGAGGTTAGAATGTATTGATCTCTCTCTCTCTCTCTCTATATATATATATATATATATATATATATATATATATATATACATACAAACATAGATAGATAGATGTATACAGACCGAAAGATATGAGAAGATGTAGATAGATATGTACAGATTGATATAGATAATGACGGTTTATATAGATAGATAGAAAGAAAGAAAGAAAGAAGGAAGAGGTCGTGATTTTGAGAGATAGACAGATGAGGTATACATGAACTAATTAAGGTAGAAATAGAATATAATTCCATTTGCTGTAAAGGAACTTCCTGCATTGATATGAATTTGAATCCGCTGAAATCTAATTTTAACGAAATTTGGTTTCGAAGATTCTAAAATTTTCACTTTCAATATTGCCACTTGAAAATAATTTTCACCAATTCCTGTAGCATTTTTACGAAATTTTTTCTCTCTATTTTTCTCTGAAATTCTTGACGTTCAACGAATGCATTTTTCTGCCACAATTCTTGTCACTGCTTTTCCACCTTTCCATCGGAGTACATCGGACACAATTTTATAAAAAAGCCAAAAAAACAAAAAAAAAAAAAAGTAATCCATCATTCAATAAATCAAATTGCTGTATCTTTTGCAACAGTGCAGATTTTGTTTCCAACACCGAATAATTGAAATAACAATTTTAGGAAGTTTTGGGCTAGTCCGTTTTGCTCGCTAATTGCTCTTGATTGCAAGAACACAAAAGAGGGTTGAATTTTCTACTGAGTCTAATGTAACGCTGTTATTATTTCCATTGTCAAAGCTCGACCGAAATTCTATCTAGCGATTGCTATATATTTATCCCCAAAACTGGAATTTGTCCAAATCCTAAAATTACCTCCCTTGCTTTTATTCATCTCTTTATTTATTCGTTTATTCATTTATTTATATATTTGTAATTACTAAATACACGCCAAGACTGCTAAAAGCATGTATGGACGCCTGGCAAATAGCATTGCTTTGATCATATACAGTAGAAGTCCTCAGTTGCAAACCTCTTCATATCCAAACATCGTCATATCCGAACTTCTCTGTGTTGGCATTTAGATGGAGGAATATGCTATATTCTAATATTTTTTTTTATGTTCTTTGCAGATAATTGTTAATAACTTGAAATTTAACAATACATGAGGACTCGCAGAAAATAAAGTTCTTCTTGAAGAAAAATGAAAAGAAATTCTTTCAGGTTACATCTAAAATTAGAGATTATTAAAAAAAAAAAAAACTGAACGCAGCTCCTAATTCGTTGAATTTGCAAATTAAGAAACCAGGATTGCAGAATCTGAATGAAACACTAAAACTTGTACTTGAAGATGATCCAATGAACACTCTCACTTCGAAGAACTTTATAAAAAAAATGGATAAATAAAGACATTAATGAATTACAAAATAATTCAAGGACAGAATCATTTCAAAATTATTTAGATTGAAAGAAATGGAGGAAGAATTAAATTTTTCCTATAATGGCGAAAATATGAAAGCAAATGAAGAAGACATGAAGAATTTGATTGTAAAGTTCGTGGTAGTTGCCGTTTGCAAATTTAATGATGTGTTTTCTCCATATCGAAAGACACATCAGCGCATTAAGCTTTATAGTTCCCCATTCTTTAAGCTGCGGCCTACTCCTGACCGTTTTGAAGTAGTATGACCTGTTCATTATGGCCGCTCTCTCCCGTGAAGTGCCACTTTCCAAGGGTGTTCGTTGCTGGTGTTCAGAGTGGGCGTTCGTTCTTGTGCTTCGTGTTAACGGAAGTCTCTGTGCCTTTCAGCATGCACTTCCTCCTCCTCGACTTTCTGTGGTGAGAACAACATTTCGTCGGTGTTAATAAATGATGGAGAAAAATCTTTGTTCAGTAGTACAGAATGTAAAAGTGCACGTCATTTCCAGAAATGATTTACGTTTAAACCCCCCCAAAAAAAAAAAAACTAGAACAGCTAAAAGTAAGCGAAACGAGAAACAAAATAAGAATGGCAACAGAACATAAGACTTATTGAGAATTAAGCATTGCAAATTAATATTTACTATCGAGAGACGCTTAATTTCTCATATATTCTGATAATTTCTTGTGTTTTGTTAAGTTATATTACAAATGCCACATTATATCCGAACCCGTCCTCATATTCAAACTACTCTGAAATCCGAATATGAGGACTTCTAGTGTATTTCTAAATGCTGCAAGTGTATTTGATATGATAAAATAAAGAACAAATTGGAAATGTTTATCAGTCGAACAAGTTTTAATTTTATTCTATTTATTTTTCTTTTCTTTTCTTTGCAGATAATTCTTAGTAACTTGACATTTCTCAGCTCATATTGTTTCGCACAGAAGAAACGTCAACTAGAAGAAAAAAGAAAATAAATTCTTTCACGTTGCATCAGAAATTACAGAATACTGAAAAACCGGACAAAGCTCCGAATTCGTTGAATCTGCAAATTAACAAACAAGGATTGCAGAACCTGAACGAAACGCTATGACTTGAGCTTGAAGATGATTCACTGAATAGCCTCACTTCGGATTTTAGCGTGTTCAACTTTTAATCGCGTTCAACGAGACTTTTCCGAGATTAAAACAACGTACATTCGAATCTCGCCAAGAGTTTATCCTTTTTTTATGAGTAAAGTCGTGGTAGAAATCAATCGGAGAATAAAGAATAAAGTAACAACAATTAAAGTTTAATCATGATAGAAGAGTGGTTCGTTTTCCAGGGGAATAAATATAGATTTTAGAAGTACAGTAGAAGTCCTGATATCCGAAAGTCCTCTTATCCGAACTGCTCAGTGTTGCCATTTAGAGGCTGTAGGAATATACTACATTCTAATATTTTCCTTTACTTTGTAGATAATGGTTAGTAACTTGAAATTTCTCAAAGCATAATGTTTCACAGAAGAAACTTCAACTGGAAGAAAAGTAAAAGGAATTTTTGACGTTACATCAAAAATTAGAGAAAAACTGGACGAAGCTCCTCATTCTTTGAATTTGCAGAATCTGAACGAAACACCAAAACTTGCGCTTGAAGATGGTCCACTGAAAAAATCTCATTTCGGATAACTTAAAAGAATGGATAAATGAAGACGCTAATTAGACGCAAAAGAATTCAACGATAGAAACGCTTCAAAATGAGTTGGATTTCCATGAAATACAGGAAGAATCAAATTTTTCTGATAATGGTGAATATATGAAGGATGAAGAAGAAGACTGGGACTCAGGAGTGAAAACTATTGATGAGGTCAGCAGATTCATAGAGAAAAATCTTTGTTCAGTAGTACAGAATGTACAAGTGCATGTAATTTTCATTTTCATTCTAAGTTACTTTTAATCAATATCATCATTTTAGTGCGTTCAACTTTTAATCGCGTTCAACGAGACTTTTCTGAGATTAAAACAACGTACATTCGAATCTCAGTGTTGCCATTTAGAGGCTGTAGAAATATACTACATTCTAATATTTTCCTTTACTTTGTAGATAATGGTTAGTAACTTGAAATTTCTCAAACTATAATGTTTCGCACAAAAGAAACTTCAATTGGAAGAAAAAGTAAAAGGAATTCTTTTACGTTACGTCAGAAATTAGAGAAAAACGAGACGAAGTTCCTAATTCGTTGAATTTGCAGAATCTGAACAAAACACCAAAACTTGCTCTTGAAGATGGTCCACTGAATACTCCCATTTCGGATAACTAAAAAGGATGGATAAATGAAGACGCTGAGATTTCAACGATAGAAACGCTTCAAAATGAGTTGGATTGCCATGAAAGAGAGGAAGAATCAAATTCTTCCGATAATGGTGAAAATATGAAGGATTATAAAGAAGACAGAGATTCAATACAGAAAGCTATTGATGGAGAAAAAAAATCTTTGTTCAGTAGTTCAGTAGTTAAGTGCACGTCATTTACAGAAATGCCTTACTTTCAAAAATTCAACAGCGAAAAGTAAACGAAATGAGAAAAAGAAGTAAGAAAGGCAACAGAAAATAAAACTTATTGAGCATTAAACATTTCAAATTAATATTTACTTTCGCGAGACATTTAATTTTCCATATATTGCGATAGGTTCATGTGTTTTGTTAGGCTAATAGTTATATTACACATACCATATTATATCCCAACATGTTCACATATCCGAAATACTCTGAAGTTCGGATATGAGGAATTCTACCCTATTTCGTATGAGAACAAACAAAATACAATTTAACCGTCATATTATGCTCTTACTATTCTTCCATAGTTCGCATATACATTACGTCCTTTCAATACTTCATAAAATACGAACTACACTGTTTTGATCGAGGGCAAAGTTCGCATGTACGTTACGCCCTGGCAATACCTCATAAAATATGGACTACATTGTTTTGATGGAGGGCAAAGTTCGCATGTACGTTACGCCCTGTCACTACCTCATAAAATATGGACTACATTGTTTTGATCGAGGGCAAAGTTCGCATGTACGTTACGCCCTCTAAATACCTCATAAATAATGGACTACACTGTTTTGATCGAGGGAAGAGTTCGCATGTACGTTACGCCCTGTCAATACCTCATAAAATTTGGACTACACTGTTTTGATCGAGGGCAAAGTTCGCATGTACGTTACGTCTTTTCCTACCTCATAAATAATGGACTACACTGTTTTGATAAAAAGTTGGACGTTACGCCCTGTCAATACCTTTTGGACTACACTGTTTTGATCGAGGGCAAAGCGGGTAGACATATCATAGACGTTGTTTGGATTCTTTTAAAAAAGAAAGAAAGAATGCGAAAAAAGAGTCGAAGATAACGCTCTCGTCTGTTTAAAATCCGCGTCAGAAAAGACTTTATCTTGTTGAGAAAAAAAAAAAAACAAGAATAAACTGTTCACTATAACACAGGGGCCTAATTTTCATGGCAACAGATTCAGCAATTAATTCGATATAATCAGTCCAGATCATATCAGAAGAAAACGATAGATCGAAAAAGTGCGCTAAGCTACTCACTTGGAGGTTAGCATCAGCCATAGCGATATAGTCAGAACAAAGTTCTCTAAGACGCTTAAAAGAGAATCGTTTAATTTTGGATGGGTTACAATTAACAAGTCATATTATCATTTCAACCCAAGCAAGGCAATTAAGCCTCTAAGACGCAAGGTGTTATTGAGTGTTAGAGAATCTGAGGAAAAGCTACTATGTAGAGAAAACATAAAAAAACAATAATTAATAAGAAAATAGATAACGACTGACATTGCATTTAAAATTTTGAAGCAGTATTCAATTTACGGACAAATTGTAGACTTATGAATACGCAAGATAGATTTTGGTGATAAATATTGTCTGTCATAAAACAGTGACCAAACCTTCCTGGTAGCAGACTTAACAATTACTTATATATATATTCTAAATGGACACTATTTACATTATTCGGACTATTGTCACTACGTTTCGGCCGTTGTACGCCCCGGCCTTCTTCAGGTGGTTGGAATGTCGAACTGAACTCTTTATTTCGCTATTTCCCCGTGTCATGTCTAATGGATGTCAGTTATCCACTTAAGGCTACATTGCACAGTGGATAAAGGCGTTAGTTAGATCCAGTGACAGGACCCAAAAGACTTGTGAGTTCAATACCTGGTTAAGGCAGTGAAGAACTTGGAGAGGTGAATTAACAGGAGATAACTGATAATTGACATCCATTAGACATGGCATGTGGAACTAGACCAGTCTATACCAGCGAGCAAAATAACGGGTTCAGTTCGACATTCCAACCACCTGAAGAAGGCCGGTGCGTAAAACAGCCGAAACGTTGTGATAAATATGGCAACAAAAATGAGGACAATAGCCCGAATAATATAAATAGTGTACATAATACCTCATCTCAGAAATCTAGGCAGATATTCCAAACGGTGTTACTAAAAAACTTTCAATTGAGAATTGAGTTACTGTGTTGGAGGTTAGCATCAGCCATAATGATGGTAGGCTTAAAAGTATTAAGGGAAGGAGTCAACCATAAATGTAATGCACTAGCAGACAAGACCTATTAGGTGTAAGACTCGCAGATTTAGATTTAGATAATGGCCTAGCGGATTAAACTAATTATTCAGAAATTTGACGCCATGTTCAATTCACTACTGATACTGCTAGACTTGACACGGTGTTAGTGGAAACAGGTTTAACTATGAAATATAAACGGCGAGATAGGTCGATGCATAGATGCTGAATGAGAAAAAATCCTTCTTGCAATAATAAGGAATACGAGGTTAGTCTGAAAGGTAACTGGACCGGTGTCACGAATATATATATTTCAATTCCAAACAACAAACTACATGGATTCCCCTTCAAGGTACCCCTCCTGATTATAATGCATGTGTCCATCTTTCTCTGATGTGCTTCTGTGCACCCCTCAGCTCTGTCGTTAGAGTCCTCTTGATGGACCACATGTCTTCAAAACGGGTCTCCTTGATGATCCCGTTGAGCTTGTATAAAAGAAAAAAAACGTCACACGGAGCCATATCGGGTGAATAGGGGGTTGTTCCAGTACGGCGATGTTTTACTCGGCCAGGAACAGCCGAATGCTCAGGGTTTTGTGAGCAGGTGCATTATCGTAGTGAAGCATTCACGATTTCTCCTGCCACAACACTCGCCTCTCCTCGCGGACTGAATGAAGCGAAAGCCACAGGATCTCTTTGTAGATTTGCTGATTCATCGTCTGGCCCTGTGTCAAGAATTCACTGTAGACGATACCCCTCATTCCAAAGAACGTGATCAGTCCCGTTACTTTTCAGACAGATCTCGTAGGAAACCACCTGTGAATAATGTAGACAGACATATAGCTTAAAGACACTTAAATGATAATGGTTTCATTGGGGATTCGTTACAAATAAAAATCAACTTATTGCCTCTATTAACAACGGATTGAAAGTTATTTTCAAGATCATCAGCTAATGTTACTTCGCAGAACCAATCAGTATGTAAAATAATCATTTCCTATCTATGACTTGTGAATTCAAAATATAGACTTCTTCCTCTCACAGAATATTGTTAATAAATTAGCGGATTTGATAACACATAAGAATCCTCCTTTATTTTTCATACTTCAGTATTATGGAGTTTCTACTAAGATGTGTATATACGTTAGTTGTGAAAAGAGTAACCTCACGTAATGGGAAATCGAAGATTAGAGTTCAAATATCTATCGGTTTCGTTACATTCATTTACCCGCCATAACCCTTCAGAATGCTATGAATCCATTTCCTCTCTCAGCTATGGGTTAAATAGTAGAACTTGTATCATGGTTTGGTCTGGTTTGTTTTACGGCATATCAACCTCAATGTGTTATTTAATGCCGGCAAAATTGGTTTTGTTTGTAATATTTAAAAAAAAAAATGTATTGCTGATAATATTTATTTCAAAAATATATTGCTGGTAATATTTTTTATAAAAATTATATTGCTGGTAATATTTTTTTCAAAAATGTATTGCTGGTAATATTTTTTTCAAAAATGTATTGCTGGCAATATTTTTTTTTCAAAGATGTATCGCTAGTAAAAAATTTTCAAAAGCATTATTGCTGGTATTAAAATCTATTTTATACATTTATAATGTTTCCACCCCTTTATGGGCATTAACTATTTGCCCAAAGCTGGGACCCTAACAGGTGCTACCACCCCGAGTCAGGGTGGACCTGGGAACACCAGTAATTAAGAGGTGGTTCCACGCTCCTCAAAACCTTCTCATCAAAGGACTTGCAGTCGGACATTGTTAATCGTCTTATCCAGGACGCGGATGTTTATCGTCATACCCAGCTGAAAAGATCGTTTCCATATCTATCTATCTATCTATCTATCTATCTATCTATCTATCTATCTGATAAATATGTTACCGTAACTTTTACAATATTAAAAAAAGTACGATTGGTCGGGTAAACAAACTGTTATAATTTAATTATTTTTTTAATATGTTCTCTAGAAATGTGTTAATAAATATAATATTTAACTTATATTAAATCCCTAAATTATTTGTAAATTAAATAAATATTTAAATTGATAGCAAGCATTTCTTCGTTTTTATTTTAGACATCTAAATTACTATCAAGCATTAAAATCTATTCTTTACATAAATTGCTAAAACCCAATTACAGCCTCTTTCCCTTTACTTCCCTCTCCCTCTTCTTTCTTTTTCCTTTTTCTTTTCTCTCTTCTCCCCTCCCATTTCAATATATCACTTACGTTAAGTTAACCGTTGAAATAAGTCAAGTTCTGGTCACTCCTCCTCCCCCAATAGTAAGTATGACTGAGAGAGATATGAAATTAATCCCTCCCTAAACTCTACCATGTCTCTTCAACTACTCCTTTTACACTCTCTGTTAAATTACAAAAACTTACACTATTTTTCGTTTCATTTCATTTTTGGAAGTGCTATCTGATGATCCGGCGTCATTTAAAAGGGCTCTGGTGAAATAAATTATTATAATGGTACCTTAAAGTGATCTGTTTTTGTTTAAAACATATATATATATATATATATATATATATATAAAAGAACAATATAAGGAAAAAAGTTTGGCAAACATGGGCCTTTGTGCCTGCAAAACGACATGGTAAAAGGACGGTTTTTCAATTGACACGGCCCTTATTTTAACTACGATGATATATCATGCGAAAATATTGAGATAAAATATACGGATTAAATTGATATATAAGTAAATTATGAACAGAAATAGATGCATTATATATTACATGAAGATATTGACAAATAAGCGATTAGGAGATACAGCAAAAAATATTTCAAAGAGCTTTTAAAACAGGACATTGTGGAAAGCCATTATCACCCAATTCTTAAATAGACACGACAGATAGAAATATAAATTAGGAGATTTTTATGTGACTTGCTATCGAATAACATTGCTTTTAAATAATGCGTCCTTTGAAAAAGTGTAACAATATAAATTTATGTTAATTTTATTGATTTAGATTATTGTTAAAATTTGATTTAAATGTTATATATAAAGATGACATGATCTACGTTGTCTTATAAATGTCTTCCCTTAGGAACTCCGCAGTAATACATAATGTTGATTTTAAATTATATTTGTAGATCTACGATTTTAAACAAGACGTAATCTTTATAACACATTTGAATGCCTGTATATGATTGTGTCACACTTTTTCAGTTAAAGGGATACAACTCTCTAACTTTCAATAGCTCATGTTGCAGAAATATTGGATTCGTTACTGTCATTGTTTTCAGTGATTTTTACGTGATTTTTTTCAGACAATTTTTTTTACGATAACAATTTTCATAACTTGGAAATGATTTTGGAAACAGTCGAAATGAATTGCAAAATCCAGCAGAAGTTATCCATGAACTAAAAATAATTGTTTGCACGGAAAGTAAGGACCTACGTACATCAAATTTTCTTTAAATTAAGCGGCGACAGAAGAATTATCGTTGCACTTTTAAAATGTAAGCTTAAATATTAATGCAATACTTAAATGCAGCGATCAAATTTGAGTTCTTCCGAAGTTTATTGTCTATTGCATCTACTCATACATACCTATTGTTATGAAGCAGATGCAGTTAGCTTAAATGCACCCTGATCTGGCGGTTTTGAAGCTAGTAATAAATAAATCCAGTATTACGTGCTGCTTACAGCTACACACTTTAGAAGAACTTTTGCAGTGAATAATATATTAATGCCATATTTGGTCTAGTGCTCCTACAATACATCTAGAGATGCTTGACAAATTTCGAAGAAGGATCTGTTTTTTAAACTAATGCTCGCCTAATATAACTCCTATTCGATCGGGAAAAAGTGTGAACCAGCCAGGTGCGAACCTATCTACTCTTATTGGGAGGGGAGATAAAATAAATAATTAGTGAATAACATTTCAGAGCCTAGTCGGAATGTTTATACCTATAGAGTGGATGTAGACTTTGGAAAACGCGAGTTATTCTGTCTTCTTGATTACTGTTCTTTTATTACTGTTCTTTTATAGTCCTTTCTACTTATTTCTGTACACTAATGTATTTCCAGTCTTTCCCTTCCAGTAACCGCTAGTGACACAAAACGTGTCACTGGTGGTAGCTAAAAGGAATATGACATTGTTGTGACTCTACTAGTATGAAATTACGATTAAAAGAGTTCATGTAAAAGCCGCGTATAAAATTGGGAGGGTTGACAAAGATAAAAACGTTAAGTTGAAAATAGGAATTTAAATATCGAGCAAGAAAAAAAAAAAAAGTTTTTTTTTTCATGTCAAGGAGAGTTATCTGAACATGTCATTGTTTTAATAGTTGAATGTTTTGGTATTTGAAGGTCATTGACGACCGAGGAGTGAATTTGAGTAAAGCCAAAAGAATTGGCAAAGCCGGGTTTTGTAAACATGCGACTGGGCAGGAAATTATTTGAGTCATATTGGGAAATCGGCAAACAAAGTGAATTCATTGGAATTCGAGAAACAAATGAATTCTTTCTCGATTTGAAATAAATTTGTGTCCCTCTCTTAAATATCACGGTCATTATGCTTTATCAAATCTATTCAGTCATGGACAATTCTTTTTTGACCTCGGGGAGAAACGGAAAAGACATCTCCGAGATCATCATCAATTTCTGCATCCTTCCCTCCAGCTGTCTCTGTCAGACATCACTGTCGGCAGGTCCTCCAGATGATATAGGTTCTATAGGAAGGTGTTACTCACAAGTTCTGGTTTACTTTTTCAGGAGTGACCGGCAAGGCGAAGCCATCTCTCTCTTAGCGAAACTAAGCGTCAAATGATTCTTCTTGGTGTTTCATCAGTGTCATTGTTAAGCAAAGACAGATTTTACAGTGACCTTAAAAGAGTACCTTAAGATTGTCAAAGGAGGAGGACTTTCAGATGGTGCTCAGGTCTTACCTTTGCGGATCATGATGTCTCTCTCGGTTGATTGCATGTTGCTGCCGAGGTAAAAAAAAAATTCCTGGACGCTACCCTGTTTCATGAAAGAAGGGAAGAAAAATGTTTAAAATCTGTCTCAGTGAAATGGAAAAAAAGATGTCAATTTGAAATATTTCCATTTGTATCCCCTTACTTCTTTAAATAACGACCAACATTCATATTTATGATTGTCATTTCAATGTTTTGCTGAGGTAGTTGAACTAAAATATTTATCGATACGATCGTGGAATTTCTACGGATTTATATTTTACAGTAAGATTCACTCTCTACAAGGCTCAAGAGACACTCGAGGTAGAGGGTTATGCTAAGGGGTAGTTTATATGGTTAGAAGGGAAAGATAACGGTTAACCCTAGACCTGAGCAGGTTAAGATTCTAGTGATTGGGGAAATATCATCTTGGGAGTCAGTCACACAGAGCAGTGGTTTGCAGAAGAAAATATTTGATGGAATAGACATGAGTTTATTTAATCATTAAATTGACAATTATCATTCATCAGAAAATTCACATTGGAAAACCTTGAACTTTTCACGGGTATTTCAAGTGAAATTGATAATCTTGTTAATTTAAGTTAATTTCGTAGACTCATAAACTTAAACACAACACGTAATACTAAATAAATACAGTACATTTCTTGGACTCTATTTAAATTTTAAAATAAAGATTTTGTTTTATTTGCTTCTTCGAATTTATCCGGACCATTTTTTTTTATAACGTTAAGATGAATGGTATTGATGAAATGAAATATTGTATTTCCTGGCGAATCGAGGAAAAACACCATCTTCCTGGCGATGTCAGCTACAATCATGTCAGGAAATAAACTCAGTTAGGGAGAGGAAGACGAAAAAAAGAAAGCATTTTAATGGTGAAGTTGATAACAGGAGATGACAGACGTTAACAAGTTAAATCGCGTAACCCACCACGCCGGAAAGAGGGCGACAGAATGGCGGTAGAGCGAACAGTTATTCTGGTGATGTGGCCGGGAGCAAAGTTGACCATAACGTTAGTGGTGACGAATAAGCTAGCATTCTTGATAAGGATGCCAGCAAATAACAGAGAAACGGTAAAAATAAATAGACACCTGTATTTTTAAGAAAGAACGTTCGTTCCTGCCTGAACTTCGAGAATGAGGTGTTATCTTTATTTACATAAGTATTATTATACTTGCTATGGTAATTTACTCAGGCACGCATTGACTCTTCCAGCTATAAATAGGAGCAGGTACTGCCTTTTGGAGGTTGAAGTTCCCAGCAGTCAGTTCTGACTGTTCTAGCGAACATTTTTACGTTAACGCTCTCGTTTGTATATGTTTGTATTACTGTTTCTGTTAATATATTTGTTTAACTCAATTCCACTCTTTGTGTCTTTATTTCTGGCCTTAACAAGGCAACCGCAGATAGATAGATAGATAGATAGATAGATAGATAGATAGATAGATAGTGTTATGGAAATTTACCCACGCACGCATGGATTCTTCCAGCTATAAAAAGGAGCAGGTACTGCCTTTTCGAGAGAGAAGTTTCCAGCAGTAAGCTCTGAAAGTCGAACCGAACATTCTTACTGTAACTCTCTCGTTTGTATATGTTTGTATTACTGTTTCTGTTAACATATTTGCTTAACTCAATTCGTCTCTTTGCGTCTTTTTCTGGTCCTAACAAGGCCACGATAGATAGATAGATAGATAGAGATAGATAGAGATAGTGTTATGGTAATTTACCCACGCACGCATGGACTTTCCCAGCTATAATTAGGAGCAGGTACTGCCTTTTTGGCGAGCGAAGAGAAAAATATATTTTTCTTTCCCACTTTGTTTTTTTCATCCTTGACCCTCCACCTATATGATTTTACACACCCATATATCAATGCCGCCACCCCCACCAAAAAAAAAACAAACTAAATACCATAAACCTGGTTGGGGCCAAACAGGTGGTACATCTTAGCCAGAGGTCACCCGTAGGCAACAATAGTTCGGGGTATCTTAATTCTGTTCCCTCGTCGAGACTCCATTGTCGGGTGTAGTTTTAGAGCATACCCAGACTTCATGAGTTCAAGTGCCCCACGAGGCTTGCATCACGCTCTCACCCCTTCACTGTCGAAACTCCTAAATGTAGCCGTCTCTTCTACTCTACTAGCTTCATGTCTCGCACCTCTCGCTTGTGGAACTCCCTTCCCTATTCCAGTTTCCCTGAGAGCTATAATCTCCAGCTATTCAAATGTAATGTCCATCGACATCTCCAGTTGCCTTGATCTATCCACTACCCTTCTCCTCATACTGTCTTCTATCACTCCTATCTGATCTCGCTCTAAATTTTCAGTAACCCCTTGCGTTCTAGTGGCTTCCCGCCTTGCTTTGGGGTGAAATGCTTAAAAAAAAATCCCATCCCAAATATATATATATATATATATATATATATATATATATATATATATATATATATATATATATATATATATATCAACCGCAGCTTCCTTTCATTTCCTTATTGACTGTCAATCACGTGATCTTTTCAACCAAAGCCATCTAGCGGCCTCTTCCGCTGCTAATGTTAGCGAGCGAATAGCTTTTTTTTGGTGGGTGGGGTGTTTTTTTACCAAACCTGTTACACCTAATTTTGGCACCATCTTACATAGCGACCGCCCAGAAAAAGCCTCTGCAACCGATTTCAATCGGTTCGCAATGAGCTCGCCAACCGCTTCTTTTATGATTCTCTACAATCAATAAATATTTCCCAAGGTTTCTTTCGTAGGCTTCGTCCATATTTTCTTCACAAAAGACTCTTAAATTCAAAAATATCCACAGTTTTTCAATGTAGCAAGTATTTCCGGTTAAGTTTAAATCTTTTGGCGTAGATTTATTTTTTTTATCTTAATTTTAACGTCCTTTCAATGGGTGAATTGTTATCAACAATTCATACTGGCACTTGTGCTCCGGCCCTGTGCTGGTGGTATCACCTCTATGTCTAGGTTGAACCGGCTCGGGCCTGGACAAGCCAAGACCAGCTATGACTAGCTTAGACCAGCTCTGACCAGCTTGGACAAGCTATGGCCAGCTAAAACCAGGTTAGACCAGTGGCCCGAGTGGAAACATTCGGGTTTCTCACGTTAAAACCGACCTTGTGTCACATCCTGACTCAGTGGGACGTCAAGTAAATATTCATACTGTCTTTCCTTGTTTTTTCTTTTTTTTTTTTCTTTTCTTTTTTTTTTTTTTTCTTTCTCTTTTTTTCCGTTTTTCGTATTCATGTATATCTTTTCCCTTTTCGTTTTTTCTATTCTATTCTCTTCTATTCTTTTTCTTCTTCTTTTCTTCTTCTTAGTGATGTCGTGTTGTCTTTTTAATTTTCTTAACTCTTTCTTTATTCTCTTTTTTCTATCCTTTTATTGTCTTCTTATCCTCTTCTCTTTGGTTTTACCTGGTTTATTCTCCTTATTTTTCTTTTTCCTTTTACGGGATCCCATTTGAGGATAAAAAGAAAGGATATGATAAAAAACTTAAATATAGAGAGTCACAAAACCAAACTAAAATTTAAAGCTCATATTAAACAACATATGAAGAACAATTCAAGGAAACGTGAATAAATCATTTGGTTTAACTCCACTTTTAACTTTGAGATAAAATGTAAAATAGGAAATTATTTTTCAAGTTACTTACTAAACATTTCCCCCAAAATTCAGAATTACACAAGACATTCAATAAAAACTGTTAAATTAAACTAAAGCTGTAATAACAACAAATAGAGAAAACGCCAGAAATTTCAAAACAAACACGCAGTAAAATATAATTAACATCAATAATTTATGCAACTGCAGAAATAAGAATTGATCTCCATTAGATGGAGTTTTTAAAACCGAAGCAATACTCTACAAAGCAAAAGTAACAGATATTAATGCCAGAATTAAGCATACGGAGGAAGTACTGAAAGTAATTTCAAACGTAGATGTTACAATCTTAGATCATCATTTAAGCTAGTATGTTTTTGGATCACTAGCAAGGTAGCTAATCATAAGGAAAGAGAGCCTGGATAATTGGCACTCATAAGACGCATGGAAGTCAAAATTTGCAAAAGGTAACATTGAATAAACCCCATAATGAATAGATGGCCGAACAGAAGTTTTCAGAGGTCCTGACGGGAAACGATGCATAACAGAAGATGAAATGGTGAAAGGAAAATAGTTGAAAGAAATAGAATGTATGCCGACAGATAATAAATTATATGAAACCTCAAAGTTAGAAAGATGCTTGGGAAAAGTACATCTCAATCAGTTTTGTGCCATTCGTGATACATGCTTAGGCGATCATGAATGTTTACATACATAACTGAAGAAGCATATTTTTTTCCGCAGAAAGTTACCATTTCTTTCTACGGTAGACCAGTTGCAATTCAAGGCTATAGAACCCAGTCTGTCCTGCTATTTACCCATAGCTGGGGGGTGAGAAGAAAAAGATTCATACGTTTCTTAGCACGTAAATGAATGTAATGGATTCAACTGAAATTCAAACACGACTCTCCGATCGAGTGGAATTAAAAAAAAAAAAACAGGACATTTCTTCTTCTTCTTCTTCTTCTTCTTCTTTGTTCACATTCACCTACTGACTTTCTATCACACCCAACGTCGTGAGTTTGTTTGTTATTTTTTTTTTTTAAAAAAACAAAAAAAACATGCATCGTTCTTAATATTTAAAAAAATTAGAAACAATGCCTTGGGAGTTCAGTTGATAATCGCCTGTGGATGCCGTAATGTTTAAACCAAAATGGCGGATTCAACTGAGCTCCTAATTTTTAACTTAAAACTACAAGTTATTTTTAATAAATTTTATTTTATTTCTCTCCGGCGCGTATTGAGCGCTTTTAAATACAACTGTTTCCTGGTCTGACTCAACTATGACCATTAATCTTTTATATATATATATATATATATATATATATATATATATATATATATATATATAAATTAAATTCAAGAAAGAAATTCGGATTACCAACATACAAACAGAGAATGTCTCATATCGAGAATATTTAACATTGAACATAAGAAAAATTAATTATTTTTAATAATATGTGGAAATCTCCACTTTTTACCTGAAGACAGTCATGAGACCAGAAACACGTGTCGTAAAATTATGTAAAACAAAGCATAATATTTTTTTCTCAATAAATCCACATTACAACCAAAAAACGTTTGCGGCACCTCTCTTCTCTTCTTTTTAATATACATACTTTTCTCTCGTTGGAACCACTACAACATATTTCTTATATATATATATATATATATATATATATATATATATATATATATATATATATATATATATTCCGTGTGTGTGTAATATGAAAGGCTCAAACACTAATATTCCATGGTTATACGTATACATTGGAATCGTAATCATCATCCAAATCATCAGACCTATAATATCCTGGGCATTCTATCTTCATTTCTATCCTCTTAGTAATATATATATATATATATATATATATATATATATATATATATATATATATATTATGAAATGACAAAGTCCGACAATTATTTTAAGACATTTTTATGTTTATACATTCGATTCATAGACACAAATATTTAAGTAAATACTCTGTTTTATAATAAACAGTATTAAACAACATTTACCGGACTGAATGTCCGAGAAATTTTCATAGAATATATCCGTCCTCCAGCAGGAATCGATCATATATCCTATACGGAACCGTCACATAGCCTGACGTGCCTTTAAACTATTGGGCCACAGAGGAGTGTTCGGTTAGCAAGGTCGATTTTACTGTCTTCATACTACAATCTTCGATGAATCTCTCACGTACA
This sequence comes from Acanthosepion pharaonis, assembly GCA_903632075.3. Taxonomy (NCBI): domain Eukaryota; kingdom Metazoa; phylum Mollusca; class Cephalopoda; order Sepiida; family Sepiidae; genus Acanthosepion; species Acanthosepion pharaonis. Next base: position 2,520,007 of record CAHIKZ030001868.1, read on the forward strand.
TTCATATCTACTCATGGCGTATCCAAATGTAATGAAATGACGTCACACATTATAAAATGGGCAAAGTCCGACAATTATTTTAAGACATTTTTATGTTTATAATAAACGGTACCGTCATATAGCCTGACGTGCCTTTAAACGATTGGGACACAGAAGAGCGTTCAGTTAGCAAGGTCAATTTTATAGTACGGAATGTAACATAGAAAATCAGCATCGTCTTCTATGTATCTAATGATATCTTTCTTAAAAATACTGTAACAGGGTTGAATGTTGAGAGGTTAATTTAAATTACCGCGTTATTATTTGTATTCGTAGTTGATAGAGGATTCCCTTTCTCTTATTTTTATGCTGAAAATTAAATGAATAAAACGTACCATAGCAAACAACAATGAGACTTTGAGGCCTTTGTTGAAATAATGAAAAGAATATGCATTTTCTTTTCGTGATGTTAATTACAATATTTTTATTGTTTGTGTTAAAAATGTTCTCAGTTTTATTGTCTTTTTTTCTTGGGGTTAATTGTTTTTGTTTGTTCCGAACATTTCGTTGTTAAGTGTAGCATTTGAGACTGTAAACGGTGGATTTTTGCGGAGCGGAAAAGAGGCGTCTGTTTTGTTCTTTTTGCTACTGCTACTCTACTGCCTTGACTCTACTATTCTCTACTGACGATACTGAACCTATTGTCTTTGGTCGTGGAGGAAGGGTTGTTTTAATAATGATGAAGTTTCAGATTTTTAAGATGATTTAATATCATCATCATATGTCATTACTCGTGGCCAGGTTGTCTTTATTACCAGAATGATGAAATATCTTTTTTCATCACTGGTGGAAAAGTTGTTTTTAGAATGGATCATAGAAGTATTTTTAAACCATTCCGAAGACACCTTTCGCCATTCTAGTACGCTTTCTGATTTCGGTATCATATTTTCCATTTTATGTTAAAACACCCCAAAATATTTAAAAATCTGAACTTGCTTCAGGATGATGTCTTCAATTCGGGGCGTGTATATTAGGCTGTTTTCTTGTTAATTCGGTTTTGTTCCAAAAATCATCAATTGTAAGCAAACTAAATTAACATAAGGACTGCCTCAAGAGTAGAGAAATTATGCGTTATAACAGTGGCAGTGAATCTGATGGAAAAAGAAACTTGAAGCAACATAAATGTGCTTCTACAGAAGGATGCGAAGAAGGTGTGCAAAACACAAGGTTTTATATAAAAGGGAAACGAAAAAATTAACATCAGAAAGAAAAAGTCAATATTTCTAGCTCTCATAATGGGGAAAATGTAATCCAAAATTTGATACTCAAAGGGCAGATTAAAAGGTAAAGGGAACAGTGGAAAACAACGCCTAACCCTCCTAATGAGCTTGAGCAAAGGGATACAGAAGACTAAATTTATCAAGAGCAACAAAAAAAAGACAGAAAAGTGTGGAGATCTCCAAAGTTCTGAACGGACACAGCACAAAGAAGAAAAATCAGCAATATTATTGGTCCTGATCTGGCGGCTCGGCTTTAGTCAATTTCCCATCGCTGTAAGGTTGTCTGTCTCTGGGTTTTTTATCAATACGTTCATGGTAATTGTTCGGATGAGCTCTCCGCTATGGTATTTAGACTTTTTGAGTTTAATCGCAATAAAAGACCTCGAGATCTCATCAATTTACAGTTGAGCTGGGAGGATGTAACCGTAAGTTCTATGCTAACAGTTTCTTCTCTCACATTTCTCGATTGTGGAAGCCCCTATTAGCTCCATGCTTTCTAGCCAGCTTTAATCTGAAAAAAAAAACCCAAAAAAACTTATATGTAATGACAATCGATATCTACCGTCCTTTTGATTACTCTCTTCTCTTTGTCGCTCATTACTAATGTCTCTTCCTAATTATTCCCTCTCTTTAACCCCTTGTGTCTTAGTGGCTTTACTGAGTACATGAGGCAGTACTGATTTTTAATTTGTTGTAACACGTAAGGTTGGAGGTAGTTCATGCTGACACAACCCTGTCTTTTTACAAGTGATGTTTACAATTTTCTTCTCTCTTTTCCTTTGCTACATTGTATAAAATGCTTAAGGTAGGTAGGTAGGTAGATCATGTGTTGTTTTCCTTTTGCCGCCAATGTTCCAAATGAGTGTATTTAATATTTTCCAAGTCCTCTTTCTGCATTATTAACTGTACCCTCACACACTTATTTTATTTTTCCTGTTTCTTCTTAAATTGCTTAGCTTCTTTTGGCTCTTTCACATTTTGCGTCGTTTTCTATAATATCACAAATATTTAAATATCTCTACTTGCTTCAGTTTGATGTCTCCAATTTCGAGCGCGCAATTTGGACGGTGCATAGGGGAAACGTTAAAAAAAGTTCTAAGCCTCACCCACAAAGAGATGAAGAAACCAAGACAATTTTTCTCTATTTGCCAGTATAGCACTCCCCGCGGCATCAATGCACTTAATTTAACGATGCTTAAGCATTGAAATCCCATCACGAAAGAAGATGGCATCCTGGTTCTCATAAAATTCATCCACAGCACATATAATATCTCCTTATTGCCTCCAATGTGGGATTTGAGTTTAGGAAACAGGGTAATGTCAGATGGAGCTAAGTCTGGTGAGTAAAGGTAGCAATTCAAAACCACAGCTGGCTGCTACAGCAACCTGGTCAGTGTGAATTGGCGCATTATCCTGAAGCAAGAGCATATCTACCCTCAGCTCCCCTCTGTATTTCGACTTGATTGATTCCTTCAGTTGTCTCAGTTCTGGTGCATTATTGCCCATTAATAAACTTCCCCTTTTCTAGGTAGTCCATCATGGTTGCGTCTTTAGTTAAAACAGTATGAACCGAACCAGAACTAATGCCTATGGACGAGCTATTTTGCTGGATAGTAAAACGCCTGTCATCCAAACCCTCCAGAGAATGACATCAACTTGTTTATCAGTGGTTGAGTTTTTTGGACGAACAGACAGAAAGTCAAATTCTGTGCGGTCATTTCCTTGCCTGAATTATCCGACATCATAAAAGTTTCATAGGGAGAGTCCTCGCAAAATGTCTGTACCATGTCCTCATTTGACAAATATTAAAAAAAAAACTTGCTTCAGTTTGATGCCTCCAATTTGGAAGGTGCTTTTTGCTATCGACCCTACGTCCATCAATTTCTAAGCTTCGATCAGAATGGGCAGGAGAAACAAGACAGTTTTTCACTGTTTTTCCACACAGTCCCGTCTTGATATGAATACACCTGGTCCAACGATGCTTAATTATTGTAATCCCATCAGCGAAGAAGTTGGCGCCCTGGTTTTCTAAAATCTCCTCCAGAGAATATATGATCTACTCAATGATTTCAAAATGGCCACTACGCAGACGGGGATTTGTCTTTAGAAAACAAGAAGAAATCAGATGGCGCTAAGTCTAATGAGTAAAGCGGATTGCGTAGTAATTTAACGCCAAGGTTGGCTGATTAAGCTATTGCAACTTGAGTAGTATGAACGGCCGCGTTATCGCGGAACAAGTTTACACCCAGCTTCCGTCAGTTGTCTAAATCCTGACGCAGAGTACTGTCCCCTATATTTTTTCTTCCCTTTTCTTGGTACATAGCCTATCATGTTTAAGCATTCCAAAAAACAAAAGCCATCAACTTGCCAACAGACGCTGCCTGCTTAAACTACTCGGGAGTGGATAACCAGAGGGTTTCCAGTGTTTACTCTGGGTATTTGATTCAAGTTCGAAGTGGTAAACCCAGATTTCATCTTGAGTTACGTATCTGCGTTGGAGAGTTCAGATTGAAGCGAGTCAGAAGTACCCTGAAAATATCAACCAATTTCAGCTTCGGCTTTGGTGGCATCATTCTTGCGACCCGTCTTAGAGACATCCTGCTTATCTCCAAGATATTAGTTAAAACAATATAGACCGAACCAGAACTAATACCTATGGACATAGTCATCACCTGGGAAATAAGATATTGTCGTTCAAAATAATACGGTGAATAGTATCAGCTTGTTGATCAGTGGTTTAGGTTTTGGGACGACCTGACTGAGGGTCATCTTCTGTGTTGTCCCTGCCACACATGAATTCCGCATGCTTCTTATTAAAAGCTGCATAGGTAAAGGATCCATCAGCAAGTGTTTGTACCATGTCTTCATGGATTTCCATGGGTGACATGGCTTTCTTTTGTACATATTTTATGATTGTTCATTTTTATATTTGTCGCACGAACCTCTGATCTTTGTATGGTCCTCGCTTGGATATTAAGACAGATCTGAATTACTCTATTTACATTATTCGGACTATTATCCTCATCTTTGTCGCCATATTTATAACAGCGTTTCGGCCGTTGTACGCCTCGGCATTCTTCAGGTAGTTGGAATGTCAAACTTTATTTTGTTCAAAGGGGTAGACTGGTCTAGTTCCACGTGCCATGTCTAATGAATATCAGTAATCTGTTATCTCCAGTTAATTCCCATCTCCATGTTCTCTACCGCCTTAACCAGGTATTGAACTCACACTCTTTGGGTCCTGTCACTGGATCTAACGCCATTATCCCCTGTGCGGTGGAGAACTTGGAGAGAGGAATTAACTGATAACTGACATCCATTAAACATGGCACGTGGAACTAGAACAGTCTACCCCAGTGAGCGACATAAAGGGTTCAGTTCGACATTTCAACCACCTGAAGAAGGTTGAAGCGTACAACGGCCGAAACGTTGTGATAAATATGGCAACAAAGATGAGGTCAATAGTCCGAATAATGCAAATAGTGTACATAATACCACATCTCTGAAATAGAGACAGATACAGAAGGATCGGTACGGAACTGATACAACGAAAATATGGAGACAAATTGAGTCCTCAAGGACACATGGCACAGTGGACAAATGCGTTGATTAGATCCAGTGACACCACCCTAAGAGTGTGAGTCTAATACCCGGTTAAGGTAGTTGAGAACTTGGAGAGGGGAATTAACAGGAGATAACTGATAACTGACATCCATTAAGACATGGCACGCGGAACTAGAACAGTCTACTCCAGTGAGCGAAATAAATAATTCAGTTCGACATTCCAACCATCTGAAGAAGGCCGGAGCGTGCAATGACCGAAACGTTGTGATAAATATGGCAACAAAGATGGAAAAAATAGTCCGAATGATGTAAATAGTGTACACAATATCTCATTTCAGAAATATAGACAAATCTGAATTAGTTTTTCTAGTTTCATGAGAAGTGGTAGTGTTTTACCATAACTAAAATCTTCAGCTATTCTTCTTCTTTCTTGGTGAGGCTTAGAACCTTTTGTACGAACCTCGTGCATTGTCTTCTGAAAATTGATCTTTATTCCTTTTCATTCACAGCCTTGTCCTAATTCGTCTCCAAGGTCTTTTCTACATAAATCAATGAAATTAGTTCTTTATCAATTTTAGATGAAGTATTTTTTGAATTTCTAAGTAACCTTGACATATTTGGAAAGGAAATTAGATATATATATATATATATATATATATATATATATATATATATATATATATATATATATATATATATAGAAAGGGATGTAAGACAAGGATGGGTCTTCTCACCGGATTTATTCAACCAATACAGTGAGGCGATTCTGAGAGAATTAGATGTCCTACCAAGATTAATTTTTGGCGGCCATAATCTTCACGACATAAGATATGTGGATGACAGTGTTGATACCAGACCCGGAAAGGAAGCTACCTAAATTCGTACCGAAGGTTGTGAAGGAAAGTGAAAAGAAAGGACGAAAGATCAATTGTGCGTGTATATATATAGGTAATTACACTCGTCTGAAAACCTTAGGTTTTTTTATTTGAAAATCAATCTCGAAGGAAAAAAAAGGTTTTAGAAAAAGAAAGAGCTATGAACATGAACGTCTTCAAAAATGCGTAATGGTCAAAGAAAAAAAAACCGATGGGAGTAAATAAAAGGTCCAAAAGCAGAAGAAGAAGGAAAAAAGGAGTTTAGTTTTTTCAATAACTAATATATATATATATATATATATATATATATATATATATATATAAAAGAAAGAGCTATGAACATGAACGTCTGCGGTTGGAAGTAAAAATTTTAAAAAAAATAATTTATTACCATATATAGGTCCAAAGCCCAAAGAAAATAAATAAAAAAAACCGATATAAGATCCGGTGTTCTTATAGAATTTTAACACAAAAAGTGCTCAATACAAAGCAAGAAATAAATTTTAAAAAGTTTCAAAAATAAACTAAATCCGGAAATGGATCTTCGTAAATTTTAAAAATTTACCGGGTTTTAAATACAAGCTAAAATCACGTTTCCATGGTTACAGAATATTCTACTCAAATTGAACACGGGGTGTCTAGATTTTCCTTATGACAGTATCATTGAGTTATTAGCTACATTTTGGTAAGGGGTGAGGATGTATTTTACACTGAAACCTGACGTCGGTTGAATGGATGTCGTCTGAATTTTAAAAAAAAAAAAAAAAAAAAAAAATTGTTAACGGTAAAAAATTTTCAACGTCATCTTTTAAAATTAAATTTTTTTTTTACAATACTTTTATTTAACTACGATTTGAAATATTTTCCTTTTTAATTTTTATTTTACTATATTCTTTTTAAGAACAGTTAAATGTATTAGAATCCATTATATTATGTAGGATTATTTTAACATTAAGTTTAAGTATGTATATGAGGTTACATTTTTTTTTTTTTTTTTTTTTTTTTGTATATGACTATGACAGCAGAAATGGTTACTTAATTTCACTGATTCAGTAAACTTTTCTTTTATATATAAACCTATTATTATAATATTTCACATGTAAGTACTGAGGACATGGGTCATTCAAAAGCTTACATGTTATGGTATTTCATATTAATTTTATTTTACTATAGGTGTTATTTTTTTGGATTCTTTTTAATGCGTGTAGTATTATTTAAAAGAAATTTAGGTTAGAATTCATTCAATTTAACTACAATTTTAATTACAAATTCAAAATTACAACTTTAAAATTTTAAAATATTTTCATTGTTTAGTTTTAATAGACTATATTACTTTATAACAGAAGGAAAATTATCATATTAAGTAAGATTATTTTTCCATATCAAAGTATATGTAATTTTTTTTTTTTTTTTTTTTTTTTTTTTTTTTTCTTCTCTTTAAATTTAAATATTATTTAAGTAATATTAATGGCACTTACTACAAAACTAGCTAAGTCATTTCTCAGATTTAGTAAACTTTATTTATTTATTAATTAATTAATTTATTTATTTCAAAATATGTAACCTAATTAATAAAGTTTCATATGTATGTATAAATAACATGTTAGAATTCATTTTATTTTACTACAATTTTAATTTCAATTTTAAAATTTTAAAATTATAACTTTAAAATTTTAAAATATTTTCATTGTTAGTTTTAATTTAGACTATATTACTTTTATAACAGAAGGATAATTACTCATAGTAAGTAAAAAATTTTTTTCCTATCAAAGTATATGTAAATTACAATTTTAAAACTTTTAATTTAGATATTATTTAAGTAATATTAATGGCCCAGACTACAAAACTATCTAAGTCATTTCTCAAATTAGTAAACTTTATGTATTAATTCAAGTTTAAGTATGTATATGAGGTTACATTTTTTTTTTTTTTTTTTTTATATATATATATAAACCTTTTGATATAAAAAATTAAAAAAAATGGGAAAAAAAGCTTACATCTTAAAAAATTTTATTTTATATTTTATATATATATAGGTTATTTATTTATTTATATTTTATACAAATTTACATTACTTTATAACAGAGTGTTTTATTTAATTCATTATGTTTGTACTATATAGTAAGTAAAATTATTTTTCAATTAGGAAAAAGAATTTTTTATGCAAATATAAAAATTTAAAGCTTCTTATTCTTTATAAACATTTTTAAAGATATTATTTACAAATATATATATTTTTAAATGGAAATTAAGTTCTTTGTATTATGAGATATTGGTTTTTAATGATCTAATCATTAGAAATATCAACGAACTTCAAAATAGATAGAATTAGAAATTATATAAAGAATTTAAATCATGGGCTTAAAAATTACAGTATATTACTAAATTAAAAAAGTAGACTTCCTAGATATAACTTTTAGATCTAAATAAAAATTTTTATAAAACCCAACACCAATCCTTTATATATACATCCTCAAATCACCCCCATCTATAATTAAACATATACATTGTTATCTATAAGTAAACGAATTAGTAAAATTTTGCTAATAACAAGATTTTTGATGAGCATATCAATGGCTATAATTCTAAAAGATAGTGGCTACAAAACCCCAAAACTAGCGTATATAAAAAATGAAAATGGAAAACATAGAAAAAACAGATGTAGAAAAATTATTTGGTATACTCCCCATATAACCAAATGGTAAAGAACAGATTAGGACATAAATTCCTCACATTAATAGTCAAGCATTTCCCTTGTGAAAATAAACTAAGTACTATTTTCAATAAAAAACACACTAAAATTAAGTTATAGCTGTACAAAAGAACTTAGAAAAAATCATTAAGAACCATAATGCTAATATCTTAAATAAACACTTATACCAAAACCAAAAAAAAATTTAGACAATAGAAAAATTAAGATAAAAACTGATGTAAATAAACAAAAACTATGTAATTGTCGAAACCCTCAAAATTGCCCACTACAAAATAAATGTTGCACTGAATCATTAGTATACCAATGCAATATCTCTTCGATTGAAAATCCTGATAACATAAAAATATATATAGGTTGCACTAGCCATGAATTCAAAAAAAAGATTCAACCAACATCAAACTTCATTTAGAATAAATAAATATAAAAATCAAACATCTCTCTCAAAATATTTCTGGCATCTAAAAGAATCAAATAAAACACCTACAGTAAAATGGAAGTTAATAAGAAGAGCTAGAATTTGTAGATCATTAAACGACCCGTGTCCTCTATGTATACAAGAGAAACTATATATTACTAAGTTTATAAAAATAAAAATTTACTGAATCAGAGAAATGAAATAGCTATTATATGCCGTCATTGTCAAAAATTTTCCTTAAAAATAATAAAAAAAAAAAAAAAAAAAAAAAAAAAAGTCTATTGAATGGCAGGAAAAATGTTTTTAAACTGTTATTTAAAATTGTGGTTAAAACGTATTAAAACATAAACACCGTTTAAAAAATTGTAGTTAAATAAAATGTATCCTAACCAAAAACACCTCTATAATAAATGTACTACAAACACTTGAATGAATCCGATAAAACACCTCCTGAAAAAATGAAATTATAACTAAAGCTAGATGATGTAAGGTAATGTATGACCCATTGTTCTTTGTACATACATATGAAACTTTATTACTCAGGTTACATATATTTAAAATAAATAATTTAATTAATTAATACATAAAGTTTACTAAATCTGAGAAATGACTTAGATAGTTTTGTAGTCTGTGCCATTTATATTACTTAAATATTTAAATATAATAGTTTAAAAATTGTAATTTACATATACTTTGTTATGGAAAATAATTATACTTACTATGAGTAATTATCCTTCTGTTATAAAAAAGTAATATAGTCAATTAAAACTAAATGAAAATATTTAAAATTTTAATGTGGTAATTTTAAAATTGTAATTAAAATTGTAGTTAAATAAAATGAATTCTAACCTGTTCTTGGTACATACATATGAAACTTTACTACTTAGGTTACATATATTTAAAATAAATAAATAAATTAAGTAATAAATAAAGTTTACTAAATCCGAGAAATGACTTGGCTAATTTTGTAGTAAGTTCCATTAATATTACTAAAATAATATTTTAAAAATATAAAGGTTTAAAAATTGTAATTTACATATACTTGGATATTGAAAAATAATTTTACTTACTATGAGTAATATTCCTTCTGTTATAAAGTAATATAGTCTAATATAACTAACAATGAAAATATTTCAAAAGTTTAAAGTTTGTAATTTTAAAATTGAAACTAAAATTAAAGTTAAATTGAATGAATTCTAACCTAAGTTTCTTTTAAATAATACTACACGCACTAAAAAAAGAATCCCAAAAAAGCAAATATAGTAAAATAAAATTAATATGAAATGCCATAAGATGTAAGCTTTTGAATGACCCATGTCCTTTGTACTTACATGAGAAACATTATATCACTAGGTTTTATATATATAAAAAAAAAAAAAAAAAAAAAAATGTAACCTCATATACATACTTAAACTTGAATTAATACATAAAGTTTACTAATTCTGAGAAATGACTTAGATAGTTTTGTAGTCTGGGCCATTAATATTACTTAAATAATATCTAAATTAAAAGTTTAAAAATTGTAATTTACATATACTTTGATAGGAAAAAATTTTTACTTACTATGAGTAATTATCCTTCTGTTATAAAGTAATATAGTCTAAATTAAAACTAACAATGAAAATATTTTAAAATTTTAAAAGTTATAATTTTAAAATTTTAAAATTGAAATTAAAATTGTAGTAAAATAAAATGAATTCTAACATGTTATTTATACATACATATGAAACTTTATTAATTAGGTTACATATATTTGAAATAAATAAATTAATTAATTAATAAATAAATAAAGTTTACTAAATCTGAGAAATGACTTAGCTAGTTTTGTAGTAAGTGCCATTAATATTACTTAAATAATATTTAAATTTAAAGAGAAGAAAAGGAAAAAAAAAAAAAAAAAAAAAAAAAAAAAAATTTACATATACTTTGATATGGAAAAATAATCTTACTTAATATGAGTAATTTTCCTTCTGTTATAAAGTAATATAGTCTATTAAAACTAAACAATGAAAATATTTTAAAATTTTAAAGTTGTAATTTTGAATTTGTAATTAAAATTGTAGTTAAATTGAATGAATTCTAACCTAAATTTCTTTTAAATAATACTACACGCATTAAAAAGAATCCAAAAATAACACCTATAGTAAAATAAAATTAATATGAAATACCATAACATGTAAGCTTTTGAATGACCCATGTCCTCAGTACTTACATGTGAAATATTATAATAATAGGTTTATATATAAAAGAAAAGTTTACTGAATCAGTGAAATTAATAACCATTTCTGCTGTCATAGTCATATACAAAAAAAAAAAAAAAAAAAAAAAAATAACCTCATATACATACTTAAACTTAATGTTAAAATAATCCTACATAATATAATGGATTCTAATACATTTAACTGTTCTTAAAAAGAATATAGTAAAATAAAAATTAAAAAGGAAAATATTTCAAATCGTAGTTAAATAAAAAGTATTGTAAAAAAAATCTTTAATTTTAAAAGATGACGTTGAAAAATTTTTTACCGTTAACAATTTTTTTTTTTTTTTTTTTTTTTAAAATTCAGACGACATCCATTCAACCGACGTCAGGTTTCAGTGTAAAATACATCCTCACCCCTTACCAAAATGTAGCTAATAACTGATACAATGATACTGTCATAAGGAAAATCTAGACACCCCGTGTTCAATTTGAGTAGAATATTCTGTAACCATGGAAACGTGATTTTAGCTGTATATTTAAACCCGGTAAATTTTAAAAAGTTACTCCAAAATTCGCTTGAAGATGAAATAGAACTAATGCTTTTAATTTATTTGCAAAAAATAAAATTAGGGTTTTAAGCTTCTATTTTGAAACATGGTTGGAACATTTTATTTTAAATCAATTAATTTATAATATATATATATATATATATATATATAATGCCAGGTTGTTAGAAAAAAGAACATTCAATATCAAATTAAAAATTTGCTTATTATAATACACCATCGAATTTCAACATTTTTCGTCGTTTCGATTTAGATCAATTCCCAGAATATTTCGAGTAGTTCTTGAGTCGTATTTTATGTAGTATTCGTTTATAAAATGGCAGATAATTCTTTTCGTTCTGAATATTCTAAAGAGTGAAAAGCAGTGTATTCATTTTTGCAAATACTATCTCGTTAAGAATTAGATGAACATTATTCAAGCTTGAGCAAGAATCTTTACGTTTAAGTGCGGCGATATTTCTTTCTTAACTACCATTTATGCGAAGGAGATGACATTTTTCTTATTCTTTTCTAACGAAAACACACAAGACTAAAAAGTCTTTATTTACTCAAACCTTTACAAAACGAAGTCTGTAATGCTATTATGTTGCAATTCAGGCGATTGGGAATTTTTTTTTCGTACAGGAAATATTAATCATCAATTACTTTTCTCGAGGCCCCCAAAAATAAACGAACAAGTAAATAAATAATAAGAGGCTTTCTCTTAATAAAAGGAAAAGTTCTATGAAGATGCTTGTGCGTTGTTTCATTTCAGACTTCTAGAAATCGACTTCCTCAAAGCAAAGAAATTTCTTTTTGCATTCTAGTTTACGAATCTACGGCACCCATTTACCTCCAAGAGTTCCTTCCTGGCTTTATTTCCTCTCTTAATGCGATTTGGTTTCCGTTCTTTCTGTTGAATACTGTCAACTAAAAATGGGTCTAAGAATTGTATTCTTTGCTAAATTCAGTAGCGAAGTATTTCGAATAATTGTCGGAAGTTTGTTCTTTCATATACATATATATATACATACATACATACATATATATATATATATATATGTGTGTGTGTGTGTGTGTGTGTGTGTTATGTATGTATGTATGAGTTCAACAAGACCCAAGATGAATGACTTTATGTGAAATTTAATCTTTTTGTAGAAATTTACCGAAAATGCGGTAAACTTCTACAGATAGAATTATATGATGAAAGAAAAATAAATAAATGCATTTTATAAGACTTCTGTCATATCGCAGACTTGAAGGTGCAAAAATGTCAATATTTTCCCTTGACACTGAGCGGGAATATTTTACGCATCGATTTCTCCTGTTACTATTCCTTATTCAAACGGTATTTGTTTCATCTCTCCTTTTTCTCATAACATGAATTAATCTAAGCCAGCCATACTTCATCATCATCGTACAGTACGTAAAAGATTATTTTTCCATATTGTTATATACTTTCCTCCTTTTTTCTTCTATGTGCCGTCTCTTTTAGGCACTGGCAATCATGGCTCTAAATCTTGTTGTTTCATTAATTTAATTGATCTCGTTAAGTTTTTATCCGCTCCTCAAACCTTCAGTCTGTCCTTTGAGTATCAAAGCATCCTTATTCCGTAGAACCATCAGCTGTCTCTTCTTGTTTTTTGTTCTCTAAAAGTTTGTTCGGTTCATGGAATATCCTTCCGTAGATTGTCTATAAATAGTACTGGCTCCTATATAGAAGGACTAATATTACGTAACAATTTAGTGTGCTTTTCTTTGTTTCTAACGAAATGTTCCGGTTTCTTAATACTTTGCTTACCTTTTGGAAGTCATCTTTGTCTATCCCAAGGCGCCCTGGGATTTCAGTGTCGCACTTTCCGTCTTTTGTTAAAACATTTCTTAAATATTTGAATTATTTCGCTTGTTTGATTTTGGTATCTTCTTTTTTGAATTTGCATGCTTGGCTGTTCCTTTTTTTTTAAAAACCATACTTTCATTTAACTTGCAAAAATACTTGTTTTTTGCAAGTTAAATGAAAGTATGGTTTTAAAAAATGGTTTATAGCAATTGCAAACAAGTCTTCATTAACTAGTTTATCACCATTCATCAACTGATTTTCACATCTGACATCTGTGTGACACTCGATTAGGTAACTTAATTGACTGTAATTTGTGATTGATAAGTTCGTTCTCTAGTAACATTTCATACGGTATTATGCATTTGTATGCTCTTATAGATCGCCATCACAAGGCAAAAAACTAGTTGGCCTACAATCAGGTCAATTTAAGATTTACCTTAACAAAAATAAGTGGCAGGGGCAAAATGGGGAAGAGATAAAACTCCGGAATATTAAGTTCATAATTAGGCTTCTTTTACCACAGGCCTGAATGTTTCAACCAGTATCAATTATAAAACAAGTTCAAAAGAAGTGATAATCTTATAAATAAATCCTATCACTTTTCAGATCAATGGCGATCATGGATGTTTACAGTTGTCTTTTAATTATTATCAATTGTTTATATTCGTTCAACCAATACAGGACTCAAACGCCGCTTTAGGTAGTGGGTTACGGTTTCTTGTTGTTTGAGCCGAAGAAAAGGGCAGAAATGAAGGTCTGGGGCTTTACATGAAAAATAACGGTTAAAGTTAGTCTTAAAGAGAACAAAATTGCCGTCATTGTGAAAACATTCTGCCGAGAAATGTTCCACAAGGCAGCTATTCTTGGGGAAATCTGTCCGTCTTACAATTTGAATATGAAAAGAATGGCGAGGGTTCAGCTTTGTGCACGTGGCATGGCTCATATCTGGTGTAAATGTCAGGGATATGAATGTAATTTGTCAAAACATATGAGATAGAAATAGCAATTGATCTACGACAGTTTCGTATGTGGGAAAGTGATTTTAGGATAGGGAATTATTCATCACCCACAAGTCCAAGTAGACATTTTAAACTCTTCCAAGACATACAAGTGAGGTTTATACAGCTGCAAGTTATGGCAACATTATAATCTATATATTAAACATTTAGTACAATAGGATTGCCTACACGTGTATGTAAATATAGATATTATGCGTTATTACGATATATTAAAGAGCTAAGTTCGAATTCCAGTTGAATCCATTACATTCACTTACGTACTATTACCCTTGGGAAAGGTATGAATCCTCTTCTTCTTTCCACAGCTATGGATAAATAGCAGGACAGACCGGGTTCTATAGACTTGGATGGCAACTGGACTACCGCAGAAAGTAATGGCAACCTACTGTGGAGAAAAAATCTGCCTCGTCAGTCATGTATCTATACATGATCGTCTAAACGTGTATCACGCATGGCACATAACTGACTGATATTCATTTACATGCTAATAGTCTTGGGAAAGGTATGAATCCTCTTCTTCTCCCTCGGCTATGGGTAAATAGCAGAACAGACCAGGTTCTGCATCCTTAGATGGCAGCTGGTCTACCGCAGAAAGAAAGGGCAACCTACCGTGGGAAAATAATCAGCCTCGTCAGTCATGTATGGAAAGGTACATGATCGACTAAGCGTGTATATCGCATGGCACATAACTGACTGACGGTGTATTAGGGATTTTTGTATGCTAATGTTTGTTCAATACAAGCCCCAAGAGCCACTCAAACTAGTATTGTGTGGTGTTTTATGAGCGTAAAAAAGACGTTCATTGGATATAGAGGAAAGATAACTTGTAAATCTTGTCTTAAAGAGGTCAAGACTAATGATTGTGAATACATTTTACCGGGAGTCGATATTACAAAGCAGCATGTCTTGTGAAAAAGCTGCCCGAGTGGTATATACACCTTACTAATATAATAAAAAGGGAATTTGGATGATTCACCTTTCTTTATGTGGCATAGCTGGTCCGGGTTGTCAAGTTCAGTGTTAGTGGCACGAAGGAATTTAGCCACAGAAATCACGATAAAACAGCGAGAGGCCCGCAACGATTCGTCTTGCAGGGTAAAGAATAATTCCTCAAAAAGCAGACCGTGTAGGAACTATTTAGGTCTATCAAGACAGTAATAGAAGAACTGGAAAGCTCCATCCATGATATAGGATTCAGATATTTACTCGAGTGGTCCAATAAACCAACAATTTTCCAAGCATCTTTACCAATAGATCGGCTATATGAGTTCCACTTCTAGTCTAAAGAGAGCTTGATTCCCAAGAGACGTTCAAGATAAAGAGCCTACTTGAGAGAACACCCGACTGTCATTCCAGCATCTTGAGCAATAGATCGGATATATAAGGTGCATTTGTGGTCTGGAAAGAGCTTGAGCCCCAAGAGACGTTCAAGACAATGAATCTGCTTGAGGGAACAGCCATCGATCATTCCATCTTCTTTAGCAATAGATCGGATATATGAATTCCACTCGAGGCCTGGGAAGAGCTTAAGTCGCAAAAGATATTCAAGACAATGGATCTGCTTGAGAGAACACACATCTATTCCAGTATCTTTACCAATAGATCTTATATATAAGATCTATTGGTAAAGATACCGGAATTGGTAAAGAGTTCCAATGGAGGTCTGGGAAGAGATTGAGTACCAAGGGACCTTCAAAACAAGGCACCTGCTTGAGAGAACATCCGTCTATCATTCCAGCATTAGCATTACATCGGATATATGAGTTCCACTTGAAGTCTGGGAAGAGCTTGATTCCCAAGAGACGTTTAAGATAAGATGCCTGTTTGAAGGAACACCCATCTATCATTCCAGCATCTTTAGCAATGGATCGGTTATATGAGTTCCCTTTGAGGTATGGAGAGAGCTTAACTCCCAAGAGACGTTCAAGACAAGTAGCTTCTTTGAGAAAAGATCCATTCATTTTGATAGGTGAAAGTTCAGGGACTGTATTGGTGAAGCGTCACTACCCGGTGGCCGAATGTATTGTCACCCTCTACATAATATAATTCTCAATTTTAGATGGCTGACATGAGCTCTTACTGTTTGAAATACTTTTGGACCACCCTGTATTTTTTTTTTTTGAATTGTATTTTACAAGCCATTTTTCCCCATTGAGACGTTGAGCTAGATCAAAGGAGATATGACTTGTGATGTTCTATGTATAGTGACAAATAATAGATTTGGAATATAGTTTCACTTAGACTGGTTCAACCTAATGCTAGATTGATTGATTTATTTTATGGTATATCAACCTTTTGCAGGTTATTTTAAGTCAAAAGAAATTTTTAACTTTTAAAAATATTTTTTGCCCGTGAACATTGTATAAACAATTTATTATAGATAATAATAATTTTTGGAATATTTCTATATATACACATAGAAAGGGTGTTTTATACCTATCTCTAATCTATTAGCAGGTAACAATTCAGACTGTTATTCAAACTCGGCTCTCAGATTTCTCATTCCTTGCCTATAGCGATTACACCACCTGAACATCTAAGCGATCATCCATCTAGGTAAGATCGACAATGCTTAACTTCAGGGATCAGACGAGAACCGGTCTTTTCATGATGATATGGCCACATATCTCTCAAGGGTAGAAAAGCTTCTTAAACCGAAATCATGGGTGAGGTTACAAGAGACGGGTTCATGCCTATCCAAAGGTTATTTGTGCAAACCCGGAATTTGAAAGCGGGTCGCCGATGCCACTTTCAGTATAGATTATAGGACCCGCCCAACAACATCCACAGGAAATGTAATTTACATATGGCGTTTGTACTTTGCCTTAATCTGTCTGGATACAATAGAAAAACTGTTTTGACACCATGTGTATACAGGTTAGGATGGTTAAATTATCACCATTTTATATTATTAAGTTCGGGCATGGTGGTGCCAGTTGGGCGCCATCTGTGAGACAAATAAAACACCATGACGCAATTCTAAGAAAATTTGGAAACGGCATCCTGTAATGCTTGACATTCGTTAAGCTCCAAGACAAAAATTTCTGAGGACAGTGAAGAGGATTCGGAAAGAGTTGGATGAGTCAAATGGTGATTACGAAGGTGCTTAAAGTGATCACAAGTGATGGCAAAGTTATGCCTCCATTCATTTTCCCACAGGACCTCAGGCGAAATAGGAGGCCTTCATCAAGTGCTGGGAGTAGGTAGTGCTGTTCTGGTTCAAGAGTGTGGCTCCTGGAAGGCTCTATAAATAGTAACAGGTCTCTGCACCATGCTACATAAATAGGAGAACCCAATCCTGGCTATCAAGCAATTCATGCGACCACATCCGGCATTATACCTGGCCGCCTAACACCCTAGTCTGCAACCTCTAGATTATTGTGTGGGGCGCAGTTGAATGAGAGATCGACAAAACTCCTTGTAAAACCAAATATTAACTCAATTCAAAGACTATGGAAGCACTCATCAACTTAAACAAGTAGACCGTCCAGAAGAGTTGCAGGAGATTCTGAAGTCTTTTGGAGGCCGCCGTGGAAACCAATGGCGATTTCATTGAACAAATTTGCTCTTTAGTATTTTAAAAATAGTTTTGTAATTTTGATAAATATATCTCTTGAAATGAGATGTCACTGTTGTTTTCATTTTTGCATAATTTAGACAACAATTTATACACATATATATATATATATATATATATATATATATAGAGAGAGTTGTCGGGACCGGAGAAGAAGTCTCTTATATACGGGTTTGGTCTATTATATATACATTAACACAGGCTCAAATTTGGGACCAGAGAAAATCACTCTTATATCGGGTTACAATATATATATATATATATATATATATATATATATATATATATATATATGTCTATAAATATATATATATATATATAAATATATATATATATATATATATATATATGTAAATATATATATATATATATATATATTTATAAAACAGACCACTTTAAGATTCCATGTAATAAATTATTTCACCACAGCCCTTTTGAAGGGCTCTGGATCATCACACTTTACCTCCAAAGGTTTTTCATTTCAACCTTTGGAAGTAAAGTCTGATGATCTAGAGCCCTTTAAGTGGGTTGTGGTGAAATAATTTATTACATGGA
Organism: Acanthosepion pharaonis; assembly: GCA_903632075.3. Lineage (NCBI taxonomy): Eukaryota > Metazoa > Mollusca > Cephalopoda > Sepiida > Sepiidae > Acanthosepion > Acanthosepion pharaonis. The sequence goes on from CAHIKZ030001868.1 coordinate 2,538,572, forward strand.
ACCTTAAAGTGGTCTGTTGTTTTATTCAAACATATTCGCTCTGAATTTACATTGAGCTCTCCGGATATCATCCTCCTTGGGTCTACCCATATGGATTACCTAGTTTTGCATAAACTAAATATAATATCTATATCTATATCTATCTATCTATCTATCTATCTATATATATATATATATATATATATATATATATATATATATATATATGTGTGTGTGTGTGTGTGTGTGTGTGTGTGTGTGTGTAAAATAATAATTTATTTAATACAACAAGTACAAACGAAAGGATTTGCAATATAATCAGAACGACAAACATTTATTAAATATTAATTATTAACAATATGACAGAAATGAAGCAATGGAGAGAAAGGTATTAATTCCAGGATTTTCGGACACGCCTGTGTCCTTCATCAATGGACCAAGGAATAAACAGACAAATGGGAATTATTCATTGACAGATTTTCTATAGATCGTGTATTTTCTGGTGGAAATTGTATTGTTAGCAAATAACCGATTTCTCTCTGATTCCTCGAAGTGCATAACTTTTTATGGAACTTAAATTTAAAATTTTCATCGGTATAAAATCTATTGTTACTAGAGTGTGTCGTGGCGGGTGAGATTGTAAACATAGATGATGAGAGTTATAGGTTGGGGAGGGGGAAGACTTCTCGCGTGTACAAGCTGGAACAATAATTGTCGAACTAATTTGTCAAGTGTAAAGATGAGCCGTGGTTAGAATATGATGTGATGAAAAAAAATGGAGTATATAATAAAGAAAATATTATTCAATAAAATGAAATGAAAAGAAAAAAAAGTGAAGGAAGAAAAATGAATCAAAATTTGGAAATCTATTGTTAACAAGAAAAGTGGGTACAGAAAATAAAATAATAAATAAAGGAAAAACTGAGAGAAAAAACGTATATATATATATATATATATATATATATATATATATATATATATATACAGAGAGAGAGAGAGAGAGGGAGAGAGATAGATGCGCATGCGTCATATTTGCACATTTTAAAGATATACAAGCCGCTACACAAATACATGAATCTCAATACACGTAAAGATATAAATACATATACACGATTAATATGTATCTACACTAATCTTCCCCACTCAGATTATATGTAAAGGAGCCATAGTGATAGAATCAATGATGGCATAAAAAAGGATAACTGGAAAGGGGCCCTTAGTGTACAGGGAAATATTTCCATATATAAATAGTGCGTCATGGCGGAAATCATAGGCAGTAGAATTAAAAGTTATAGTACGTATTTAATAGCTGTTAAAAATATAATAGGTAGGCAATGGCTGTTAAAATTTAGAGTTAAAATGTGGGTGGAGGTCTTGCTCATTCGAGAAATGCTGTTGCTGGTAATGGGTTTCCTTGTAGAAATTGAACTCTCTGAGTAAACCCAAATCCCTATTTTGCTCATGGTGCAATATTCAGTAATGAAAGCATGGCCCTGTATACTAAGGGCCACATTCCAGTCACCCTCTTTTATAGAATCATTGATTATATCACTATGACTCCTTTATATATAAGCTTATTTAGGGAGTGGGGAAGGTAAGTATAGATACATATTAATCTTGTATAGGTATTGATTTTATTTACGTGTATTGAGATTCATATGTTTGTGTGGTGGCTTTGTATACTTACACACTGTTTTACGACAAACGACAGTAAGAAAAAATAAAGGAAGTAGGTACAGAAAATAAAATAGAAATAAAGAAAAACTGAGAGAAAGAGCGTATACACCTTACTTATTATAAAATGCAGATTGTGTGTGTGTGTGTGTGTGTGTGTGTGTCTGTACGTTTATATATTGGATCTGATTTCCTACATTTTTCAACCGATTTCAACAAAACTTCACGGGACTGCGTAAGATTACCTTGCGGTGGTTCTGACAGCGCCAAAAATTGGAAAAACACAATTGTTCTTGCCAGAAATCAATTTGAAAACACTTAAAACACGATTCTGTCGCCAGAATGAAAGGGGGACAAATCATATCGAGTTATACTTATTATAAAACCAAGGCTGTTTGTGTGTGTGTGTGTGTGTGTGTGTGTGTGTGTGTGTGTGTGTGTGTGTGTGTGTGTGTGTGTGTTCGTTTATATATGGGATTAGATTTCCTACATTTTTCAACCGATTTTAACAAAACTTCACTTTTTTTTGGCAGGTAGTGTTTCTTATTGTCTTGCAGACATTTTTTTTTTATTTTCACATTCATAATGCTTTAAAAATTCCATTTACAAGACAATTGTTTATAATAAAATTCTATTCAATCGGTAGACTCATAACGATTGAAAACAATGTTTTTGTTTGAGTTTGGGTTTGACCAATTCGTAAGAAAAAAAAAAAACTAATTAAGACATGCGTGTCCGTCAATCTTAAACAATAATCTTTGTTAATTTTATTTTTCAGTCTTCATGATGGTCGATACTTTATCTATCTCTTACTGTTACGTCCCCGGGCAACGCCGGGCTCTACTGCTAGTATATAGATAAATCTGCTTGATGTGAAACTCGAATGTTGCACTGCAAGCGCTGTTGAGTATCTTGGAGTACTAAAGTTGGAGCATTTGAAACTTGAATGGAAACATTTTTAAATCCAGTTTTAGAAACTTCTGAAACGATGTTATGGCGATGACTAGTTTAGCAGATATATAAGCTTATATAGAATTATATTATATTATAGTATCGCTCTGTACACTGAGCGCCATTTTTCAGGCACCCTCTTTTATACCATCATTGATTCTATCACTATTGCTCCTTTATATATAACCTTATGTAAGGAGTGGGTATGGTTAGTGTAGATACATATAAAACTTGTACGTGTATTTATATACTTACGTGTATTGGAATTCCTATGTGTGTGTGGAGGCTTCTGTATATTTACAGACTGTTATGTGACCTTATGTAGGCATGTGAATCTATATATGTATACGCTTTTCGTCTCAGTTTTTTCTTTATTTTTATTTTATTTTTTGTACCCCATTTTCTTGTTTTTTTTTTCTTGCTGTCTTTTGATGTACTACCACCTATGATTCCTGTCCTGGTGCACTATCCAGCAACGGAAGCATTGCCCTGTACAATGAGGGCCACTTTCAAGTTACCTTATTTTATACCATCATTTATTCTATCACTATGGCTCCTTTACATATAAACTTATGTAAGGACTGGGAAAGTTGGAGTAGACACACATTAATTTTATATATGTATTTATATCTTGACGTGTATTGAGATGCATATGTTTGTTTGGTGGCTTGTGCTATTTACACACTGTTTTACGACAAACGACAGTAAGAAAAAAAAAGACAAAAGACAAGAAGTTAATATTGCTATGGTTTAGCCCCCTGCTGTAAACCAAAGTAAATTCTTTTTCTTCTACGCTACCATACATATGCTAAATTTTGCAAAAATAAATACTTCAATTAGAGTCGTCCTTCAGTATCAGCGCGGATTCATTCAAGGAATCCACACAAATGTCGAAATCAGAAGTCTCTAATGTCAATTTATAAAATCAGCTTAATATTTTTCTATATAAAATTACGTAAATCTTCATACACTCTTTCAATCATTTGTAGATTTCACAGAATACATTCTTCGAGATAAATGGGATTAAACCTTATCGCAATCTTGTACACAAGCTTTTAGGAAAATCTGTGACTAATTGGGAAAATTTCGTGTAACGTGTTTCCTTCTTTAGCATTTTCTCAGACGAAACTGATGTTTATGTTGATGGGATTAAAATTACATCAGAGAGAACTGTTGGAATTGCGCGGTAACCATAACATATTTAGAAAAGATATTAGAATAACCCTATACTCGCAGCTAACACGCTTGCATACGAAGAGAAACTGTATGCTGTAAATATACAAAAATCGAAAGTGTGTGCTTAGTCTGCTGAAATACGTCAAAAAACTATTGGAAACGCTAGGAAACCTTGATATATTTTGGACACGGAAATAAAATTTTCTGAGAGAAATTATCCTAAAATCTCAAAGCGTTGTCAATTATTGCTAAATTTTGACTCCGATTCATTTCTTTACTTTTCTCTTGTTTTACTAATAGGAGATATTAGTAATGGTTTCAAATTACTGTCAGTTTTTGTCAGCAAATTTGATTATTTGTAGTTTTTCTTGTAAACATAGAAAATAATATAATTTTCTGACAAAAAAAGCGCTGCGCTGTTAAACTTAAGGAGTGAGTTAACTGTAAACTGTCGACACAATTTATTAGTAATGGTTTCAAATTGCTGGAAAATCTGAAAACAGCAATTGTCATTTATTATTAATTTTAACTATTATTTCTTTTATGATATTTCACTTATGTTTATACGTAGTATTAATAGTCTTGGTGACATATTTAGGAAAGATATTACAATAATCCAGAAGGCATACTGTCAATAAACCAACTACATGCGAAACAAAATAAATTCAGTAAATGTACAAAAATAGGCAAGGATGTGTCTTCTCACTAGATTTATACAGCCTATACAGTAAAGCCATTTTGAGATAATTAGTTATTTTTTTAGAATCGTTTCACCAAAAGTCAAGGCAATAAAACCTCTAAGAAGAAAGGTATTTCTAACTATGAAAGAATATAGGAAAAAAAAACATTATTAAGGAGCAAGAACAATATAATAACAAAAATTAAATAACAGGAAATAGCGATTGACATAGCATTTAAATTGTTGAAGATCAATGTTCGCTGGAAAACAAGAAACCGGAAGTAAGTTTCAGAAACGAGAAATACGAGAGACGAAACTGTTAAGATAGAACTTCCGGATATAAAGTCATACCAGGATTCATTGTTGGCGGGAAAAATATTGGTAAATTATGATACGCAGATGACACAGTGCTGATAGCAGACACAGAAAGGAAACTACAAGAACTTCTACAGAATGTAATAAAAGAAAGCGAGAAGAAAAGAAAAATATGTCAATTGTAAGAAAAGAGAAAGCATGGTTGACAGTAGAAAGAACAGCCTGGTATGCAAATTACAAATTGGAGATACAAATATGAAAGAAGCATAACAATTTCAATACCTGGTAAGTGTTTTAACACGGGATGGAAAATGCTACACTGAAATACGATGACGCATTGTTATAGCGAAAAATACGTTATAAAAGCTAAGCAAAGTATAAAGAAACATAAAAATTTCATTACAAAAAATGAAAAGAGTAGTGCAATATTAGTTCTTCTTTACGGCAGATTTTACAGATTCAGAATCCACTTCAAACAACAGAAAGAAGGTTAAGAATACCATGGATTGAACATGTGAGCAACGAAGAAGTTTTCGAGAAAATAGAAAGAAAAGGGATACTTGTACTTAACATCAGGAAATGAAAGTTGAGGTTTGAAGGTTATATAATGAGGAAAGAGATCTTGGAGAATTTGGCACTCACAGGACAGAGTGAAGGCAAAAAGGACAAAGGAAAACAATGTATAACCTACCTATTATTAGGCCTGACGATTGCGTTTAAGCATGAAACAGACTGACGCGCTGAGTGTTGACTTCAGTGTTCATATTCATATTAGTATTCCGCAACCTTGGTTTCAACCTCTCCATATATATATATATATATATATATATATATATATATATATATATAAAACATTAATTATCTTACAAATATAAGCAGCTATACTCGTCTGGGAAAACCTTAGGTATCTTAGCTTGTAAATGAACAAACCAATAAGGGTAAAAAAAAGAAAGAACTAAGAACATATACTTCCGGCGAAAATAATCGTCTAGAATCAAAGTTCAGAATCCAAAGAAAAACAACTCCGATGCGAGTAAAGTAAAAATAACTAAGCAAAGTGCTCAATACGCTAGGTAGAGCAAACTAAGTAAACCTAAAGAGCCAGACAAACATACTAAACCTACCTAGGTTTCACCTACGTGGATCGTCATTAGGTTTACTTATATATATATATATATATATATATATATATTAAGAAATGGACAAAGTCCGACAATTTATTTATTAAAGACATTTTTATGTTTAACGTTATTTTTATAGATACAAGTATTTAAGTAAATGCTCTGTTTATAATAAACATTCAGGCCGGTAAATGTTATTTAATACTGTTTATCATAAACAGAGCATTTACTTAAATACTTGTATCTATAAAAAGAACGTTAATATATATATATATATATATATATATATAGCTTTAAGTTATGCTATATTTGTGGGAAAATTGGTCAATAGCCGGGGTAGAGGGTAAGACTGTATGTAAATATAAAATATGTACAAGGCCCGATGACTGCACTTAGCATGAATAAGACTGACACCTCTGAAATAATAATCTGAAATAATAATCACCTGGAGTTGCAAATTTAAAATTTACAAGAATTCATTTTTTATCAACGTCATCTAGAGACTTCATGTCACTGCATTTAAGGTGTAGCAGATAAACACAATAAAACATAAAATCTTAATTCAAATTTATAGAATTATTAGGGAACACATATCTTTAACTATACACCAATTTTCGTCTAGCTAAGTCACACACACGCTGCACTCTACTCAAATTAAAATATGCCATTATTGACGCGATTCTCACTTCCCACACATGTCCACAACTACGTCCGTGAGTTTCCTTTATATAGGCTATAAGAGAAGCCGGATAGCGGCGAGAGAGCAGGGAGCATAAAGAGAGACTGCACACATAAACGCTAACCATAGAGTCTACCTGAGAGCGAGACTGACCATCAGGCTGTAAAAATGGTCTCTTATGAACGCAGAAAAAGAACGAATTCCACTATTAACGCGACAAGCCTAAAACGATAGCCAACAAGCAGTCAGCCGTGTTAAACTTACTCCTTTTTCCTTTCACACCTCGTACACTGTACATTCGAACGTTACACTATAGGACTTAATGCAAACATTTTCATATCTTGCAATGAAAAATGAAAATAAATTCTTTGAAAACAATTATTCGAAGAACATTTATTAGAATTGTAAATTGTTTCAATGAAAATTAATCAAAAGGTTAATAATACTAAATTATAATTATTCGAAATATCTATGTTTGAAATACGTATGTGGTCTTAAGAGAGTCAATGCTGACTCATCTAGAACTAAAACAGCATAATTGCATATTAGGATTTTTGTTTGTTTTTTCCGTATATTTTTCTTCATATATCATATATATATATATATATATATATATATATATATATATGTATGTATGTATGTATGTATGTATGTATTATTCATATAATCGTAAGTTTTCTTTAAAGCTGATAGTAGATTGTCCAGTATTCGCTGGCATATAAGTCTATCGATCTTACATAACATTTCAACACTCTTTTCATTTGTTTTAATGACATCTTCCTGTCTCTTGCTACTTTACTTTTGTTGATATCATACGGTGATATTTTCAAGACCGTTTACACATTTTGTTTTCTGCGTCTGTATTATAGTAACCTCTGGACCTACTCGTGTGTCTGCCGCATTCAATAACCATTTGTGAATATCTAATATTAATTTGACTCACCAGGGTATGCGGTCCAACTTGCTTTATCTTGTCACGTTTGATGTCTTTCCAAAGGAAATTTCAGAACTGGTAACCATCAATTCTGTCTTGTAGTGCCGGTCTGCGTCTCTCATTGTTTCGGTGTATCCGTCGCGATGAGTCAGAAATTTCACTCAGAATATCCAAAGAATTAGCTCAGCTCTGCCCGTGTTTTTTGTTCGGGAGGGTGCTGCCTTGAAAGATGTTGCAAATTGTACTAGAGTGTGCACTGGACGTGTCTGTGGCTGGCATAATTAGAAAAAAAATGAATTTTCAGAAGGAATAATTTCAACACATGGTGAATTTTTTACGCGTATATACGCGCGCACACGCACACACACAGACAGACACACACACACACACACACACACATATATATATATAGCACTGACATCAAGAGGCTCATTAATTGTAGTATCCAGTATATATATATATATATATATATATATATATATATATATATATATATATATATATATATATATTAAAATAACAGTCGGATTTTTTACATTTCATTATATATATATATATACATATATATATATATATATACAACACACACAAACACACACACATATATACATATACCACTGACATCAAGAGGCTCATTAATTGTAGTATCAGTATATATATATATATATATATATATATATATATATATATATATATATATATATATATATATATATTAAAAATAACTGTCGGATTTTTTACATTTCATTATATATATATATACATATATATATATATATACACACACACACATATATATATATATTAAAATAACTGTCGGACTTTTTACATTTCATTATATATATATACATATATATATATACAACACACACACACACACACACACACACACACACACACACACACACATATATATATATATATATATATATACCACTGACATCAAAAGGCTCATTAATTGTAGTATCCAGTATATATATATATATATATATATATATATATATATATATATTAAAATAACTGTCGGACTTTTTACATTTCCCTTATATATATATATATATATATATACAACACACACTCACACACACACACACACACACACACACATATATATATATATATATATATATATATATATATATATATATATATATATATATATATATATGCACACACATATATACCGGGTGTATCCGTATAAATTTTACAATTGTCACATTAATGTTTGAACTGCTGTATCTTAGAAATGATTAAAGATATCTTACAGGAAACCTCCGAGGTTTTTATAACACTATTGGGCTCTGCTTTGAAAATTAAGAATGTATTTAGCTCTAAGTTAAAATTATGATCCTTTCCCAGTTGTTACCACCTGATCCAGGTTTACTCTCTACTGTCCCCTCTTTTTTTAACCTCATTCACCGTTCTCTTGATGGTTCTTGAGAGGACTTTGAAGATGGAAGCCAGAGTATGAATGTTGGTACAATAATTGAAAGCCTGAATGATCTTTTTCCTCTCAGCATTGCTCTGTTGGGAATATAGTGATTCTGGTACAAAACGATTTTAACCTGTTCTCTTTCTAGCTGAATAACTCAGAGGGTTTTTCCCTGATTCTAACGACAAATGGCATCAATATGGCTAAAACTCTTATCTGAAATCATGAAAAAAATGAAACCCAATTAGTCTCGTAGTTTTTTCGATATTAAACATTTGGTGGGCGGAATAAGTAGCGTGTTACACGGTTTGGACAGTTTTGGTGTTACAACCAGTATATACATATTACCTGCTGGCCTTTGTTTACATCCCCAAAACAAAACGTTAGAATTTCCCTTTCTCTCTGCCGTGCACCAATAGCTTACCGGTAGGATCCCCGACTGACGCCAAAATCGGTAGGGTTTCGATCATGGCTTGAAAGCAACCGGATGTCTCACCTCACTAATGACATGGGATACAGTGAAACACGCCAATATGTGGATGATCATATATATATATATATATATATATATATATATATATATATGTATGTATGTATGTATGTATGTAAGCAAATATATGGATATAGATCCGACAGTATAAAGAAAACTATAGGGAAAAAACAAACAAAAATCCTTATATGCAATTATCCATCGTCTTTGTTATGTTGAATTGATAATGTTAATTATATTTTATGAATATGTCCTGAAGATGGTTTATTAGACCGAAACGTGCGACGTTGACATTATATTAATATTAAAACAGCATAATTGCATATAAGAATTTTTGTTTGTTTTTTCCCTATATTTTTTTCATATATATATATATATATATATATATATATATATATATATATATATATATATATATATATATATATATATATATAATAATGGCATATGGAATCCCCTACTTATAGAGTAGCTGCCACAATGATGCTATACAGAAATACCGAATCTTAGAACTCCTGATGAAGACACTAACTTCTTCGATATTTAAGCAGGGGTCTTTGTACACTTTCCTCTTTGTTATCACCTCTGTTTACGTATTGAAAACTTCAAAGAACAAACCTCGTGATCTACGTTTCACTTCATCACCAAGGCTGTCAAGTCTTTATCCTACGAAAATGTCGACAGATATGGAGATAATATACTTATCACTGCAGACACCACTAGAAATGCAACAGTTCTTCTACATCATCTAAATCAACTAGGAAGTTCTGCTAACGGTGTTGGACTCTATGCAATTGATTCTAAAACTAAATTCACAAACTTCAACCATTAAGACTCAATACAAGTTCTCTCAAAAGAATCAAGGAAATCTGTCAAATCTTGGAAGCGAAATAGATTCTATTAAAAGGGGAGGGGAAATACCTATGGCAAACCCAGGCCGTCTTGAATAAAATGGATGCAATCTGGAAATCTGTTCTCCCAGACAACATCAGACAGATTCTTTCGCGTCAATATAGAGTAGGGCATGTCGATTTTGAAAAGGTGGTATTACATGGAAATTGCACGGTAGAGTAATGGATAACGTTTCGGATTAAGGAATCACAGAGCCGAGTTCGAATTCCAGTCGAATCCATTACATTCACTTACGTGGAAATACGCTTGGGAAAGGTATGAATCCTCTTCTCCCCCGAGCTATGGATAAATAGCAGGACAGACCGGGTTCTACAGCCTTGGATGGAAACTGGTCAACCGCACAAAGAAATGGCAGCCTATTGCAGGAAAAAAAAATCTACCTCGTCAGTCATATATCGAAAGATACATGATCACCTAAGCGTGTATCATTCATGGCACATAATTAACTTAGTAGAATAGATTAGGCTTTTTACTCTTTGGATGGGAACCAGTTTAGGAGAAGATCAACCTTGAATACCAAAAACGTATGTCGACTTGGTACACCATATCGACAATGGAGTTCACAATGACTTTATAATGCGTCGGTAGATGGAGTAATGGATAGCGGTTCGGATCAAGGAATCGGAGACCCGAGTTCGAATACCACTCGAACCCATTACGTTGACTTTTGTGATAATACCCCGGGGAAAGGTAGGAATCTTCTTCTTCTCCCCCCAGCTATGGGTAAATAGCAGGACAGACCGGATTCTATAGTCTTGGATGGCAACTGGTCTACCGCAGAAAGAAATGGCAACCTCATGCGGGCAAAAAATCTGCTTCGTCAGTCATATATCGAAAGATACACGATCGCCTAAACGTGTGACACGCATGGCACATAACTGGTATTGCAATGAATTTGAAATTTGGGAATGGATATGATAAATAACGACACAAAATAGTTTTTCCAAATCCTTGCCGTTTTTTGTTTTTTTTGGGGGGTGGGGGAGATGAGATTAAAGTTTGTTTAGGCACAAAATCAGAACGTTGGAATTTAATTTCCTTAATCAGCCTAATTTTATTCCGGTGATCAGTTAATTATACATTTTATAAATTATACATTTTATAAATTATACATTTTATAAAGTTGTGCTACAGTACAATATTATAAAATGTATAATTTGCAGAAGGTTTACACGTTTTATATGGACAAGATGCATGGCACAAGCACATTATTGCTAAATCATTGTTCGATCAAATAAGTGTGTTTTTCAATAAACAATGTAAATTTAAAACATTTTATTTATTTTTTTGTTTTTGTCAATTATGATGTAACAAATTTTATTCATTGTGTAGCCTTTTTGGTAATCTTTTACAATTATTTTTACAGTTTTACCCATCGAATACAGTAAAACATATTGCATGTTTTGCTTGTTACGATTCATAATTAGAATTCTGTTTTGAAGATATTTTCATCCAATGTGTCTAATACAAAATATATCAACTTTATTTGGATTTATTCTTGAAATAGGAATATTTTGAAGTCAGATTTTAGGGAAAAACCTGAGGAAATTAGGTATTTCTGTACATCTTTTTTAAGACGATATTTAAAATTAAATGCTCAAAAATTGGTAAAAGTTATAAAATCACGTGTACCGTCTGGAAGTTCAAATACGTCCCCAATCAACAATAAACCCCCGTATCAATGATCGTCCCCCACATCGAATCTATTATATATCCAAATAGATTTTGTTAAAGTAAAACCAGAATGTGTCACTTAAATCTTTTTTTGTATTTTCCAATTTCCGAAGTAAATGTTGTTCATCAGAATAAAACTTGCGTATAAAGGGTTCAAATTTCAGTTTTTTTTTTTTTGTTTTCTGTTTAATGTAATTTCAACTGTTTCAGTCAGAGCCGGTGGAAAGGTCTCGTACCCTGCTAGATATATATCGAATCTATGATACGGGCCCCACAACTCTACTACGTCTAACTTATCATAAGGTAGTATTCATATAAAATACAAATTTTATTGTAAAAAAATCTGCGAAATAATTGATTATATGCAATATAGGTGAAGAATTGAACTAAGAAAAATTGAAAATAAATACAATTTATCTAAATACAAAATAGAGACATGTCATAATAAACTATTCCATCTTAAATATATCGACAATGTTTCGCACAAAATTTAACATAAACTTGAGATTTGTCATGTAAAATAGTTGGAGAATTTAAACACATTCAACATTATGGATAAAAAAAAATAGTAAACCTTATATAGAATGTTATCAAGACATTAGTCAGTTATGTGCCATGCGTGATACACGCTTAGGCGATCATGTTTCTTTCTATACATGACTGACGAGGCAGACATTTTTTTTTCTGACAGTAGGTTGCGATTTCATTTTGCAGCAGATCAGTTGCCATCCAAGGCTATACAACCCAGTCTGCCCTGTTATTTATCCATAGATTGGAAGGGGCGAAGAAGAGGATTTGTTCCTTACCCAAGTGTATTAGCACGTAAGTGGATTTAAGTCAGTTATGTGCCAGGCGTGATACACGCTTAGGCGATTATGCATCTTTCGAAACATGACTGATGAGGCTGATTTCTTTCCTGCAGTAGGTTGCCATTTCTTTCTGTGGTTGGACAGTTGCCAATCCGGTCTGTCCTGTTATTTACAAATAGTGGCTGGGGAGATGAATAGGATTCATACCATTCCCAGCACTTAAATGAATATAATGGATTCGACTGGAATTCGAACTCGGCTCTCCGATTCTTCAACGCAAGCGACTTATCCATTACTCCACCGTGTCTCCTCGAGAAATAGCATCAATAATAATAATAATAATAATAATACGGTGCCTCCTTATTGATATGGCAGTCTCTGCTGACTGCAATGTATCTTTGAAGATATTCAAAAAGCTGTCAAAATACATGGACCTTGAAATAGAAATCTCGAAAATGTGGCATATGTGAACATCAACAATCCCTGTTGTAGTTGGAACCCTAGGACTGGTTGGAAAAGATTGCAGTAGACTAATTGAAGGGATTCCTGGAAGTCCATGCCTCAAGGAGATACAACAAATTGTTCTAACAAGTACAGCCCGCACTTTCCGAAGGGCTTTATCTATGCATTCTTTTTTTTTTTTTTAGTGGAAAGTGCCATGATGGCATTTCTAACCTTAGGTCCCTGGGCGGGACCCGGAAAGAAATGTGTAAACGCCAGAAATCAAAGAAAATAATAATAATAATAATAATAATAATAATAATAATAATAATAACAACAATAACAATAGTAATAATAATAATAATAATAAAACACACACGGAATGACATCAAAATGCACGAAAATGTTTGATTCTCTGATAGTTGTGCTTAGTTTAATTTGTAGCGTATAGAAATGTAGTTAGAAAAAAGCAAATGTTGATGAGATAGCGAAGGCCACAAAGCACAACACGAGGCCTCAACCAGGCTTGGATCCCCGGATCTGGGGTAAAGAGTTAGTACTCACCGTCCGTGATAATGGTACACTTGACAAAGCAGTTAACAGTTTCAATATGACGGAGCGTGTTTATTCTTACACGGGCTTGCAAGTCAACAGAGGCCAAGTGAGAATTTAACGCCTTACAAAGTATACATGGTCTGGAAGACTAGCCTTCTAAGCACGGTAAAATGGAGTTGATAAGGGTTAATTGGCAAAAAAAAAAATTCATCAGGAAGGTTCGAACTCAAGGCATAAATATAATGCACTCTACGCAGACATAGTTTGTAAAAATCTACGAGCGCACCTTGTCACAAAATCGATATTAAAAAAAGAAACAGATTGTTAATTACCGTAATTTGAAAAATGACATCAAAGGAATTGAACGCAAGAGGGAAATCAAAGAAGAACCTGATGAAAAATTATTAATCGTCAAAAAAAAAAAATTCTATTAAAAAAAAGAAATGTTTAAACAATTAGAACAGGAAAAATAATTGCTTTTAAATAATATATATATTCATCAATAGCACTTGATCTAAATGGGAAAATTAAAAATATATATATATATATATATATATATTTTCTCAGTTCCGTATTCGGTGGTTATACATTATATTCGATTAAAACTGGAATATTTTAAGCTATGGAAACATATACCATAAGTTTCGGAATATAAGAGGCAACGATGTAAAAGACATATTCTTATCTTGATGAGGGCTTTTTGCTGAGTATCCAATGAAAACTGAAATATCAATTTGACCATTACCGACGTTAATTGATTAAATAAACCTGACAGGTTATGTATGTTCATGTAGCTTTTGAAATTCATATTATTATTGAGAACATATTGAAGGAACTACAAGTATTCCTATATATATATATATATATATATATATATATATATATATATATATATATATATATATATATATTATAATTTTTTTCCATATAGACAAAAAACAATTTGGTCATGACAAAGATGCAACTTCTTTTCAGTGCATTTAATTGCAGGGAAATTCAATTAAATGCACCGAAACGAAATTGCATCTCAGTAGTGAGTAAATTGTTTTGTCTATATAAAAAATTATATAAATAATTATTGCTCTACTATCGCTACTGAGCCCTCTTTTGAACTAATAGCGTGAACGTTAGTATTTATATATTATTTTCGTTTTCATTACATTCGGATATATATATATATATATATATATATATATATATATATATATATATATGAGGGGGGGGTAAAACGCGCAATTATTGGGACAATTTATTATCTATCTATCTACTTAGTACATTTTATTCATTATCTATTTCTCTATTTGTGTCAGCGTCTCTCTTTAACTCTCTCTCTCTATCTATGCATATATATATATATATATATATATATATATATATATATATATATATATCGAGTTAGATAAATCAAACGACCAGATATAAGGAATCGCATACGCACGTGTTGGCGTGCGTACACGGGCAAGCAAATAAATAATCATCAAATTTATTTTTGAAGTGTAAAATTATTGTGCTCGATACAGTTAGACAGAGCAAAGATATATATATATATATATATATATATATATATATATATATATATATATATATATATATACTTAAAAAATCAGGAGTTAATTTGAATCCGCTATCTTGGTTTCAACCTTACACTATCCTCAGGCGATTTTTATCAAATGACCTTGGAACGCTTTTCTTTTTTTTTCTTTTTTTTTTTTAACAATGAACACTATATTATTATTTTCAAAACTAAATAAATACAGGACGCAGGGTGTAATAGAAACTGGGGAGGAAGATGTAAAGAAGGGTGGAGTAGAAGAAGAAAAGAGAGAGAGAAAAGCACGGGTATTATAAATGTATCGGTGGTGGGATTAATTTAAAACTACATAATTTTTTTATTCAGCCTCATATGTGCTTCAGAGGCACTTTCTAATATGCAAGCAATATATCCCCCTTTTCTATTTCACCCAGCGTTGTGTGTTTATTTATCTTTGAAAATAATAGTATAGCGTTCATTAGTTTGCCAAACTTCTTATGAATTCAGTTTGATATTTTCTAATCGATCTCTTTAGTCCCACGTTCCAGTTTTCCTCTATAATCTTTCCTCTTTTTTAAACGTATTCACCGTTCTCTTGATAGTTCTTTAATGGACTTTGAGTATTGATGTTGGTATCATTACTGATGGTCTGAACGATCTTTTTCCTTTCACCATTGCTTAGGTGGGAAGTGTTGTGGCCTTGTTAGGGCCAGAAATAAAGAAACAAGACAGGAATTGAGTTAAACAAATCCATTAACAGAAAAACAGTGATACAAAGATATACAAACGACAGTGTTACAGCAAGAATGTTCGGTCCGGCTGTCATAGCTGACTGCTGGAAATTTCCCTCGCTAAAAGGAAGGACCTGTTCCTATTTATACCTGGAAGACTCAAAGGGTTTCCCAGTGATTCTTCTGGCAGATGGCATCAAGATGGTTAAATGGTTTGTCTGAAAAGCTGGAAAAAAAGAAACTCACTTAGTTTTAATGTTTTTTTTCTTTCTTTCTTTACAGATATTAAATATTTTGTGGAATGGATAATAACGCTGTTACACAATTTGGAAAATTTCGCTGTTACACTTGCTAGGTCTTTGCGAAGATCAGACTTCCACAAACCATGTGAACTGTTGCTGCTGGAGAATAACAATCAAAAACTTTACCAGATAACAGGAAACAACATTACTTGGGCTTTGAACAGCAGCAAAAACTAAAAAAGAATATTACCTGCAACTCGGAGAAAAACAATAATGGCATACTCAAAATGTTGACGTTCAACGTATATTTAAATAAAACACTCAGAAGGAAACTCCCATGAATACTGAAAATAGCCATAATAGTTGCTTAACTTGAGAAACAAATTTTCCTAAATGTTGGTTTTATAAATTTCAACCGACAGTGATACTGTCTGTTCGGTCATTGAATTTCAAATATGTCCTTATATGGAAATGTTTTATCTTCCTATTAAACTCAAGATTACGCAGGAGATACTTTTAATAAACAATATATTTTATAATTCGGGGGGCGGTGAGTAAAAGATGTCTACTATTTTTTTTTAATTGATTGACAAAAACTACAGACAAAAAAAAAAAATGGTGCCCACCCGATTTTCAATGAGGCACGGTGACATTTGAATTTAGATGTGTGCTTAACTTAATGATATGTCAAAACTTATTGGATCATTCAATTTATTTTATTCAGAACTAAATACCATGTGCTAAAATCGAATGTACACTCAATCAGGAGCTTTGATCTAAGAAGTCTTTATGTGTAGTAACTCCGATTTCTATTGGGGTTACGCAGACGGATACCAAAGTTAGCTTTGTATCGGATGTCGCATCAGAATATAAAAAGATCTGGGTGCCTCAGGAGTTTGACCTAGAAGGTTTCCTATAGCCAACAAGTGCTCAATCGGGCCTAAAACGATATCGGTGGCTGCGCCAAAATATACAGGAAATACATTGAACTGAACTTAAGAATATATAAACAGAATACAAATGGATAACAGGGAGTTTTATAAGACCATTTTCGTTGTCAAAACAATTTCAGACCCTCAGAGGCACAACTAGAAATTCCTTGTAGCAGGAAATTCATTTTATTTATTAAAGCAAAATTTAATAGAAAATATACATCCTCACTAAATGTCAAAATGCTACTGGTGACTATCTGTCAGTTTGTCAAGTTGAACTTTCACGCCTTGTTTAAGGTTCAAGCTTAAGTTTTCTCTCTCGTATCAAATCAATTTGAAAATATAATCTATTATAAAAGAAAAAAAATGTCCGTGGAGAAAGAATAGAACTTCAAAGCCCACTTATTTTCCTTGGGACAAATCCAGACTCATTTTGAAAAAGCCACAGACACGATTGTGGGCCTAAATGCCCACTTTGAGAATCACTACATATACCATATTTTCCGGCTTACGCTGCGGCTTGGAAGGCGCACCCAAATATTTTAAAGATATTTTTAAGAAAAAGAAAGTCATTTTCATAGAACACATTCACTACGCCTCTGTCACATACTGGTGTCAGGAATTGTTTAAATTAATTACTGGTCCGATTTTGTTTATATGGCAGTGACATACTAGTAAAGAGCCGAGAGGCTCCCACCGCTGCTAGTAAACAGACCATCTTTATTCTTGTGGCTCGGCTCCAGGAAGGTTTATAATCTTGGAAATACTTGTAACTAAGTACAGAGGTTACATCATGTAAAAGGCTGAATGAGATAGCTAAAATTATAGTGTGATGATTCAACATGCAAATCCACGTCCCCATCAGTCACGCAAATGAGGTGACTGTCCGTTGACTTAAATTGGGAGTCTCATACGTAGTTTTTCAGGGTATTTTTCAGGTAAAAAATGCGTCTTGTAAGTCGGAAAATACGGTATTCAAAATGTACAATTCTTATTTTCCAAAAACAACCCAAGCCAGTAAGTCTCTAATTCATAAGGTTTGTACTCAGTGAAAAATAACGTAAAAACTGATTTAAACATGTTAGACTAAAATATTGAGAAGGACATATTTCAAAGAGCATGTAGACATTTCAATAAAATATCATTGGAAGATTTATCACAAAATAGCAAGTACATATATTGGTAATAAACACTTTCTACCAAGATGAACGTAACTCAATAAAAACAATTGAATTTGAATAACAATGGATTTCGAAAACATCAGACAGCGGGGGGGGGGTGAAAATAAAATGATTTTAACTCGGTTGAAGATACGTTCGTAAATGCAATCGAATATTAGCAGCAACGGATACGACATAGCAAGCAAAATAGCAATGTAATATTTGTCGGAGTTACCTCCCCCTTCACAAGAACAATAATCAAAACCTTTCAACCTGGGAGGTATTGTCGGAGTTACCTCCTCCTTCTATCTTTGAACCGGCAGCGGAACAGGTCATTTCGACCTTGACCTCTCATTCATGCTCCTTACACACTGTTAACACGTCGGAGGGACTAGCAAATCCCCTTTTTAGTTAGGTTATATTACAAACCTAGTTGTAATATACTACTAGTCATTTGCAGACCTTAGTTCTCTTTAGCTAACCTCGTAGTATTTTATTATAGAGACTTTTCGGTTAGCTTAGCCAATTTCTCTTGCTGGTCTCCCTTGTCACAAGACAGTGATTTCTCGCTAGATTCTCGGAGGCGGTCGGCGACCGAAACGGTCGGCTACGCAGGCCCCTTGGCCTTAATTGGCCAAGGACGCCGATGAACGGGCTGTGTATTAAGTTACGCTCCCATTTTTTTTTGTCTGCCAACCTGACGATAGTTGGGAACTTTCTTTCTCTCTCTCCTTCCCAACACGTCAAGTTGGCATCCCAGCAATGACAAACAACAAGTTGGCAACACGAACTACAGCAACAAGTTGTCACCCCGGCAACGACTCAGCTTCAACAACCAACAACGATCATCCTGGCATCAACCCACATCAGCTTCAACCCCCAACAACGATGATCCTAGCAAACTACCAACACCAACCTCGACCATCAATGCCTGCACCAAACCTTCTGCACCTCCACCGTTCAGACCATCTTTATTTACTTTTTTTCCCAGAATAAATTAGCATTTATCATACATATCCTCGTTCTGTCGTCTATATTGTTTCACCGTCAGATTTAACGTCTTCAAAAATGTCAGCGGGTCTCTTGTGACCTCGTTCACCCCTTTCTGTGATACGGGGCCGCACGGAGTGCCCGCTACATATTTTCCAAGCTGATGACGATATTCAAATAACAGTATTTAATTACTGGGCAAAATTGATCGGGTAACAGATAAATATATTGGAAATACATTTTTTTTCTGCTGAGGATGTAAGTAGTCCACGAAACATAATCGAACATTGACAAAGACTGATAAGAAAATAACTGTCAAATTGTGGGAGAGATATGTGTCCAAAAAGCAGTCCCCGGAATGTAATGGAAAACTGGAAAGAATAAAAAAATATTTTATATATTCAACACGACTTTAGAGAAGGGGTTAGAAAGAAAAATTCTATCAATACAGAAATGAGCGATAACGCTGGCCACCACGATTTTCGGTACCAAGAATGAAAACACATTTATCAGCTAATTTGATGGTGCTGACTTCGAAAATGACCTCAGATTTGCATGGTTATTTACCATTTTTACTGTACTGAAATTGCTCATTTTGGAAAAAATGATTAATTTACGATCTTGGCTGTCCGCAAAATTTAGTTAATAAAGGTCGTAGAAAGCCATCAGTTTTCAGATAGGCTGAGCAATTTATGTCAGCTGAAATACAGTATATTTATATGAAAAAAAGTGTTTTTGAGTTAATAATCTAAAAATAAAAGTACCGATTTTTCTTTCCTTATCTATTGCCAAAATTCAAATTAACTGATAAATTTTATCAGTAGTACACTTTAGTAATCATGATAATTAAAGTGACATCAAAAAGATGAAACCCTAAAACCTTCTGTTTGATATTCATAAATTTAACCCTTCACTTTTATCCCTTCACTACGGAAGGAAACCAAGCACATTGAGAACATTTTCTTTTCGCAGTTGGAAAGTAACTAAAGACATCACAATTGAATGCACCTATTCAGTTGTACATGATACTCTTGGAGTATCACAAGGGACTTAAAAACACTGAACATGACAGACAATCAAGAAAGAAAAAAATACCATTGTTCTTATGGTTATGAAGATTTTATTTCTGCTGTTAGTTTATTAAATGATTTTATAAAAAATATTTGTTGGTCTTTGTATATTCAATCGCGTTAAGGCTTGATTGTTATTGCAAATATCGTATTTCTAAATAAGCAGACCAATATTTATTGGTGTAAATACGAAATGACAGCTTTCTACGATTTTATTTTGAGAAAAATTGCTATGGGTCAATATCATATATATAGAAATCAAATGAAACAAAATTATCTTTTTCCGAAAATGAGGCATTTCTGTACAGCAAAAACTGTAGCTAAACAAGAAAAAAATTGACTGTTTTAAGATTCAGCGCGCTCAAATTAGTTAAAAAAATATGCTTGGTGTCTGGACACCATTTTTTTTTTTTTTTGCTGACCAGTGTAATACTTCCTGAATTTGAGAAACCTATTTTCTAATTGTATTCACCTCAATCAAGGCAGGAAAGCCACTAAGACACAAGGGGTTACTAAGTGTGGGAGAAGTAGAAAATTGAAACATTACTAAAGGGCGAGTACCAAACATATCGGACAGTAGAAGGCGATTGGCATTGCATTGAATATTTTAAAGATTTTCCTGAAAAATAGTTTAATCGAAAGATTTTATGAATTTCAATGATCGTTTTGGCTCTTTGGTCATCAGATGTCAAACATTTCTTTAGAGAAAAATGGCTTTTCTTCCTATTAACATTACAATTGCTACATAGGAAAGACATTTAAAAAAACAAACAAAAAAAAAACACTATGTTTTTTCAAATAATCCTGTGTTAGAAATGCTGTCTGCTAAGTTTGAAAATTGGAGTCAAGCTGACTGACAAAAAGTAGGGAACAAAGGTGTGTCCAGCCGATTTTCCATGAGTCACGGTGAAATTTTGACTGGTTTATCAATTTAATGATATGCAAACACGTTTGGTTTTCTTGTCTGTAAACATATAGCAGAAATACCAGACGTCGCAGCAATACTCTGAGCATCAACCAATGGCTGACACACACACACACACACACACACACACACACACACACACACACACACACACACACACATATATATATATATATATATATATAATTTTAACTTAGGTTAGTGGTAATGCCCAGACATTATATTTTAAAAAAATTCTCAATACAGGGAAGAGTTTACTACTACTACTACTACTACTACTACTACTAATAATAATAATGATAATAATAATATTTTTATTAACAATTATAATAAAATCATGTTATCAACCACTACATAAATGCGATCTAGTTTCGATACTGTGTGTGCTTCCTCACTGAGGGAGGCACACACTGTGTCGAAACATGAATGTATTGATGTAGCGATTTATAACATCTTTTTGTTATAATTAATAAAAATATAATATATATATATATATATATATATATATATATATATATTAAACATTTCAATTCAACCTAAGCAAGGCAGGAGTACCACTAATGCGGAAGAGTGAAAGTAAGAGAAAAGAGGAGGCATGGAGGAAAGAAGAACGGAAGCCAAGATCATACCATTAGAAGATGTCGAATGACATTACATTTAAATTTTTGACGATTATCAGGGAAACAAGTAAGAGGAAAAAAATTCCACCTTAAGGATGTGCGACAGAAGAAGCTGTTGGAGTAGATGAGGCGGTTAGGTTTAACTGTCTAAGTGAAAATGTGGGACCGAGATGCCAAGCTAATAGCACACCTAAATTCAGGCAATCGAGGCTCCTGAAAAAAAAATAGTTCGTCAGAGCAGTTGCTATGAAAATACTTGTAGAAAAGACAGCGGGAAATCACATCACGTCTGTGAGCACGTGACTGGGGTCGAGATGCCAATTATAGCAAAAACATGCTATAAACATCACAATTCATATCCGTCTTTGGATGTTGTTGAAAACCCCGAACAGCGGGGCACCAGACCAGATATGGCAATAGTATTCCAGAACTACATATACAGCGTCTGATTCACGCTAGCAAATACCAGAGATCGGCATCGAAATTAGTCTCCATCAAAAACCTTTTATCAAAGAGGAATTGATCTATGGCAAAACCAATATGTAATGGGCTCGCTCTGAGAGATACTATACTTAGCTTTGTACTGGATATCACACAAGAACATGAAAAGAGTTGGGTGCCTCAGTGGGTTGTCCTTATAACCACCAAGTGTAGAATCGGATCTCAAATGATATCGGTGGCTGCGCCAACATTGACAGGGGGGAACAATGCAAGAATTAGGAATATATACACACGAGACATGCGGATGGCAGGAAGTTGGATAATATCTTAAACAACTAGGGGAAAATTAATATCCCTCCTCGAAATATTAGACAAAGAAAACAAGCATCGAAAATTAATGAATTCAAAGAAGATGAAGGTTGGCTAATAAAAAATGGGAATGAAATATTAGCATAAACCGATTTCTGAATTTCAAAAGGAGACACTGCGAAGCTGACGGGTCCCGAAATTCTTATTGGATATTAAAAAAAAAAAATCATTGGTTGTTCTTATACAAATCTGCTTAATGCAAAGTAAGTGAGTAATATGAAAGTCAGCGAAAATATTTATTGCATGCTAACAGCGAATCGTCTGCAGAACGTAGACGAATGCAGACTGATTAATTTCCCAAAAGAGTTTGACAGCTTTGAAACGAAATCACGGCGGATATCTGCCGTGGAATAACTTCAGATTGCTCAAAGGTAATTGGAAAAAGAAGATTAAAAGTTAGAAGCACATTTAGATACTATTTTTTTGTGGAGTAAATGTTTCAAAATAAATTATATTAGAAATAGAATAAACGTAATCTAATTACGCATATACTACTACTATTACTACTACTACTACTACTACTACTACTACTAATAATAATAATAATATTAATAATAGTAAAGTGGACCAATATCTGCACAGGAAAATATGCAACTTTTACGTGAAGGAAGCTGCGAAAAATTTGTATAAACATCACCCAGACACGGTTACGGAGCTTGGACTTGTAACAATTTTATGGGAATTTACAAAACACACAGAGAGAACGATCAAAGCTTTGATCAATTTGATCAAAGACCACAAGATTAGAATGTGCCGTCTTATTGACATGGGAGTCTCTGCAGACTGTAATGTTCCTTTGAAGATCTTCAAAAATCTATCAAATTACGAAGACTTTAAAATCGAAATCCCCAAAATGTGGCTTTTGAAGACATCAACAATTCCAGTTATACTTGGAGCTCTCGGATTGATTTGAAAAGGTCCCGATGGTCTCACTGAAAGAATTCTTGGTAGTCCAAGCCTTTAAGAAATAAAAAAAATCTACTCACAAGTACAGCCCACACAATACGATGAGCTTTATATATATATAAAATACGTATGATCTTAGGGATTTTTTTTTTGCATGGGCCTGGATTTTCGTTTTAGAAAAAAATACGCAGTGGAAAATGCCATAATGCCATAATGCCATTTCTGAGCTGAGGTCTCTACTTGGGACCCGGAAAGACATGAATATACACCAGAAATGAAAAGAAATAATAATAATAATAATAATAATAATAATAATAATAATAATAATAATGAACACCATCCAGAGCCGGTTACGGAGATAGGACCTGTTACAATTCTATGGGACTACACAATACACACTGACAGAACAATCAAGACCAACCGCCCGGATATTGTTATTAAAGACCACAAACAAAAAAGTGCCTCCTTATTGATATGGCAGTCCCTGTTGACTGCAATGTATCTTTGAAGATATTCAAAAAGCTGTCAAAATACAAGGACCTTGAAATAGAAATTTCGAAAATGTGGCATATGGGAACATCAACAATCCCTGTTGTAGTTGGAGCCCTAGGACTGGTTGGAAAAGATTGCAGTAGACTAATTGAAGGCATTCCCGGAAGTCCATGCCTCAAGGAGATACAAAAAATTGTTCTGACAAATACAGCCCACACTTTACAAAGGGCTTTGTTTATGTAATTTTTTTTTTTTTTTTTTTTGTCAGTGGAAAGTGTCATGACGCCATTTCTAACCTTAGGTCCCTGGGTGGGACCCGGAAAGAAATGTGTAAACGCCAGAAATCAAAGAAAATAATAATAACGCCAATTTGCGTAAGATTTGTACGAGCTAGTGACTTGCAGAAAATGAAGAATTTGGAAAGCCCACAATATTCTGGGACTATGGTTTTCAGTCAGATGCAGATCTGCTTCCGGATATTATTTGCGAGAAACCAGTAATGGCAATATTAGCTATTTCCCTGTAAGGAAATATTTGGCATTCATTGGTCGAGCAGCCAGTACTATTTTTGGTTAAAATTTATAAAATCTTTCACGTGAAACAATTTCTTACAAAAAACAAAAAAAAAATATCTCATCTATTTTTTTTTATTTTTATCGTTAACTTTGTTTCCATTAAGAAGGGTCGGGGTCTACCAGGCTAAAGATTGTACTTAATATTATGTCAAATTCCCAAATATGTACATTAAACCACTGGACATTACCGGAATCTAGGGAGTCATACACCTAATCTAGTAATTGCAATAAATTGTTTGTGACACCCTCCCCGCATATATATATATATATATATATATATATATTTTTTTTTTTTTTTCTTTTCTAACTTCTGAACGTTAGTCATGAATTTCTGTTAAACGCATCGTTTGTTTGTTTGTTTTGTTTTGTTTTACGGCATATCACCGTCAATGGTTTATTGAATGACGACAAAATTTTCATTGATGGTAATATTTTTTTTTTAAAAATCTATTTCTGGTAATATTTTTTCCCTTCAAAAATCTATTTCTGGTAAGAATTTTCCTTTGCTGAATTTTTTTTTTTTTCAAAATAATGGTATCGCTGGTAATATTTGTTTTTCAAAAATGTATTGCTGGTAATTTTTTTTTTTACAAAGTATTTATTGTATATTTTTACACTTTCATAGTGTTTTGACCCGAGTTTGCGTGTTAACTATTTGCCCATAGCTGGGACCATAACAGGTGCTACCACCACGGATCAAAGTGGACTTGGGACACCAACAATTAAAAGGTGGTTCCACGTTCCTCAAAATCGCCTGATCAAGGACCTTGCTGTTGGACGTAGTTTATAGTCTTACACAGGACGCGGAAGTAGTTTATCGTCATACCCAGGACGGGATGACGGTTAAATGTCAAAATGTAACACGCTAATCCCCAAAATCACATCTGGTCGACATGGCTTATTCTTAACAGGGTTAACAATAAAAATAAAAGACGACATATTCCGAAGCATAGACAGCCGAATGAGAAAAACAAGCTTATTGCAATAACAAGAAATATAAGGCCCTTCCACCTTCAAGGTACACCCCTCGAGTCTAACGACCTTTTCCATCTTTCTCTGACACACTTCTAATCACTGTTGGAAGGATTCTTCTTGGATTCTTCTTCCACGTTGTTACGGCCCTCAAAAACAAGTCCCCTTAATAATCCCCTTGAACCTGGGGGAAAAGAAAAATGTCACACTGAGCAAGAATAGGGAGGTGGTTCCCATATGGTGATATTCTTCTCTGTCATTACTTCAGAATGCTCAGGTCGTTGTGGTCAGGTGGATTGTTGTGGTGCAGCAGCAACGATTAGTCCTCCCACAACTCTCGTCTCTTCTCGCGCACTGAGTCCCGTTGTTTTTTAGACAGACCTCGGATGTCTATTTTTATCAGATTTTTTTTTTATTAATATTATTATTTTGAAAGAAAAAGGGTCTTTTAAAATTTGTTTTTCTGTACATTATTTGCTGATTACCAACAGGTGACCTGGAATAAAAATTGGAAATGGATTCGTTTGTCAGTCAAACAAGTGTCTCAAAAATAGCATGACTGCAAATTTTGGTATGTATATCGCAAAACAAAATTAACTTAATGTTAAACAACAATTAAAAAATTATGTATGTGCATTTAAAAATATTGATGAATAAATGAAAAAAAAATTACAAAATCTTTACACGTTTCACATTTATTTAATCTTCATCAGAAAATGAGATATGGAAAAAAGGAATTCAGGTAATTTTATTTTTGTTTTGTTTGATTTTGATTGATTAACCGAACTTTGCGTGTATTTGATTAGCGAAGCAGCGTTCGTGTGTATCATTTAGATGTGTAAGTGTATCATAAGTGTATCATTTAGATGTGTAAGTGTATCATAATTATATTTTGTCTATGTGGGACGCAGATGATAATGTATATTCCTATGTGCGTGTTTGTGTGGGTATGTATGTATATGTATATAGTAGGCATTATTTATGTTTGGTAGTTGTCCAGGACTGGGTGGCGCTTAAATGTTACACGCTAATCCTCCAAATCACATCTGGTCGACATGGCTTATTCTTAACAGGGTTAACAATAAAAATAAAAGACAATATATTCCGAGGCATAGACAGCCGAATGAGGAAAACAAGCTTATTGCAATAGCGAGAAATATAAGGTCCTTCCACCTTCAAAGTACACCCCTCGAGTCTAACGACATTTTCCATCTTTCTCTGACACATTTCTAATCACTGTTGGAAGGATTCTTCTTGGGTGCCCCTTCAGCTCCGTTGTTACGGCGCTTTTGATGGCTTCCACGCCTTCAGAACGGATCCGCTTGCTGTTCTCCTTGAGTTTAGGGTAAAGAAAAAACTCGCATGTTGCCCGATCAGAGGCATGGAGAGTCGTTCAGTACGATGTTCTACTCGGCCTTTTTGGCCGAGTAGAACATCGTACTGGAACGACCGGATGTTCAGGGCGTTGTGAATCATTGCAATCTCCTGTCACAACTTTCGCATGTGAAAAAATGCAATGGTTGCAGAAAGCTAAGATATAGTTATATACTCCCAAGATATCAATTTACCTGATGCCACAATCCTCTTATCACTCTTTCGCCTATAGCTCACACACCACACCAAGTCACTCTATTTTTCATAATTTGTGTTTTTTACAGGCTTTAAAAAATATCTATTCCATATCTATTATATTTTACTTCAAATATTACTTTAAGTTGATAAGTATTTTGAGAAAAGGCTTTTACGATATAAAAATCTGTCAGTTTCGCTTTTAATGTTCATTATCATACAGGGATGAACTAGCTTTTATCTTACTCTTAAATACAAATTTAAATAATTAAGTGCTACTTTTCACCCAAATACACTGAAATATTTTTGAAAATACTAAATCAATAAACTTATATTGAAATAAGAAAACTTTCAGCTTCAAATATCGATTTAGTAAATTTAATCACTTGAAATTCTTTGGTAATTAGTCCTATTCTACCTTATAATAATGCTAATTAAAATACACAATGTATTGCTTGCTACTATTTTTCGTACTTTTTCGTTGAAATGTACGACGGTCAAATTACGTTCAAATGTCTGTCGGCCAAATATCAGACGTCCAAATGTATGTCGGCCAAATATCAGACGTTCAATTATCTGTCGGCCAAATATCAGACGTTCAATTATCTGTCGGCCAAATATTAGACGTCCAAATGTTTGTCGGCCAAATGTTCGGCCACGCTCTAAACGGTATTATTTTGCTTTATGTTTGAACGCAATCTTCAGGCGATGGACGTTGTGTTCTGGTTGGACTAGTTAATAGTGCATTATGGCTAACAAGGTATATTGTATTATCCCACAGGTTATTGTATAGGCGGTGACAATTATGTATCAGATTATTCTACAGGATAGTATCTGTGGATCCGAATGTGTTTAATAGTAGCTGTTTCATAAAGTTGATTATTAAATTTTTACTCATTATTTTTCACTGATTACGTAATTATTTGATATCGACTATTATTATTGCAGTAACTTGTGTTTAAATGTGCATTTGTAGTTTGTTAGTTTGTTTATTATTTACGTGATTTGTTTAATTTTTTATTTAGATTTTTTGGTTTATTTTAGTAATTTATTTTGGTTTGGTGATTATTGCTATTTTCTCCTCCAGACGGAGTTTACAGATTCTTTATTTATTGTTGTAGTCTGGTGCTGTTTTCCTTATTTTCCATGATGTCTTTGGTGTAATTTGATTTAAATTTCCCATATATGCTTAGATATCATTGTACTGTTTGTATACTTTCTATTTGTGAAACATGATTTGTGTGCATAGTTTCTTTGTTTTCAGGGTACTTCGCTTAATCTCATGTATATTTGGCTCTTCATTATCTGGTGATATTGCAGTGGCCTGGTTTAATATATTGTTTTGCAAGCAATTGTTATTTAAGGGGCACTTGTTCTTTCCTCAGTGGTTACACGTGTGTTTGATTTGTGTGGGTAGTTTGTTGGTTATTTTTCTGTTGTACTTTTTTATTATATGTATCATGTTTCTCAGTGCAACTGTAGCTAATTTTTACTGTTTTTCGGTTGAATTATTTGAGGAGAGTTTATTCTTTTATGAGAAGAGCTGTTTATATATGAGTTTCATGGATATTTTCCTGAGTTTGTTTTTACGGTTTTCTTGTAAAGTGGGTTAAAGCATATATTTCCTGATGGCATTTTTTGCACTGTGTGATGTGTATGTGTTATACCATAATACCTATTCTATTGTAATGGACTCTCCCACACATAATAAGTAGTAGTAGCGGTCGCCAGTTCGGCTCAGTGGTGTTGAGCGAGTCAGTCGATATCGGACATTGGAGTACCAACCATCACAATTAGATTGCTGCATCATTAACTCTTATTTCCAAGTTCCTAACGTTTTGTACGTCGAACCTAATTTAGGACGACTTATTGAAATAAAAGCCTCAACTGTGAAAACTACTCTACAACAGTAAGTTTTGCTTAAATGTTACTATCTGTTTTGGCTTCATTGAAGATGATTTCATTCGAAGAATATTCAGATAACCTGAACTTAATAGATTGTGGAATCTGCTTGATTATTGTTAGCGGGTGAAGATGTGTGTATGGAATGTGGTTTGTCGTTCACTGGTTCCTATCACATAATATCCGGTTGACGATTTGAATCTGTCTGAAAACCATATTGAGGGCTTTCCAAATTCTTCAAATTTTCTGCAAGTCACATGCTCGCACCAATCTTACGCAACTTGGCGTTATTATTATTATTATTATTATTATTATTATTATTATTATTATTATTATTATTTCCTTTTATTTCAGGTGTATATTCATTTCTTTCCGATTCCCAGCTACAGGCCTAAGCTCAGAAATGGCATCATGGCATTTTCCACTGTGTATTTTTTTCTAAAACATAAATCCACGCCTCCGCAAAAAATCCCTAAGAATACACGTATTTTACATAGATAAAGCTCTTTGTATTGCGTGGGCTGTAATTGTGAGTACATTTTTTTTTATTTCTTTAATGTTTTCTGTATGGTTGATATATAAACTTTCTTAGGTTGAGTGTTATATAGAAATAAAGATAAAAAGACCTCCTCCAGAAGATAGTGAAGGAAAGAGAGAAGAAGGGACAAAAGCTCAATTTCAAGAAGGCAGAATGCATGGTCGTCAGCAAAAGAAATAGCCAAATATGTAAATAACAAATTGTAAATGCCAAAATCTAACAAGTACCATAATTAAAATATCTGGGAATTATTTTAACAGAAGACGAAAAACACGACACCAAAATCTGAAGACAGCGAAATATGCACTCCAAAAGCTAAGTAAAGTATTAAGAAAAGTGAAAATTCAGTTAGAAACAACAAAAAAAAATTATTCTAATATCAATGTTCCTCAATGACAGTGAATGCTGGACAATTTCCTCACAGATGTTGAAGAGAGCAAAGCAAGAAAAATGTGATTTTAACGAAGAATATTGATGATACATTGGAGCAACGACAAAGTTTTTAGCGAAATGGAAGGACAATTATTTATCGAAAAAAGACAGTAGACATTTCCAGAAATTAGGGCTTGGAGAATTTTACACCCAAGGGATGTATTGAAGGCAAGTGGAGAAGTGGGAAACAACGAGTAAATTACTTAACGAGCTTGTGTAAATTTCTTAAATATATAATGAGGAAAGAAGGCTTGAAGAATGTAACACTCACAGGAAATATTGAAAAGAGGAGAAGAAGGAAACAGTGAGTGTCTTAACGAGCTTTGTAAATTTCTGGGATACATGATAAGGAAAGAAGGCTTGGAGAATTTGACAGTCACAAGACATATTAAAGGCAAGAGGAGAAAAGAAAGAGAAGAAAATTACTTAATCAGCTTGTGTAAATTTCTTAGATACCTAATGAGGAAAGAAGGCTTGGAGATTTTGACACTCACAGGACATATGGAAGGCAAGAGAAGAAGAGGGGAACAGCGAGTAAATTACTTAACAAGCTTGTGTAAATTCCTGGGATATATAATGAGGAAAGAAGGCTTGGAGAATTTGACGCTCACAGGAGATATTGAAGGCAAGAGAAGAAGAAGGAGACAGTGAGTAACTTAGCGAGCTTGTGTAAATTTCTTGAATAGATAATGAAAAAGAGGCTTGGAGAATCTGACACACAGAGGGCATTTTAAAGACAAGGGGGACAGAGGAAAGTGGCTCGTATCCGACTTAACATGCATTTGTAGATGGATGGCAGAACAAAGTTTGGAAGATATGACGAAACACAGAATTCATTAACAGGTATCATGAACAGGAAATTGTGGACAGCCATGATCAGCAACCTCCTGTAAGGACATGGGGCATAGAAGAAAACGAGTCGATTTTAAACGCATTTCAAAAGTATAATTGGAAAAAAAAAACTTGCAAAGAGGGAATTTGCATTTCTCATGAGGTTCGCCTGAAGAACAGAAAACATTGCTACACAATATGCATTAATATTTTAGCATTTTTATATGGAATTGTTCCAAATGATGCAATTGTGGTTTGCATGTCAAAAATCAAAATCAAAATATCTGTGGTTATCGCGAAATACGGAACTATTTCTAACTCCAAAACAATGATTCCATCCATTTCAATTGCCTTAGCTTCCAAAAGCAACTCCGCGTCCTTGAGGGTGATAAATGATTTTCCACCTTACAACCCCTTTCTCACAGACGAAACGTCGAAAGCCTCTCGCTACTCTATCGCTATTTCAATGGAAAGTGCTCAGACGAGCTACATTCTCTTAGTTCAACCAGCTAAAGACCAACATGCCACTCACATTGTAGCGAACCACAGTTATTACCATCATATTTCGTTGGTGAGATGTTCGTTACTCTCGAGCAGTTTCATTGTACGTACCATAAATATGTAGAACTGACATCGAAGACGACGCTTCCGCTATTACTACAATCTTAGCCTGTCCAAATCTAGGATTAACAATTAATTTCTCCCACATATACCCATAAAATGTACCTCTTGTACCGCTACCCTAAGTGGCTCATGGGCCTTTTACAATGTGAATATTATTGGAAAAAATCTACATATAATTGATGATAAATATAACAAATCTACATATACTGACCGATCTTGACCAAATTTAGGGGAGAAGTACAAAGAGATAAAAGAGTACAAAGTATAGTTGGCTTTACTAGCGTGCTTAGTTTAGTAGAATAAATTTTCATTAATATTTTTGGAAAAATAAGTTTTATAAAACAAAATAAAAAATATATATATAAAACATACAAAATATATATATATATAAAACATACAAAATACGCCCACTATTCGAAAACAATTTAATGATTAAAATACTTATTTAATAAAAATGCAATATTGTTTTATGCATATCTTTTCTTTAAGTTATTATATTTAAAATATTCTGAGAAGTATAAACAGATCGTAAGGCTAAACGCTTCAAAAAGTTGGAAATTGACACAGAAAGAAATATTTAAACATGCTCAGGTGTATGCTGCATGCTCAAGGGTAAGATAACATGAGAATTTATTTTTTCGTTTTGATAAGGGAAAAGGGAACAATTTCTTAAAAAAAAAATATTGTTTACCATGAAAACCTATAAATTTTAGTTAAATTTAAGAAATTATCAAAATGCGATAAAGGGTTTTTTACCAACGTACAAATCAGCTTATTAAATATTTCTTCGATTGGTTTGCGATATTGCTAAATATAAGGTTTTTAAATCATGACAAAAAAAAGTTAGCCATAACTTCAACAATACTAAATACTGTAAGGATTTCAACACACGTCAGTATGTTGCCAAAAGAATTTTAGTAAATAAAAGTATTTGCTTTGGTAGAAAATGAAAGGCGTCGTCCATTACTCGCTACTGAATTAAAACAAATATGACGTGCTTTGGTATAAAGAAAAAGGTGTTATTGCACATCATGGGATGTGTGTACACTCTTCGAAAGAAAATAATGAAAAAAAAAAAGTACCTTTACGGTGTAAGGTTTGTCCAGCAGATAGAGGACCTACATATTCTGCAAAAGTTTTTGACCCCAAGGACATTTCATAAAACATCCCTATCACTCTAGATACATACAAACAACCCATACATCCAGTTAAAAAGTAAAAGTAAAATTATCCTTGATAATGTCTAAAAGTATAGCATAAAGCACTCGGAATTACAGAAAATTTGGACACTTAAGACACACCCTGTGTGCAGAAAAGAAAACACTTGTTGGAAGACAGGAAAAATTAAATAAAATAAAAATTAACTTAATTGCAGTAACTTGTCCATCGTCGTGAATGACGCTGTATATAGTGATTTTCCAAGCGTAGCTTAGATGTTGAACAAGGCCAAAAAGCTCGGGGCACCCAGTGAGGATCGAACTCACTACCCAGTCGCAATTTTTCTAGCTAACCATTACACCGCCTCGGGGTGCCCTATTTTCCAAGCGTAACTTACATGTGGCACAAAGCCGAAAGTATGGGACACCCAGTTAGGATCGAACTCACTAATCAGTCGTAATTGATCTAGCAAGACAAAGTTTCTAACTATTAAACCGCCTCGGGGTACCCTATTTTTCAAAGCGTAGCCCGTATGTGGCACAAGGCCAAAACTATGGGACAACCAGTGAGAATCGAACTCACTAATCAGTCGTAATTTATCTAGCAAGACAAACTTTCTAACCATTACACCGCCTCGGTTTTACCCTATATTTCGAAGCGTAGCCTGGATATGGCACAAGGCCAAAAGTATGGGACACCCAGTGAGGATCGAACTCACTAATCAGTCGTAATTGATCTAGCAAGACAAACTTTCTAACCATTAGACCGCCTCGAGGTCTCCCGTGATTTCTCCAAGCGTAGCTTAGATGTGGCACAACACCGAAAGTATGGAGCACCCACTGAGGATCCAACTCACTATCTCACCGTGTGTGTGCGCGCACGTGTCAGTGTGTTGTGTGTGTCTGTGTGTGTATAAAATGATAGAAAGATTTAATAAGATATTATAATCTGACGTAAGACGTAACGGTAAGTGGTCTACGATAAATTAAATTGTTATTCTAGCCTTTTCTAAAGATAAATTGATAATAACTGATATTTTGTGGGCTTCCAAATAGATCTGTAAGGTTGCCTATACATATATGTGTGCGCATATATATATATATATATATATATATATATATGTGTGTGTGTGTGTGTGTGTGTGTGTGTGTGTGTGTGTGTGTGTGTGTGTGTGCATTTGAACAGACCAGAACATCGTAGAAAATGAGTGTTATTAATAAAGATATTGACGTAACCTCTTATAATAAAGATTTTTTTTTGTATAAACCTCCTACTGAAAACTTTCCCTTATGAAACGCATACATATCCCGTCCTACCAACCTGATTTTTTTTTTTTAATCGTCACTAGTCTGTCTTCCTCGCCGGAGATAATAACTTTCTACAAATTTGGAGATTTCCAAAGATCATCCCTATTACTTCGACAAAAGTCTCAGACCATAATTGCGCGGTAATTATTTTAATAACTTTCCCGCCAGATTCTAAACATCGTCATCTGATAAGAAGACCGAACTTTTCACAATTTCAGCTCATTTTATTTAACACTTGAAAGTCTTATATATATATCAAGTTTTGCTAAAAATATTGATTTTTTTTATATAATAAATATTATTAATTATGTCTAAACAGAAATTATATAAAACTACATTTAATTCCGTTTTACCAGAATGGATATAAAACTATCGAAAGTTAAATTTATCTAAATATTAATATGTCGAGAATGGATATAAAAAAAAAGAAATATTAGAATTTATTTAAATGCGATGTTCTTAACGTTATAATATTTTGAACAAAAAGGAGATAAAAATACGAATTAAATGTATTTAAATATTACCATATTTGGAAGGCAATTACGTTTTAATAGAAAGGATATAAAAAACAAATGAATGTTAAGGTTATTTAGATATTATTTATCAAATATTATCAAAATTTTCAAAGATATCAGTCGGTCGAAGTTTCGATTCTGAGTGTAAAGGAATATGTGTGTATGTATAAAACATCCCTATAACTCTAGAAACATACACACAACCCATACACCCAATTAAAAAAGCAAAAATAAAATCATCCTTGATAATGGCTAAAAGTCATATAGCCAATAGTGCTCAAAATTATAGAACATTTGGACAGTCCCTACACACTGTGTCCAGAAAAGAAAACACTTGTTCGAACACAGTAAAAATGAATTAAAGAGCTCAATCGCAGCAGTACCTTGTCTGTCGTCTTTAATGAAACACACACACACACACACACACACACACACACACACACACACACACACATATATATATATATATATATATATGCAACAGAAATTTATAAAAACAAGGATCTTTTCATTCATAAACAGGTTCGGGGTTTTTGTATATTATTTAAATTGTTCGCGACGATGGATCTCTCGCCAATTAAATCATTAACCTTTGTATTTGTTTTTTATATGAATAATTCATGAATTTGTAAATTAATTGCATCTTTATTGAAATTAAAATAACTGATCCAAGTGCAACTTTTGGATAATAAGTGCGACATTATTGTAATTATTGAACAATATAGTTCATGCCACTTTGACAGAAAATTTACCAGTAAAAAAGAATTCACTTATCACCATATTTGTACAAGAACGCACAATTGTAAAATTTAAATTCAAACTCAGCGTTACGACTGCACGCTCCAAAAACAATAACTCATTTCTAATAGCATTTTTCGGATTACAACAATACATATATATTTTCGTTGTCCTCTTATTACTGAGAGTAAAACCAAGTACAAAATCTATTCCATACCTGAGGATGTCTGTAGGAACAGACGAAAGCTTGTAAAAATAATAAGAACTTATGCAACAGAAATTTATAAAAACAAGGATCTTTTCATTCATAAACAGGTTCGTGTTTTTGTATATTATATGAATTGTTCGCGACGATGGATTTCTCGCCAATTAAATCATTAACCTTTGTATTTGTTTTTTGTATGAATAATTCATGAATTTATATATATATAGAAATGTAGTCCTAAGGAGTGCTATATTTATGGGATAAAGAGCGCAGTATCAGAGATAGAGCGTTTGTATGTATATATATATATATATATATATATATATATATATGAAAATTTCTCCGATTAAACCAGTGGAAAAGACAATATTTATGAAGAAAAATGACAATATGAAAACTAGTAATTGCTGACGCGTTTGGTCCAATGTGGACTTTATCAAACCAAAATACGAAATGAATTTAATTGAATAAAGTAACTAATAAAAAGAAAAACAGAATGTTCCTAGCAACTGGAATGTAGAGAAAAGCTATGTTCATATTGTTAACTGAAAAAAAAAACGTCAGTATTTGTCACGTGTGGAGAATATTGTCATTATATGTGAGTTGATGTATTCAACCATTTTCTTTTGATTTTATGAATCTGTTGTGTATATTTGTTTATAAGAGCAGTAATTTTTTAAAGAATTTTTTGTTAAAAAATGCTACACTCATAAAAAAAAGAAAATAACTCACTCAGAAGGAAAATTCTAGAGAGTGCCGCCATAGAATATTACCCAAATATTAATCTAGGCCCAGGATCTTTCCCCATTTCACCTTTCTTGACAAAATTAATGCTCTTACAAACAAATATACACAATAGATTCATAGAATCAAAAGAAAATGGTTGAATACATCAACACGGATAGGCGAGTAAATTTTTGTGTGCAAGATAGTAAATCGTTTTTCCTCCTTAAATTTTACAAAGACGGCAATTTGAAGTGAATAAAATATAAACTTCCCCTTTTAATGTCATTTTTTTTTATATTTTAATTAGTATTCGCTTGCGAAGATTATGTATAATTTCATTATATATTAATTTAACATAATTTTAATATTCTTGACGTTTCAATGTCTGGCTTTAGAAAAAATGGCAGTCATTAAAATCATGATGATGAAGACACCAATTCGTATTTTAACGATGATGATAAATTCTAAAATGAATAAAGATACAAAATAAGAAAAAGATAAAAATAAAAAATCAACATAATAAATGAATTGAAAGAGACGATTACACAAGACTTTTTTTTTACTGCAGAAAAAAAATTGTTTTCTTAAGTCTTTAATGTTAGTAGAATATTTTCCAAACTGAGTCATTCAGTTACCTTTTTCTTCCATGTGCCGTGTCCCTTCAAGATGTGTTTGATTATGGCTCTCCATAACTTCCTATCCTTTGTAAATCTTTGCCTTTTGGCAAGCATGCCAATCCCAGTTCATCTAACAAA
This sequence comes from Acanthosepion pharaonis, assembly GCA_903632075.3. Taxonomy (NCBI): domain Eukaryota; kingdom Metazoa; phylum Mollusca; class Cephalopoda; order Sepiida; family Sepiidae; genus Acanthosepion; species Acanthosepion pharaonis. Next base: position 2,575,649 of record CAHIKZ030001868.1, read on the forward strand.
CAAAAAAATAAAAAAAACTCTTCAGTTAGGTTATATTCTGATTGCTCCTATACCTTTTAAATTCGATCTTTCCTGTGGGCCTCAAGTTCTTCAAACATCCTTTCTTCATTATGTGTCCAAGAAATTTCAGTTCTGATCCTGAATGCTTCCATTATCATTAAGAGTTTTTCGTTGCTTTCCCGCTTCGCCCATTGAATTCTCAGCATCCTTATGTAGCACCACACACCTCTAGTCTTCTCAATATCTAGAAAGAAAATTGGTTCGGCATTTGCTGTCATGTAGGAGGGTCTATATTACATAACATTTCACCACTCGTTTCTTTGCTTCTAACAAAATGTTCTTGTTTCTTAATACTTTGCTTAGTTTTAAGAATACAACTTTTGAGGCTCTAACGTGCGTTAGAATTTCCACCCCAACCCCCGGCGAAAAGATTGGTTTTCTTAATTATCTAGGTGAAAACGACATTAAACTAACATTTACACTATGAGGAAGTATAAGTTAACAAGCTGAGATAGCTTGAAATTTTCTCGACGCGCAACGAGAAAGAATTACCAGGAGCATTTGTCTATCAGATGATGTAGCAACGAAAACTATATCGTCGAAATCAGAAGACAAATAGGGATACTCAAATACAGATCATAGTTGACTAACGACCTATGCGACATACGACTGTTCGACTTTACGACCACGGCCCCAACGTGGTATTTCTGGCTGTCTGGACACGATTGTCCCGCGATTACAAGCGTGTGTACTTCCCCCATCGGTGTCTCAGAATTTCAGCTCCCGGCGTCACTAGCATTCGATTCGCCCGCCTCAAGCTCAGTGTTTTTGAAAGGTTTCTAAGGAGATAAAAAGAAAAAAAAATACCAAGATGCAGATCAAGAGGACATTATCAATGTCTACTCCCCAAACCTGACAAGAAGGTTATCGATCTGGACGCAAAATTGACGGTAATTAAACAATACGATGTAAGGTTGGGGGAAAAATAGTGAATGTTATCGCACGTGATATTAAGTTATCTACTAACGAACGTAAAAACATGGAACATACAATGTATAGAGAGACTATACAAATAGTTTGGGTTTGGTTTGTCTTGTTTTACGGTATATCAACCTGAATGGGTCATTTAATGCTGACAACTTTTTTTTTTCCTGGTAATATTTTTGTTTTGTCAAAATTCTATTTCTGGAAATATTTTCCCCAAAAAACGTACAGCTGGTAATATTATTTTCAAAAATGTATTGCTGGTAATAGTTTTTTTTTTCCAAAACGTATTGCTGGTAATAGTTTTTTTTTTTAAAATTTACTTCTGGTAATAATTTTTGCAAAGTATTTCTGGTATTAAAACCTATATTTAAACTTTTATAATGTTTTAACCTCAGTTTCGGGGTTAACTATTTGCCCATAGCTGGGACCCTAACAGGTGCTACCACCCTGGGTCAGGGTGGACCTGGGAACATCAGCAATGAATAGGGGGTTCAATGCTCTTCAAAAAACTCCTGATCAGAGGCCTTGCTGTTGGATGCGTTTTATCGTCTTACCCAGGACGTATACAAATGGTATTGAACGAAAAGAAATCACAGTAATTATTTAAAGGCGAACAATAATATCTAAAGAAAGATAAAAAAGATTACAAAATTAATTACAGGCCTACTTATTAGTATATCGATTTAAGACCTGCCTGTTGTGAGCAAATTTGACCGTAAATCGAAAACGACATTAAGCCTAATAAACAGAAAAATGACTAGAAATTCCGCTCCAAACAAGACAGGTAATGTACAATCTCCTATCGATATGTTTGAAAAATGCTATCTATGCTCGGACATTTGGCCAACGCACATTTGTTCAACGGACATTTAACCTAATGGACGTTTGGTCGACGGACACTTAACCGAATGTTCATTTGGCCGACGGATATTTAACCGAATGGTCATTTGGCCGACGGATATTTAACCTAATGGACATTTGGTCGACGGACATTTAACCGAACGGTCATTTGGCCGACAGACATTTAACCGAATGGTCACTTAGCAGACGGACATTTAACCTAATGGGCATTTGATCGACGGACACTTAACCGAATGTTCATTTGGCCGACGGACACTTAACCGAATGTTCGTTTGGCCGACGGATATTTAACCGATTGCTCATTTGGCCGACGGATATTTAACCAAATGGACATTTGGTCGACACAGATGTTTTACCGATTGGTCATTTGGCCGACGGATATTTAACCGAATGGTCATTTGGCCGTCGGACATTTAACCTAATGGACATTTGGTCGACGGACATTTAACCGAATGGTTATTTAGCAGGCGGACATTTAACCTAATGGACATTTATTTGGTCGACGGACATTTAACCGAATGGTCATTTGGCCGACAGACATTTAAGTGAATGGTCACTTAGCAGACGGACATTTAACCTAATGGACATTTGGTCGACGGACACTTAACCGAATGGACATATAGCAGAAAATGTAATGGCGTACTTACATGTACGTCACACTCTTTATCGTAATGTGCTACATATACTTATATTTATTTACTGTATTAATTTAGATTTTTTTCGTTTTTTACAGTTTTTTTAAAATCTATTTTGTATATATTATATTTTGCTTCAAATATTTCTGTAAAATGATAAGTATTTTCAGAACAAATTACGTTTTGGTACAGCGAAAATATTAAGCTTTTACGATATGAAAGATCTTTCAATTTCGCATTTAATGATCATTATCTTAAAGGGATGAACTAACTTTTATCTTACTGTTAAATATAATTAATTATTTAGATTATAATTTAAATAATTAAGTGTTACTTGTTACTCAAATACACTCAATTATTTTTCAAGATTTTGGCCGATGGACATTTGATCGAACGTCATTTAATTGAATGGACATTTGGCCGACAGACATTTGGTTGACGGACATCTAACGGAATAGATATTTGGTCAACGGACATTTAGCCGGCGGACGTTTAACCTAATGGACATAGGGCCGACAGACATTTGACCAACGGTCATTTAACTGAATGGACATTTGGCCGACAGACATTTGGTCGACGGATATTTGGCCGACGGATATTTAACCGAATGGACATATAGACGAAAATGTAATGGCGTACATACATGTACGTTGTACTCATTATCGTAATGTTCTACATATATTTATATTTATTTAATATATATTTTTTCGTCTTTTTACAGACTTTTAAAAAAATCTATTCTGTATATATTACATTTTATTTCAAATATTACTGTAAGATGATAAGTATTTTGAGAAGAAGCACATTTTAATACAGCAAAAAACTTAAGCTTTTACGATATAAAGGCTGTTGCAATAACTTGGACTGATTTTAAATGTGAATTAAGTTTAACTGTCCAATGATTTCTTTTATTTTTTTTCTGATTTGACAGATATTTGGGCGATATTATTTTTCACAAATAATTGCCATGACTTAAATAACAAAATCCAATAGAGAAATAAATAAATTTTCGCCAATAACACTATATTTTTTACTGCTGACTTTGATCCGTCATAATGAAACAGCCTTATCTACAATCCGTGTTAATCAAACACCCTTTATAAGATCTTTCAATTTCGCTTTTAATGATCATTATCTTAAATAAATATACTAGCATTTATGTTAGTGGCGTAATTACATGTATGTCACAATCTTTATCGTAATGTGCTATATATTTTTATTTATTTTCTGTATTAATTTATAATTTTTTTACAGAATTGTTTTATGATGATGAGTATTTTGTGAAAAAGCTTTTACGATATGAAAAATCTTTTAATTTCACTTTTAATGATCATTATCGTAAAGGGATGAATTAGCTTTTATCTTACTGTTAAATACGAATTTAGATTACTAGGTGCTACTAGTTGCCCAAATACACTGACATATTTTTTAAAATACTAATATCAATAAACCAATATTGAAATGAGAAAATTTTTAACTTTAACTTTAAATTTATTAATTTCATCACTTGAAATTCAGGGGTAATTATTAGTCCTATTCTACCTTATAATACGGCTAATTAAAATACTCGAAGTATTGCTTGTAACTATTTTTACTTGTTCTTTTTCGGTGAAATAACTGTTTGCCAAATATCCATTCGGCCAAATATCTGTGGGCCAAATGTCCACCCACGCAATCAAAACATGTGGAGGACACAAAATGCCACCTGATAAATATTCGTTGACGTTTTCAGATTTAAAAGCCTTTATAAACCTGTGACAGTCTTGCACTTGTTTATAAAGCCATGCAACAAAAATTCTTTATATAGCCGAAAATGTAGTGGGGTACTTACATGTATATTACACTCTTTATCGTAATGTGCTACATATATTTATATTTATTGAACGTATTAATTTAGAATTTTTCATTTTCTACAGGCATTTAAAAAATCTATTTTGTATATATTACATTTTACTTCAAATATTACTGTAAGATATGAATTTTGAGAAAAAATCACATTTTACTACAACAAAAATCTTTCAATTTCGCTTTTAATGATCATTATCTTAAACAGATGAACTATACATTTTCAACATCAAAATGATAATAATTGATTCATTTTGCAGTTGATTAATCCATTTTGGAGTTGATTAATTTTTTTACCTGAAAATAAGTCCATTTTGAAGTTGATTATTATCATTTTGAAGTTGAAAAGTTATAGTTTTTATTTAACTGTTAAATACGAATTTAAATAATTAGTGCGACGTTTGTTTTTTTTACCCGAATACACTCAAATATGTTTTAAAAATAATAATTTCCATAAACAAATGTTGAAATAAGAAAACGTTTAACTTTAAATTTCGATTTATTAATTTAATCACTTGAAATTCACTGTTTATTATTAGTGTTATTCTACCTTATAATACTGCTAATTAGAATACTTAAAGTATTGCTTGTTACTATTTTTACTTTTTTTTTTTCGGTGAAATGTCTCTTCAGTTAAATGTCCGTTCAGCCAAATGCCTCTCGGCCAAATGGCCGGCAACGATCTCATCATTGAAGACGAGACTTGAAATTACACAGACGTGGTTCTCCCGTGGAATTCAAAGACTACAACAGACAGCGAGGGTATTCAAGATAATCAGGGTGGATTTAGAATGTGACCCTTTTAACGAATATTCGTAAATTGGATGAAAGAGAAAAGCTAAAAAGTGAATGATAAAGGGAAAAATAGTTACTTAGAGCAAGAAAACAAAAGAAGATATGGTGACCCATAATTGCCTACATCCTGATACGATATAGCATCTTTACGAAGATTCTAAATATCTCCTTTCAATAGAACTTATTGGATAGTTCCGCTAGTGTAATAGAAAAGCTAGTTAGCCATTACCTCATAGTGATGGGATAGGCTAGCCTGGTACAGGGACAAGTCAACAGAGCAAGCACCAAGTGTTACACAAGATACTTAGATGGAGTGGAGAGGTTTGATAGCCTGCCTCCTGAAATAATATAGCATGTTTAAAAACATACACAATATCTGGTTCGGATCGATAGTCTAATGAACTATTTCGTTAACCAAAATTGCATGGCGATGGCGTTAAGCTAGTCTGGCACAGGGACAAGTGTACAGAGATCTAATGACATAACAAGGCTAAAGAGGCAACAAAAGATACGAAGTTGTGTTGGAGATACATGATCACACACATCCTGAAAGGAGATGATTTTTTTTAAAAAAAGAATATTATTATTGTGTTACTTTCATTATTTACGTTGCTCGGAATGTTCTCATTTTTAGTGCCACATTGATGGCGTTTCGGCCGTTGTGAACTTCGGCCTTCTTCAGGTTATTGGAATTTCGAACTGAACCGTTTTATTTCGTCCACCAGGGTAAATTGTTCTAGTTCTACGTGCCGTCCCTTTTCCGGATGTCTCTGTTATCTCACTTTAACACAATTCTCCTAGTTTTTGTTTACAGTAGCCAGGTATTGATCTCACAATATTTTTGCTCAAGTTACTGAATCGCTTTTATCGATTTTAACGTTTTCAGATACTGGGTTATGTGTCTGTCAGGGTCCAGATCGAAATTCCAATCACCTGAAAAGGCCGGAGCGTACAACGGCTGAAACGTCGTGAATATTTCAATAAAGATGAGGACAACAGTCCGAACAATGTAAATAATATAAATAATTATAATACCTCATTTCAGAAATATAGAGAGATCGTGAAGAAGGCCGAAGCGTACGACGGACGAATCTAGATGAATATGGTAATAAAGATGAGGATAACAGCCCGAACAATGTAAATAATATAAATAATTATAATGCTTCATTTCAGAAATACAGACAGATCCTGAAGAAGGCCGGAGTGTACAACGGACGAAACGACGTGAATATGCCAATAAAGGTGAGGACAACAGTTCGAACAATGTAAATAATATAAATAATTAAAATACCTCATCTAAGAAATATAGACAGATCATGAAGAAGGGCGGGGCGTACAACTGACGAATCTACGTGAATATGGTATTAAAGATGAGGATAACAGCCCGAACAATGTACATAATATAAATAATTACAATACCTCATAAAGATAGAGAGATCCTGAAAAAGGTCGGAGCGTACAACGTCGTGAATATATCTATAAAGATGAGGACAACAGCCCGAACAATGTAAATAATTACCGTACCTCCTCTCAGAAATATAGGCTGTTATTTTAATGGATGTATTTTTTTCTTAATAGATTAAAACAAAATGAAACTATACCATATATCACTTTATGACAAACAGTATCGTAATACTTGTTTGTGTAAACTGTTGCAGGAATTGAATGTATTATAATTTTATGTTTCCTGGGACATTTCTCCCGCAAGTAATATATGGCTGACTCTTGTGAGTACGAATAAAAAGAACCACAAAATTTGAATTCAAATAAACAACGTTTAATAAATGTATTAACAAGTGATGTTAGAGAAAGATAAAGAAATGAATGAATTTGAAGTTATGAACAGTTCAGTACAATCTTCAGTCTGTGTCTCTGAAGTACCTTGTCCCTATCAGAGCGAAGAGAAACGTGTGCGCAGCTCCCAAAATCAAAGGGAAAAGAGAAAGAGCCTTTCAAATATCGTGTCGTCTGTGATCATCATCCGGAAGCGGGAGGAAAATCCGACAAAACTGTGAGATATTATTAACCATAGATTTGTCTATTAAACTTAAACTATTCCAATACAAAGCCGAAGATACGAGTCACACGATGAATTTCAAACTCTGTACAAAACATAGTGTCTTCCTGGTTGTAAAATTTTTGACCAGGTGAATAGGAAAATGTTTTATAGGAACAAACTATCTGAAAATTCATTTTATTTTAATATAAATTTATTTCGTTGCTTACCAGGACTATAATATTATAGTTACGATGAACAGCGAAAGAAAAAAAAAACGTCTTGGAGTGCCTTAATTGCATATCTCAAGAAATGCCAATGAATGTTTAAGAAGATTATAAATCGCTGGTTTTGATTGAAGTCCTTGGAAAGCAGTCAAAGACAAACTTGTTAACCATTACTGCATTAATGTAACTGAGGGATAAGTATATATAAACTATGCAATGGTATATTAAAATTAGATTATTCAAGAACAAAGCCGGCGGTAGACGTCGAAGGCGAAAGGAACAGGAGATGACAGCAGGCCAGTTATTAAAACAAGGAGATATTGCCACTAATGCGCAACGGGTTCCCGGGAATGAAAAAAAAATACGAGAACACATTACTGATGAGAAAGAGAAATAAAAGTATATGCTAGCTAGAATTTATTAATTCAAGCGCAATACTTGACCAGCTTATATGAATGGATGGCATAATATATATATATATATATATATATATATATATATATATATGTGTGTGTGTGTGTGTGTGTGTATATATATCTGTGTGTGCGTGTCATTTTATTTACACACACAAATATATATATATATATATATTTAATAATGTTTATTATAAACAGAGCATTTACTTAAATACTTGTATCTATAAAAAAGAACGTTAAACATAAAAATGTCTTTAATAAATAAATTGTCGGACTTTGTCCATTTCTTAATATATGACGTCATTTGTTTACATTTGATACGCCAGAGCAGTTATGAATGTACGAGATTTATGGAAGATTGAAGTTTATAAGCAGTAAATTCGACCTTGCCTACCGAACGCTCCTTTGTGGCACGTCAGCGTAAATGGCGGTTCCGTATAGGATGCAGGTTCGAATCCTGTCAAAGAACGAATATTTTCTATGAAAATTTCTCGGACATTCAGGCCGGTAAATGTTATTTAATAATGTTTATTATAAACAGAGCATTTACTTAAATACTTGTATCTATAAAAAAGAACGTTAAACATAAAAATGTCTTTAATAAATATATATATATGATGGTGATGATTTTTTAAATTAGATGATGAGGATATAAATTTGATTTATTTTCAATGTATTTCACTGGGTGTAACTTTGTATTCCCTCAACCAACACCACTCCTTCGGTTGACAATGTTGTTAGGCTTTTTCCCATTTCCTCTTATATCTTCCAAAAATTTTCTAGGGAAAATCTTTTATTCATTTCCTCTTGTAATTTTTTTTTTTAATATATATATATATATATATATATATATATATATATATATATATATATATATATATGTACATATTAAAAAATTACAATTTCAAACAATTACGAGAAATATCGTCAATGAAAATCCCAAGATCAGGTGCTAAATTTAACAAATATAACATGAGTGACATTTCATATTTGTATTAATCATATATATATATATATATATATATATATATATATATATATATATATATATAAACATTTTTTCGGAAAATTGAAAGATTTCATAAAACACTTTATAGATCGAACTTGTCCATATTATTCACCTTAACATGCTTGAGAGAATTTTTGCGGCCAGAAATATACACCTTATATATATATACACCAAGTGTAACAGCAAAATTGTCAATTCGTTTAACAGCATCTGGTAATTTTCCATCCCACAAAATGTTTCAAATATAACAAACAAATAAACAAAAAAAAATCACTAGTTTAAATGTGTTTCTTTTTCTGGGCATTCAGATCAGACGTTTAGCCATCTTCACACCATTTGTCGTAAGAATCACTGAAAAACCCTTTGAGTTATTCAGCTAGAAAAGGAATAGGTTCAAATCGTTTTCTGTCAGTCCCACAATGTCTTCCCAGCTGAGCAATGGTGAGAGGAAAAAGATCATTCAGGCCTTCACTAACGGTACCAATATGCATAATCTGGCTTCCATTTTCAAAGTCCATTCAAAAACCATCAAGATTATCGTGAATGAGATTTAAAAAAGCGAGAACAGTGGAGAGGAAAACTGGATCAGCAGTTCACAGCAGGAAAAAGAATCATCATTAAATATACTCTTATTGTTCAAAGTAGTATTTCAGATATCATTAATCATTTCTAAGATACAATGGTTCAAGGCATAATCTAAGAATTGAACAGTTGTGCTGTAACACGTTTTGAACAATGTTGCTGTTACATCATGTATATATACATACATACATACATACATATATATGTAAGCAAATATATGGATATAGATCCGACAGTATGAAGAAAAATATACTCAAAAAACAAACAAAAATCCTAATATGCGATTATGCTGTTTTAAATACTCAAATTTTAGGAATACGTTTTCACAACATCGCCCACGTGACGACGACGTGATCATATTTAAACTGAACACTTATCTTACAAAAGATTTCAGTTATCTCTTTATATTGGTATGTCCATCGTCTTTTTCATGTTGAATTGTATATGGTCTATGTTAATTATGTTTTATGAATATGTCCTGAAGATAGTCTATTAGACCGAAATGTCCAACGTTGATATTAAACATTAAAACAGCATAATCGCATATATATATATATATATATATATATATATATATATATGTTGAAACTTGAATAAAGCATGGAATAATAATAATACAACACAAAATGTACTTAAACAAAATGTATTGAAACAAGAAAGGGTACACAATATTTACAGATAGTTTTGGTATATTCTTGGGAAGACCGTTCCTGTAGAATGGGTTGACTAAGTCGCAGTCGGGCAGAGTCTCTGGATTGGATCTCTTCTTCCTCCCTGTCTTCCCGGTACCAACCATATTTATATGGTCGATACTCCACTATGTAAATTAGGTGGATAGTGCCACAACAATATATATATATATATATATATATATATATATATATATATATATATATATATATATATAGCATCATTCATGGAGAACGGCCAACAAGGATGATTCAGTTAATTTTTGATTTCCAGCTATCTAACATTTTTCCGTTTTTCAGGGGTTAAAGAATATAGGATTTGTACATTGTTGTACATTGTTATAATTGTTCCGGGCAATTTCGGTTACTTCTCTATTGTCAAGGATGTGTTTGATATAAATAATCTTAACAATCTAAACTAGCAGTGACCAATATACTTTACCAATTCCAATGCTTTGTAAAAACTGTGTCACTAGTCAAAAACCAATGACCTATATCGGGCATACCACTACCTCATTGAATAGAAGATTTACTTGCCACCTGTCGCAGCAGTGTGCGATTAATAAACATTAATTAACTTATAACTTCCAAAGACCTTTAAGGAAAATTCTAGTTGATAATACAAGGATCCTTCTCAGGTCAAATACTCGTTCACAGATCGTCATTAGCGAGGCTCTGCTTATTAATCTTTATTCGCCCACTATCAATATTACGCTATTTAGCGTAATATTGATCTGGCCGCGCTCACCATGGTTATGGCCAAGAAATACGCAAACCGCTCGAACTCCTTACTATAAATATAGCACCGCACACAGGATTTCACTATCCAAACACTCCAAATCCTTGATAATGGCTAGGGAAGTAGCCGAAAGTGCTCGGAAGAATTATAACTATGGACAATTTCTATTTTTTTAAGCACTGAAAAACGGAAAAAAACATTGAGATTACTGGAAAAAAAAACAATAAATTTTAATTAAATTTTCCTTGTCAGCCGTTTTCAATGAAAATGCATGAAAGAAATATTATTTTCAAATACACACACACACACACACACACACACACACACACATATATATATATATATATATATATATATATATATATATATATATATATATATATATCACACAAAGAAACCATTTCCACAAAGAATTAAATTGAAGAATTAAATAGTAATGTAATTAATGGCGAAATCATTTCACTAACAGGATTAAATGGCAGATTAACTTCTTATAAATTAATTGAATAATAAGATGCTTATGTTCGAGTTGTTGTAAGATGGACGACACAAGGCAAGTACTTTCGACAATTTCAATTTGTCATCTTCAGTGCGCAATTTTCCCATACACATTCTTATTTAATTCTTTGTATCCTAAATTTTCGCTTGAGAATGAAACAGGGCTTGATACCTTAATTCAATTTAATTTTAATAATTAGACTAAGGTTTTCGGCTCTCGTTTTTGAAACATGAGAACTCTTATGCAGCGAAGGAATCATATTTTTCAAAAAAAAAATAATTATAACTATAAGTCTACTTCTGTATGGAGCACTGTTTTTTTTTAAAATAAAAACAAAAATACTAAAGAACGCCGGATTATTTACCTAACGTGTTCTTACCTATTTTTCTACATATATATATATATATATATATATATATATATATATATATATATATATATATATATATATATATTCAAGCAGCAATTTTTCATTGATGCGTGTTTCATTAAATAATATAGACAAGTATAACCGAGTTAGTCGTTGCTTTGAAATTTTTCATGCAACAAAAACAGACTATCATTAATGTTCCGTGTATTGGTTGATATATTGAAAAGTAATTGTCATCTTTCATAACGGTTTAGGTAAGACGAAAGCTTAGATCGGATTTAAACATGCATTAATATGGTGATTTCATTTCGTCCTTCAATGATAATTTTATTAAGCTTATTAGACAATATGAAAGGAACTTACTTAAAATAAATAGACAAAACTTGTTTATATTATTTAATAAAACATGCATCAATATATATATATATATATATATATATATATATATATATATATGAAGAAATATACTCTTAAGGTGTGCTATATTTATGGGATAAACTGCCTCATTATCAGAGATAGAGGCGTGTGTAAATATAAAAGTGAACATTAAAGTCAACATTTAGAGGCGACAGGCTGTTTCATGCTAGACGCAATCGTGGCCTGACGATTGCGTCTAATATGAAACAGCCTGTCGCCCTAAGTGTTGACTTCAATGTTCACTTTTATATATGTATATATATATATATATATATATATATATATATATATACACCTAGTGAGCCAGACAAACCTACCTAGGTTTCACCTAAACGGATCGTCAGGGGAAAGTAAGGCTAACGAGGCAAAGAGAAACGCATATATATATATATATATATATATATATATATATATATATATATATATATGAATATGCGTGTGTGTCTGTGTCTGTGCGTGTGCGTGAGGCTACAACATCGACGGAAGTGAAAAGACTTATATACTTGCATAAAAATCATTAAAATGCATAATACATTGTTTCTTTGATTGTAACAGTTTTAAATTTATTTGATTCTGAATGATTTATTATCTTTAAGGCAATAAAACTTTGCCGGATCATATTTGATATTAGATATAATAGTTTGATAGATACGCAACGAGGTAAGAACCAAAAAAAAAGAGACGAACACTGAGGGGAAAATAGGTGAAGTGTAAGGTGGAATATTGCATGGCTTCCGCTAATCGACAGACCCCCAACCCCGCTTTCTTTTTCCACATGACTAAGAGTAAAGAGAGATCCCATTTGTGATAGGCGGCCCCTGCGATAAAATAAAGCAAGGCTTCGTAACGAGACATCGGGGAATTGGGTAAATGGTAGCAATCAAAGATCGAGATGCATTTTTGGTCGTAAAACTTGAAAGATAATGAGGGTGTGATGAAATGGAAACAACAAATGCCACGCGGGGCGGGGTATCGTAATCGTCTCTGGTTAATGGTTGATCATGAACGATACGATGACCAGAGAGAGAGAGAGAGAGAGAGAGAGAGAGAGAGAGATTTCAAGGTTTATCTTGGTTACCGTCTGCAGTGCTGGAACCATTGACAGGAAAAGAGAGAGAAAGAGAGAAAGAGAGAGCGTGAAAGATGGTAAATTCTGAGGATTCTGAGGATTCTGCAAAAATAAAATGGGTGGGGGTGGGGGGCGATCGGATATTAAAGAAAAAATTAAGATAGAAATAAAAATTGAAATGATAATATCATGTTCTCCAAACACGCATTAGACACACATACATATTGGGCTGCAAACGTGATTTCCTGTCACACGTGAATGACATTTATGACGCATATATATATATATATATATATATATATATATATATATATATATATATATATATTCTAAAAGGGTATTCTTCAAATCATCTTTATATACGATCCTTTCTGTAGATTACGAAATTTAAAGGTCTTCACGTTAAAAATATTAATGAAGTTATTACAACGTTTCGACCGTTGTACGCTCCGGCCTTCGTCAGGCGGTTAGAATGTCGAACTGAACTCTTTATTTCGCTCACTGGGGTAGACTTCTCTAGGACACATGGCACAGTGGATAACAGCGTTGGTTAGATCCAGTGAGGGGACCCAAAGAGTGTGAGTTCAATACCACGTTAAGGCAGTGGAGAACTTGGAGAGGGAAATTAACAGGAGATAACTGATAATTGACATCCAATAAAGATGTCACGTGGAACTAGAACAGTCTACCCCAGTGATGGAAGTAATGGGGTTCAGTTGGACATTCCAACCACCTGAAGAAGGCCAGAGTGTACAACGGCCGAAACTTTGTAATAAATATGGCTACAAATATGAGGACAATAGTGCAATTAAGATTCAACACATATCTATATTTCTGAGATGAGGCATTTTAACTGTTTACACTATTTACATTGTTCGGACTCTTGTTCTCATTTTTACTGTCATATTCACGACGTTTCGGCCATTGTATGCTCCGGTCTTCTTCCGGTTAAATTCGTTGAAATTTCGAACATACACTTTATTTATTCTACGAGGGTATATTGTTGTAGTTCCACGGGCCATGCCTTTTCTGGATATCTTAGTTTTAGTTAATTCTCTTTAGTAACTCAACAAGTTATTGTTGTATCGCTCATAAAAGTAGATTCATTGGGATTTGATTAAGGGAAGGGTACCAAGTCCTACCCGAAAGAAAGGGAGAAATCGTCCTGTTAGCTGCAGATTTTCCACATACGCATTGACAGTGCGACCCGTGGCCGCAGGTTGCCGGAACAGACACCTCCTGGATTTTCACCAGAGCCCCTTTAGCCGGGTTGCAACCCTAATACCGCTGGGTGCCAGACCAATCCGCCTTGTCACCACCCTGCCATGTTGAGTAGGGGTTGGACTTTTAGGGCGGTTATGCTGTCCTAGCTTGGGAGGAAGCCGGTTTAACCCGACCAGGGATGAAAACCAATACAAATCAAGTCAAGTTATTGTTCACCTCTGCTGTGGCCAGGAATTGAACTCACGACTCATAAAAGATTCAAGTAGACAAAAGATGGCTTTGACGTTGCATTTTTTTCTGAAACACGTCGGTGACAGGGAAGCAAGAAGCCGCAAGTGAGTTCCATCGGTCAGAAGTTCGAGAAAAGAGACAATTAAAATCACTCACCTTCATGTTGTCTAGATACAAAGGCGGAGTGCTCATTAGAACAAATGCCATGACAATATTTATAGAAAAGACAGAGGGAAGCCACGTAAAGGTGGTGAAATATTAACTTCAGCCGAGATGCCAGGTCAGGATCGATATGATTACAGATTATTCTTTGGATTTTCTCGACAATCTCTGGACATATGACCGAACCAACAGACCTGATATGGCAGCAATATTTACACCCTTGTGCAAGTTAATTGAAACAAACGCTTTAGTTTCCTTTCTTTCACCATACGGCCAATTTTTAGACCCACTGAAATGACAGGGTCTAATTGATTTCTATTTTTTCGACAGATTAGATCATTTGAGTTGGTTGGCAGTAATATGAATCTATTTCGGGGTGTATGATGAAATTTGTTTGCCAGATTTTTATCACGCCCAGACACTATTGTCTCGATTATCGATTAGTTGTCCTACGTCCATTGTCTGCGATGGGCGTTACTCCAGGGAAGCATACGAAAATTTGTAATGCTTCAGAAACACACTGACAAGCCTAACTAGTGAGCAAATCAAAGTACTATAGATTGGCCCGGATTGTCTCCTGACTTAAATCCAATTGAGAATCTGTGGTCAATCGGCAAGGAACGACTTCGTGGAATTGGATATACAAAGTACTAACATGTGCACTGGGTTATGCTTCAAAATACGAAATAAAAAGTAAATAATAACGGAGTTATACGCTTTGTTTCAATTAATTTGCACAAGGGTGTATGAAGAAAACAATACCTTGCGCCAAATCACTCTAAATATGTTTTACATAAAAAATCAAATGAATAACCAGTAGTTCATAGAATTTTTATTGTATCCACTTATATGTACCCATATTTTAATTAAAAAGTACACAAATTAGAAATTAATTGTGACTGAGACTAAAGATTGAGGTACAAATTGCCTTATTTCCTATAAGTTATTATATTCGATTAATACATATCTTATAAAGTACACATTAGTCGCATTGATCGAAGGGATTACTGTATTGGTAGGCCGAAACATAAATGGTAAATAAGGAATTAATCAACGAAGGAATGCGAACTTTAACAGAAGGAAACTGCAAGAAATTGGTAGGAACACCATAAAGACTTAGTTACAGACATAGGACCTACAATAATTTTATGAGACTTTACAGATATAAACGCAGACAAAACAATCAAAACTAATCGAAATGACATTGTGATCATGGGCCACAAAAACAGAATACGTTTTCTTATTGACATGTCAGTCCCTGCAGACTGCAATGTATCTTTGAAGATCTTCGAAAAAAAAAAAAAACTACCAAAATGCAAGGACCTTGAAATCGAAATCTCAAAAGTGTGGCGCCTGAGTGCATTAACAATTCCAGTTGGAGTTTCAACCTTCGGATTGATTCGAAAAGATTCTTTGAAAGGATTCCTGATAGCCCTTGTCTTAATGAAATGCAAAAAATGTACTCACACGTACAGCTGAAACATTACGAAGAGGTATGTAAAATGAAACATTACGAAGAGGTATGTAAAATGTGTGCGAACTTATTTTTTTTTTTAATACAAAAATGATCAGTGGAATATGTCATAAAGCCATATCGGAATTTAGATCTCTTGTTGGGATCCGGCAGGAAATGTGTATATGTGTATACAACACAAATGAAAGATAATAATAATAATAATAATAATAATAATAATAATAATAAAACCCGTACCCATCAGTAGCTACGTAGTGCAGGGTTGAAAGCGGAAACTGAAGGTTTTATCCTTGCTGCGCAGGACCAATGCTTGCTAACTAGGAATTATCAAGCACATATACTAAAATATTGTGTCAGCCCAAAATGCAGATTCTGTGATAAATAACCAGAAACTATTGATCATCTTGTATCAGGTTGTATGGTGTTGGCACCCACTGAATATAAAACCCGACATGACAGAGTGGGCCAATATCTGCACTGGAAAATCTGCAACTTCTACGGGAAGAAAACTGAAAGAAACTGGTATGAACACCACCCAGACCCGGTTACGGAGATAGGACCTGTTAAAATTCTATGGGATAATACACACTGACAGAACAATCAAGGCCAACCGCCTAGATATTGTTATTAAAAACCACAAACATAAACGGTGCCTCCTTATTGATATGGCAGTCCCTGCTGCCATATCAAAAGTTGTCAAAGTACAAGGACCTTGAAATAGAGATCTCGAAAATATGGCATATGGGAACATCAACAATCCCTGTTGTAGTTGGAGCCCTAGGACTGATTGGAAAAGATTGCAGTAGACTAATTGAAGGGATTCCTGGAAGTCCATGCCTCAAGGAGATACAAAAAATTGTTCTGACAAGTACAGCCCACACCTTACGAAGGGCTTTATCTATGTAATTTAATTTTTTTTTCTTGTCAGTGGAAAGTCATGACGCCATTTCTAACCTTAGGTCCCTGGGCGGGACCCGGAAAGAAATGTGTAAACGCCAGAAATCAAAGAAAATAAAAAATAATAATAATAATAATAATAATAATAATAATAATAATTTCACAACTGAAAAAAATAATAAATCAGTCATATATCATAGTAAATTTTGTATCATTCAAACCAATTATCAATGGTTCATATTTCAACGATTTCAAATATCTGACTTTTCAGGTGAATACATAAGAAAAAATAAGTGGGGACTGTATGTTAGTCCAGCTACAGTTGGCTATGCTTGACAGTGTTTTGTTTTTGTTTTTCTGCATGGACATTCATAAATTAAAAACAATATATTTGAACAGAATAAAATAAAACTAAGGAAACATTCCTTGAGAAGAATATCCCCATTGGTTAAGGTATGTGTGTTTACGTTAAAAGCTTTAAGAAAATGAATCTCACAGCGACTTGATCACAAACAAGATGAATTTGAAATGCATTTAGTGATGGAGTTAATTCTGTCTTCTCGCTCAACAGAGGTATGTGGCACCGATAAGACGAACCAAAATAACCCAATTTAATTGTCAAAACGGGAAAAAAATACGTGGAACTGTTTATTCGCATTTTATCGCTGTTTAATTAACACACACACACACACACACACATATATATATATATATATATGTATATATATGTGAAAAGTGTGTGTGTATATAGATATAAATAAATATATATATATATATATATATATATATATATATATTATATGCACGATACTTATTAGAAAGCGCTCAATATCAGAGATAGAGCTAACATATTTGGTTGGATAGATGTGAGTTTGTGACCCTAACATATTTGGTTGGATAGATGTGAGTTTGTATATATATATATATAAGTATATATATAATGTATTGGACACTGACGTCAGCACCGACAAGTGACAGTCTGTTTCATGTTTCACCGTAAACTTCATAGCCTGAACATTCCGTTGAAGTGCGAAATAGATTGTCGCCGCTTTGCGTTGACTCCCGTGACCACTTTTGTATCTACATAACCTCTGTGTTTTTTTGTTTTTTTTAATTAAACCGTATTAATTACATTTGTCGCCTTCTAGATATTTCCTAGAAAATAAGCGTTCTCCGAAAGAAATCGAACTTTCTGAAGAAAATAAACTTTATCTGTAGTTTCATTTGTTTTGTTTTTTATTATTTTAATTTCTTTATTTATTTATTTATTTTCATCGTTAATTTTGATCAATCCTTGTGTTGGTCAAACAGCCGATTTTAAGTTGTTTTTAAGATAGAGGCTGGGGAGATTCATTCATGGGAAAAGTGTTAAGTGTACGTTATCATTTAATTATTTGAGAGTGTGTATGATATGTGTAAGTGTATATATTAGGAGGTGTGCATAACTGTGAGACCTCAACACATCTGCAACATGTTTGCCGTGTGTGGGTGAAAAAAATGTGTGTAGGGTTAGGTTTTATATATATATATATATATATATATATATATATATATATATATATATGCGCAGTACTTAATGGAAAGCACTCAAAATCAGTTATAGAGCTAACATATTCATTTGTATGGATATGAGTTTGTGACCCTGTGTGTCACGCTTTTGCGACGATTAATGTATGTGTGCCTGCCTGTATGAGAGTGTCACTAACCAAAAAATCCAGGGGTAGATTGCCCGTCCACCACCAAAGTCAAACACGCAAAAATAGATCCAATTTTAAAATTAAACCATTTTGTCTGATGATCGCAAAAAGCGTTAAACCCAGAGTCACAAACTCATATACATACATATATATGGGGAGAGAAAGAGAGTTAGAGATAGATAGATAGATAGATAGATAGATAGATAGATAGATAGATAGATAGATAGAATGAATCATTCCATTTGGTAGGAGTAAGAAGGTACAAATGTTTTCTATAATTTTTATTATCCCAAGCTATTTCGGCAAATTCTACAGCTATTTCACTGGTGTAATGTTTTGCAGCACAGAAAATAAATTATAACGAAACATTCAAAACATGAGGTAAAAAATAACAAAACCAGAGACAAAACACTCTTCAAAATGGCAATAGATGTGGCCTAAGGCGCTTGGGAGATTAAAAAGTATGAAAGATTTTTCTCCTTCCTTACTCCTACGAATCGGAAAAACGTAAGTACACTGAAAAAAAGTTGTAGGTTGTATTTAATGAAAGATATTTAAAAAAAGGGTGCTCCACAAATATAAATTATATATATATATATATATATATATATATATATATATATATATATATATATATATATAATGATAATTAATAATTATCTGTGTTTAGAAAAAAGTATGAACATTAACATTTAATAACCAAATTATTGAATGTGAAGAATGAGATAATAGGTCGATGCCGTCATTTTAACAAATATTTACTTTGTTACTTTAATTACAAATACTTTAATTACAAACACAACATAAAATATTATAAGATAATTAATAATATAACATGAATTAATAATTAAATATTAAAATTTTATTAATGATATAACAATACAAATCATATAACAAAAATAATTTAATTGGGAAAAATTCTAATTGGAAGAAAAAATTTACAATTGGAAAATTTATGACATTTACGATGGAACACGTAAAGAAAAAGAAAAATTCATGAACGTGTGCCTGTATAAAATATAAAACTTATGTACACAACAGATTTTTCAAAAGATGCGAAAAAATTTGAAATAAATTTATTCATATAAAATACTACTTTAAATATGGATACTTCCAAGAAAGTTGAAGGTGGGCAAATAACAGCAAGAAATGATATCAATTACAGTATATATATATATATATATATATATATATATATATATATATATATATATATATATATATATATACTAGGATTCACTGATATTGAACGATTACCAATAAATACCGCGCAATAATATATATATATATATATATATATATATATATATATATATATATATATGGGGAATGGGTCCGAGAGAGAGTTCTGGTGGCATACTCTCCCCACCATTCCGTCATGCAGGGATCATTGGGACCAGACCACGAGGAACACCCAAAATGTATTACAAGGACCAACTAAAGCGCACCCTGACACATACCAACATCAGCTCGTCCTCGTAGGAAGAAATTCCCAGGGACGTGGAGGAGATCAATACACGATGGCATCGCGGACTTCGAGCAAAGGAGGAGGGAGAATGAAGAGGCAAGGCGACGAAGGAGAAGAGAGTGCTGTAAACGACCTCCCGCTACTCTCCCCTGTGAGCATTTTCTGCGACTATTCCACCAACAAACTGGGCCTCGCAAGTCATGTCAAACATAGACATCAACCGTGAAGATAGGACTTAAAGGATTGACAGAACCCGATACACGGACACGACTGGGAACCGACGACGACGATGATATATATATATATATATATATATATATATATATATATATATATATAGAGAGAGAGAGAGAGAGATAGAGAGAGAGAGAGAGAGATAAAGAGATAGATATAAAGCTCAAAGAATAATATTCCATGGTTATAATTTATTAAATTAGAATCGTAATCATGAATCAATTCGACAGACCTACAAATTCAAAAATTGTTTCTGAATTTTTAGGTCTGATGAAATGAATGAGTGATTACGATTCCGATGTAATAAATTATAAACATGGAATATTCTCCTTGAGCCTTATATACTGTATTCATGCACTGTCATGGACATTAAGCTCTACCTGGATTCTATCCTCTTGTAAATTTATATATATATATATATATATATATATATATATATATATATATATATATATATATATATATATGTACTTCTGTGCGCGTACCGTCAAAAATTACACTGGCATGTTGTTGATAATTAGCTTCAGAAAAGAGAAGTTTATTGAACGTTGTTTTGGGTATTTCTTGCATTTCTCATGTATTTTCTTGCGTGGCGTCAGTATTTTCTGGCATTTCTCGTGGCGTCAGTATTTTCTGGCATTTCTCATGGCGTCAGTATTTTCTGGCATTTCGCATGGCGTCAGTATTTTCTGGCATCATTTGGCATTTCTCATGACGTCAGTATTTTTTTCATGGCGTCAGTATTTTCTGGCATTTCTCATGGCGTCAGTATTTTCTGGCATTTCTCATGGCGTCAGTATTTTCTGGCATTTCTCGTGGCGTCAGTATTTTCTGGCATCAGTATTTTCTGGCATTTTTGGCGTCAGTATTTTCTGGCGTCAGTATTTTCTGGCATTTTGGCGTCAGTATTTTCTGGCATTTCTCGTGGCGTCAGTATTTTCTGGCATTTCTCATGGCGTGTATTTTCTGGCGTCAGTATTTTCTGGCATTTCTCGTGGCGTCAGTATTTTCTGGCATTTTCATGGCGTCAGTATGGCGTCAGTATTTTCTGGCATTTCTCATGGCGTCAGTATTTTCTGGCATTTCTCGTGGCGTCAGTATTTTCTGGCATTTCTCATGGCGTCAGTATTTTCTGGCATTTTTTTCGTGGTATTTTCTGGCATTTCTCATGGCGTCAGTATTTTCTGGCATTTCTCGTGGCGTCAGTATTTTCTGGCATTTCTCGTGGCGTCAGTATTTTCTGGCATTTCTCATGGCGTCAGTATTTTCTGGCATTTCTCATGGCGTCAGTATTTTCTGGCATTTCTCATGGCGTCAGTATTTTCTGGCATTTCTCATGGCGTCAGTATTTTCTGGCATTTCTCATGGCGTCAGTATTTTCTGGCATTTCTCGTGGCATCAGTATTTTCTGGCATTTCTCGTGGCATCAGTATTTTCTGGCATTTCTCATGGCGTCAGTATTTTCTGGCATTTCTCATGGCGTCAGTATTTTCTGGCATTTCTCATGGCGTCAGTATTTTCTGGCATTTTTGGCGTCGTGGCATCAGTATTTTCTGGCATTTCTCGTGGCATCAGTATTTTCTGGCATTTTCATGGCGTCAGTATTTTCTGGCATTTCTCATGGCGTCAGTATTTTCTGGCATTTTCATGGCGTCAGTATTTTCTCATGGCGTCAGTATTTTCTGGCATTTCTCGTGGCATCAGTATTTTCTGGCGTCATCAGTATTTTCTGGCATTTCTCATGGCGTCAGTATTTTCTGGCATTTTCTCATTTCGCGTGGCGTCAGTATTTTCTGGCATTTTCTGGCATTTTTCTCATGGCGTCAGTATTTTCTGGCATTTCATGGCGTCAGTATTTTCTGGCATTTCTCGTGGCGTCAGTATTTTCTGGCATTTCGTGGCATCAGTATTTTCTGGCATTTCTCGTGGCGTCAGTATTTTCTGGCATTTCTCATGGCGTCAGTATTTTCTGGCATTTCTCATGGCGTCAGTATTTCTGGCATTTTCATGGCGTCAGTATTTTCTGGCATTTCTCGTGGCATCAGTATTTTCTGGCATTTCTCATGGCGTCAGTATTTTCTGGCATTTCTTTCGTCAGTATGGCATGGCGTCAGTATTTTCTGGCATTTCTCATGGCGTCAGTATTTTCTGGCATTTCTCATGGCGTCAGTATTTTCTGGCATTTTTCGTCAGTATTTTCTGGCATTTTCGGCGTCAGTATTTTCTGGCATTTCTCGTGGCATCAGTATTTTCTGGCATTTTTTCTGGCGTCAGTATTTTCTGGCATTTCTCGTGGCGTCAGTATTTTCTGGCATTTCTCATGGCGTCAGTATTTTCTGGCATTTTTGGCGTCAGTATTTTCTGGCATTTCTATGGCGTCAGTATTTTCTGGCATTTCTCATGGCGTCAGTATTTTCTGGCATTTCTCGTGGCGTCAGTATTTTCTGGCATTTCTCGTGGCGTCAGTATTTTCTGGCATTTCTCATGGCGTCAGTATTTTCTGGCATTTCATGGGTCAGTATTTTCTGGCATTTCTCGTGGCATCAGTATTTTCTTTTCTCGTGGCATCAGTATTTTCTGGCATTTTCTCGTGGCGTCAGTATTTTCTGGCATTTTTCTCAGTATTTTCTGGCATTTCTCGTGGCATCAGTATTTTCTGGCATTTCTCGTGGCATCAGTATTTTCTGGCATTTCTCGTGGCATCAGTATTTTCTGGCATTTCTCATGGCGTCAGTATTTTCTGGCATTTCTCATGGCGTCAGTATTTTCTGGCATTTCTGGCATCAGTATTTTCTGGCATTTCTCATGGCGTCAGTATTTTCTGGCATTTCTCATGGCATCAGTATTTTCTGGCATTTCTCATGGCATCGTATTTTCAGTATTTTCTGGCATTTTCTGGCATTTCTCATGGCGTCAGTATTTTCTGGCATTTTCGTGGCATCAGTGGCGCATCAGTATTTTCTGGCGTCAGTATTTTCTGGCATTTCTCATGGCGTCAGTATTTTCTGGCATTTCTCATGGCGTCAGTATTTTCTGGCATTTCTCGTGGCATCAGTATTTTCTGGCATTTCTCGTGGCATCAGTATTTTCTGGCATTTCTCGTGGCGTCAGTATTTTCTGGCATTTCTCATGGCGTCAGTATTTTCTGGCATTTCTCGTGGCATCAGTATTTTCTGGCATTTCTCGTGGCATCAGTATTTTCTGGCATTTCTCATGGTCAGTATTTTCTGGTCATGGCGTAGTATTTTCTGGCATTTCTCGTGGCGTCAGTATTTTCTGGCATTTCTCATGGCGTCAGTATTTTCTGGCATTTTTGGCGTCATGGCATGGCGTCAGTATTTTCTGGCATTTTTGGCGTCATGGCGTCAGTATTTTCTTTTTCTGTGGCGTCAGTATTTTCTCTCATGGCGTCAGTATTTTCTGGCATTTCTCGTGGCATCAGTATTTTCTGGCATTTCTCATGGCGTCAGTATTTTCTGGCATTTCTCATGGCGTCAGTATTTTCTGGCATTTCTCATGGCGTCAGTATTTTCTGGCATTTCTCGTGGCGTCAGTATTTTCTGGCATTTCTCATGGCGTCAGTATTTTCTTGCATTTCTCATGGCGTCAGTATTTTCTTGCATTTCTCATGGCCTCAGTATTTTCTGGCATTTCTCGTGGCATCAGTATTTTCTGGCATTTCTCATGGCGTCAGTATTTTCTGGCATTTCTCATGGCGTCAGTATTTTCTGGCATTTCTCGTGGCGTCAGTATTTTCTGGCATTTCTCGTGGCATCAGTATTTTCTGGCATTTCTCGTGGCGTCAGTATTTTCTGGCATTTCTCGTGGCATCAGTATTTTCTGGCATTTCTCGTGGCGTCAGTATTTTCTGGCATTTCTCATGGCGTCAGTATTTTCTTGCATTTCGTGTGGCGTCAGTATTTTGATTCCACTTCCTGATTCTTACCGTTCTATTTCTTGCCGAAGACATTCTTCCATTCACATTCCAATATTTTCTCTTCTTGCCTTAGTATCTTCCGCAGTATCATTTTGAATCCTCTCAGCTACAGCTTCTCTCATGGCATCTCTTTCTTTCTCTCTTTCCCTTTCTCTTGTCTGCGCAGAACACGCACCCTCTCTCTCTCTCTCTCTCTCTCTCTATCTATCTCTCTCATTCATGTGGGTTTACTCCACTATTATTAACTCCTTCTCCCTCATTAGTTCGAATATAAACCTCGCGTCTCCTGGCTTTTGCTCGTATTGTTTCCCGGCTTTCCAGCGATGCCTGTGAATATCTTTGCCTATCAGCCATCCACTGTACCTCTGTGGGATCCTAAGATAAGCGTAATCACTGCCATCATTTTCGCTCAAGTTCTAATCTCCTACTTTCTTCAAGGGATTTTTTTCCAGTATATGATATTCACTGCATAAAATTTTGTGAAATGCACAAAACAATGTAAAAACAGCGAATGATTTAGATTTATTTCTACAGCTATAGAGCAAGAACGTGTTGAATCTTGGACAACATGGCTAAACTAAAATGTATTTAAATGATATAAGAACTAGTAATTACACCTGAAATGTTAATACAAAATGTATCTCTTAAACGTTGTGTAATTCTATATGTAAAGGGTACAACTTGGTTTGTCATAATTCATATATTCAAATAAAATATATAGAACCTGATGCATTTTATATGGCAATGTTATTCAAAACCTCGTGAATATCTCTGTGAAAGTAATTGTAAATAAATCCAATATTATCTATGATTCACTACTGACTGCTGGTATTATATAAAACGTTTTTTTTTGCTCAATATATTTTTATGTTATAATGAAGAAATGAAGATAATCTCTCGGAAAAAAAATATTAGCAACCGACGATAGCGCGTATTTCAAGATGATAATTTAATAGCTAAAATTGTTATGAGAGGCACGGTGGAATAATGAATTGAGAAAACGGAGAGGCGAGTTCGAATTCCAGTCGAATCCATTACATTCACTTACGTGCTAATACGCTTGTTAAAGGTATGAATCCTCTTCCTCTCTTCCCCAGCTATCGGTAAATAGCAAGACAGACCGGGTTCTATAGCGTTTGATGGCAAATGGTCTACCGCAGAAAGAAAGGGCAACTTACTGAGGGAAAAAAAAATCTGCCCCGTCAGTCATGTATCGAAATATACATGATCGCCTAAGCGTGTATCACGCATAGTACACAACGAACTGATATTCACTTACGTGCAAATAATGTTAGAAAAGTTATGAATCCTCTTCTTCTCCCCCGCCAGCTATGGGTATATAGAAGGATAGACGATGTTCTATAGATTGGATAGATGGCAACTGGTCTACCGTAGAAAGAAATGGCAACCTACTGAAGGAAAATAAATCTGCTTCGCCATTCATATATCAAAAGATACATGATCGCCTAAGCGTGTATCACGCATGGCACATAGCTGACTGACTGTTATCATTGCCTCATGTGAAATATTTGAACAAGCTAAGAAAAGAGTGATAAAGGAATTGGTTACTTATGCGGTTCATTTTACTCAGTAAGTAAGTTTCTCTAAATGTAAATATATAATTTATTTTTATACATTATTAAAACTAATAAAGGAATGAATATTTCATAAATTTCCTAACTTAAGTTGATTTACCTTCCTTCCCACCAGAAATGGGACAGGAAATATATTAAAATTAATTATTATACTGCTTGGAATATATATATATATATATATATATATATATATATAAATTCAATTTAAATCGTAAACAGACAGACAACGTTAAGGGTTCATTGGTTATAATTTAATTACACAGATATGTGTGTTTTTTCACCCTTAGATATGTGGTCTAATGAGCCAGGTAAAATCATATACCTTCGTAGGTAGGTTCTGGCTCACTAGGTCTACACACATATATATATATATATATATATATATATATATATATATATATATATATATATATATATAAGAAGATTGGGCAAATCACATAAACATCAATAACTCGAACTTGCTTTGTAAAAAATTGTCAAATATTATTCGATTAATTTATATGTTAAAACAACAATAAAGTTTTTTTTGTATATAGTTTTTCACATTTTTTTTATTAAAGTTATTGCATTTATTCTTATGGAAACGGAAAACAAAGCATAATCTCCCTGGCGATCTTGAGCGAATGGATGGCAGAGCCGGTTTTAGGACTAATGGCAAAGAGTCAAAATTTATTGAGAGCTACAAAGGACAGGAAGTCGGGGAGTCATAATCTCCATCGAGCATAGTACAAAGAACAAAAAGGAGGAGGAGGAGTAAAGAAAGAAGAAGAAACGTATGAGATGAATAAGATTAACGGCTTAGTGCCTACATGTATTCATTACCTAATATTCTTAATATTTTCTTTCTTTCTTAAGCGCTCAATGTGATTAATATTTCGTCATAATGAAGGAATTGGAATGAAAGTAGTGATGGCCCATACGCTGAGCTGGCGTAAGAAATTAGAAAGCGGAATTAATGCATTCTAATAACCTATCGTATAGATCAGCTAGAAGAAATTCATATAGGAGATAAGGAAATTGAACAAATGTTAGGCAGTCATAGTAGCAGTTTCCTCTAACACAACATGATTGCTACATTACCGGCGTAGTGTATTAAATCATTGGTACATGAATGTGCTAACGTATTAATTGAGTCCAATCCCTGGGCACTGTGTAATGGACTAACATTAAACGGGAAGAGTTATAACTGAGACATACTAAAATAATACATACATATATATATATATATATAAATAAATAAATATATATATATATATATATATATATATATATATATATATATATATAGTTATCAGAACAGTGGAACGAGAAAAATCTATTCATATTCTATGAAATAAATGACTTAGTTCAAAATTCCGAGCAAGTTACACGGTACGACATACAAATCCTACTGGGATTTATTATTGGCAGATGCATTCTTAACAACGTAAGAAAGGCAGATGACTGTGCATTGATAAAAGCCACAGAAAGTAAACGAAATGAATTCTTAGACAATGTAGAAAAGGAATACGTAATGTAAAGAGTAAGCATCAGTTGGAAGAAAACAAAATGCATGGTTGCCAGTAAGAAGCACATGCCAAAATTCGAGCCACAAATTCAGATGCCGAACTCAAGTAGGTACGAACATCTAAGTATCTGCAGAGGATTTTAACAGAGGACCGGATATGTGACAGCGAAAATGCGATAGTGACAATGTGACACCGATTATGTGACACCGACAATTTATCAATATGACCTCGACACTGTGACACCGTCTATGTGATATCGACAATGTGACACCGACTTTGTGACACCAACAATATGTCAGTGACAATGTGACACCGACTATGCGACATTAACAATATGACTATGAGACACCGACAATGTGACAGCGACAACGTGAAAGCGAAAGTTTGACACCGACTATGTGACAGCGACAACGTGAAAGGGAAAATTTGGCACCAACATTGTGACACTGACTATGTGACACCGACAATGTGACACCGATTATGTGACAGAGACAATGTGACACCCCCAATGTGACAGCGAAAATTTGACACCGACAATGTGACTCTGACTATATGACACCGACTATTCGACACCGACAATGTGACGACGACTATGTGACACAGCCAATGTGACACAGCCAATGTGACAGCGACAATGTGACGGCGAAAATTTGACACCGATTGCAAACGTGCGTTGGAATAGCAAACGGTGCCTTCCAGAAATTAAACAAAGTTTTGACTGCTTGACTCATTTTGTACGGCTTATGAAACATTTGCCGGAAGACTGTTTTGTTTCCGAAATATTAATGTTTTAATGAGGCAAATCATACTAATTAACGCGTATCTGTGTGGGGAGAAAAGATGGAACTATACCATTCCCAAGAGTATTTGTGCATAAGGGAATATAACGAACCCAACTAGAATTGGAACCAGGCATTTGATTAACAATTTCAATCCATTATCCATTAAATCAACCGCATATTCACGCTTGCAGCTTAAGCGTCGTAGGGGCACCACTTATGTTGCATGTACAGTGCTTTGTCATGGAAAGCTATCTCTCTCGGAAGCCATCTCTCTTCAGACTGGTTTGAATTCAGAGTTTTCTTTGTATACTAAGGCTTTAGGGTCCAGTCTGCATTGTTATTTACAGGGAAAGAGAATAAATGGACTCGGAAGTGTATTTACTCGTATGTGAATATAACTTGACTGTAATTCGAACTCGGCTCTCTAGGTTCTCATTCTGAGCCGCTATCTATGACAAGAGTTTTTGGTACGTTTCGGCCTAGTCCATTTGATGTGACTGATTCGCTGTGGCCGACTCAACGTCAGAGAATAAATATTCGTCATGGCCGTTTAGGTGTCAGACTTTTTCGATGTCACTGTCTTTGACCAGAGGACTCTCCACCACCAACACCCTCCCCCAGAAAAAATAAAAGCATTGAAAACACCCAGCATTCAATATGACGAAGTATTAATTTGACTACTAAATGAGAGAGAGAGAGAGAGCGAGAGAGAGAGAGAGAGAGAGAGAGCAAGTTTGACTATAACGACGAAGTAATAATCTGACGGCTAATCCTCCCTCTTTTAAAAAATTCCTATGTCGACTCGGCTACGCCGAATCGGCCACGCCGAATCGGCCACGCCGAATCAGCCACGCCAAATAGGCTACGCCGGAACGTCCCATTCCCCGGGAGGCTGGAGGTTTTGAGGATCCTTGAATCAACACTTAACTTGCTGGTGTTCCCCGGTCCAATCTGACCCGGGGTGCTTAGCACCTGTTAGGGTCACAGCTATGGAAAAATTGTATGCCCCCATCAAACAAAAATACATGGAATTATAGATAAATTATAATGGTAAGAATAAAAGCAATATATTTTTTATGTAAAAAAAAACCCGACAATACATAAGCAGCAATGCTGCAGTTGAATGCATACAATTGCATACAAAATATATAATTAGTTTAAGCCATCAAATTATGTTCTCGGCATTAAAAAACCCATAGAGGTGTTGATATGCCGCTAAAGAAAATCAACCAACTAAACAACCAAGTTATGTGTGCTTACGGCCATACCATCTTGAAAAAATGGTTCTCGTCCAATCACTGAAGTTAAGCCACATCGAGCATTGATGAGTGACCGGTTCGGCATACCAGGTGATGTAAGTTTTGATGCACTGCTGGTGCAGAAAATGCCTCCAACTACACTTTTTCTTAGATTGTACTATTCTAACATATCACGAAGAAATATTAATTTGACTACTGAGAGAGATAGAGAGATAGAGAGAGTGAGAGAGGGAGAGGGAGAGAGAGAGAGCAAATTTGACTATAACTTCGAAGTAATAATCTGACGGCTAATCGTCCCTCTGCCGAGAAATTCCTATGTCGAACAGACTATACCAAATCGGCCTCACCGTATCAGCGACGCCAAATAGGCTACGCCGGAACGTCGCATTCCTCCATGACAGCACCATGCACCCGCATATAACCTTTGTACATAGAAATTTATATATTCTTGTTAGGCCACTGGCTTTCCGAACTAGATTACAATGTAAATATTTGAATGAATTATCGTTTGAGACTTGATAAATCCTACCCCGGATTCCATTGCATATATTAAAATGTATTTTGGGGTATAGATGACATGGTTGTCCAGGATTTAAATAGGATTTCTTCGTTCCGAATTCTCATAAGGTATGCAGTTTTAATCTCCATCAAGAACATTTTGTTTAAATCTGTCATGTTTTTCTATTTCTGGCCTAAATAAGACAGACAAGTGTTTAAACAATGACCGATATTCGTTTCTCTGTCATTGTTTGCAGTCTATTGTCCTACTGTCGGCATGTGTCATCTGTTTTTTCTAAATAACGTACAACTGCTAACTCACTGTTGGACAGAAAGAGACCAGAGAAATTCTCAAAGACATTTTAAAGATTTCCCAAACATTGGATAAAATACAGCACCAACAATCGGCAACTTATATTTCAAACAAATACAACAACTTAAGTCTCTAGGAAGCTTTTACAGAGAGAACGAAAAATGCGACACCGGAATCCGAAAATGCATTGGCATATTGAAAGACGACTTCCAAAAGCTAAGCAAAGTATTAAGTCACAGCAAAATTTCGTTAGAAACAAAGAAAATAATATTGAACTGTTATGCGATATCAGTCCTCTTATATGACCCTGAATGCTTGGCAATGGCCTCAAATATGAAGAAGTAACTTGGAGCAACAGAAATGTTGTTCTACGGAAGGATGATGAAGATACCATGGCGCGAAATGTTAGTAACGATGGAGATTTATCGATAATAAGAACAAAAAGGTCATATCATAAACAGTTAAAATTTTTAGAGCATATCATCAGGAAAAAAAGGCTTAAAAATTGTGTTGCTCACAGGACAGATTGAAGAAAAGGGGGAGAGAGGAAAACAATACGTAACCTACTCATCGAGTTTGAGTAAATGAATGGGGGTTCGAGGATTTGGTGGATTAACAAAAAGACATAATTTATGAAGAGCAACAAAGGAAAGGAAGTTGTGAAGTGTCATGGTCATCAGCATCTTTAAGGGACACGGCGTGTAGATGCAGAAGAAGTATGAAATATTTTATTGATTTGCTTACTAATCCTCTTTCCTTCTCATTTTTTTCTTTCTGTAGAATTCACACAAACCTTGTGTCCATATAAGTTATTTTATCTTCTGTTTTGCATAGTTTCAATTATATCTATACTAGCAACATGGCCCGACGTTGCCCGTGCTTGATTAAAAAATCGTATGACTCATACAGCAATCGCTATCACTTGACTTAAAATATTTTTGCCCTTCCTTGCCTTTAAATGAGTGCCCTTTGCCGTGCTGATGTTGCTACATGCCGTACTTCTTGCCTATCTCACACTGCGAATTTTTTCTAAGCTCTATACTAAACATTAAATCTGTTACGAAAAAAGAACTAAACAAAATGAACACAAAACGATCAGCTTTAAAAAAGGACTCGTAACTGGAAAAACCGAATGAAAAAAGAATGTTAACAACAAATACTTTTTCACACCCAAACCCAGTTCTGCGGAATCAGAATCAACGTTGAGTTTAAGCAAGCGAATTAGCCAATTGGAGTAAAGTGCCATGCAGATTTAAATTTCTCCCACTTGTGACGAATGCAGCTATCGAGTTTTATTTTGCATGTTAGGATGCTAGTTAAAATTCGTGTCAGTCAGCTGTTGGTCCTCACGCTGTCCAATCTAATCTTCTGCCTATTCATGGCAGCCAGCTATAGGCTCTCACTCTGGCCAGTAGAAAATGGCCGCAAATTACATGAAAACTGTCGTAGAAGCATGAAAAAATCGATTATTTTAATTATCGATGGGAGTTGGGAAATGGAAAGTCGGTCTTGGCTTTCCCACTAACTTGGAGCATGTGCATGTAAATTTTGGTGCAAATCCGTCGAAAATTGCGGCCGTGCATTCGCTACACAGACACACACAACCAGCCTTTTATAGTTAGATACACACCCACACACACACACACACACACACACACACACATCCTGCCTTTTAAAAATATATATATATATATACACACACAAACACATCCTGCCTTTTATATATATATATATATATATATATATATATATATATATATATATATATATATATATATATATAAACACATCCTGCCTTTTATAGATAGATAGATATATACACACACACAATCCTGCCTTATATATATATATATATATATATATATATATACACATCCTGCCTTTTAAAATATATATATATATATATACACACACACACACACACACACACATCCTGCCTTTTATAGATAGATACACACACACACATATCCTGCCTTATATATATATATATATATATATATACACACACACAGATCCTGCCTTACGTTCTATAACAACTGGTCTATATGTGTTAGGATATTTGGCGATGTCTAATATTGAACATTACCGTCCCTGTGGAGATTATATAACAACCCGAACATAGTTAAGTCAGAATACTGCTCAGAGAATCTGGAGAGACAGATGAGGAATTCCTCCTTGTTCCACGATCCCTCCAAGTGACAGAAGTCAAAATTAAACTAAACGGAAAACCAATTAAAGACGTCATTGCTTATTGCTTCCGTTTCGCTGAACAATTTTAAAAATTGAATGGCTTTCGAACATTTGACAGAATGATCTGCCAATAGAAACACTTTTCTTGCGTTCAGGATCATAAATATTTACCTGTAGAATGGATTTCTTCGAACGCGAACAAATTTTACATCAGAATACAACGATTTAAGTAAATCTTGTTCGTATTAAAAGAAAGTTGAACTGAAAGAAAAAATTATCAAAATTAAGATCGGACATGAAGTTGTTCGAACAACGAAACACGTACACAGAAAAAAAGACACAAGCAAATAATAAATAGAAATAAATTGTTTGATTAAATTCTTGAATTCAGGAAGATTACTCACATCCCTTTAAATACTTAAAATGACGTGAGTGATCTCACTCTCCACTATATATATATATATATATATATATATATATATACAGAGAGAGAGAGAGAGAGAGAGAGAGAATAATTTAGTCTCATTGAATAATTTAGACGAGTTTTGTCTACTTATTTTCAATAGGATCTTCTCATATTCACGCACAAGTTGCTTAGTAACCTTATTAAAGGAATTTGATAGAGGAAAGCATGAAGAGAAGGATCAAGTCATCTGGAGATATCGAGTGACATTGCATGTGAATAATTGGCGTTTATATCTATCAGGGGAGGAAGTGACAGGAAGGGAGTTCCACACACTGGAAGTGCAAGATATGGAGCCATTGGAGTAGAAGAGACGGCTTCATTTAACCGCTTCGACAGTGAAAATTTGGGACTGAGATGCCGAGATCGTGGCACGTTTAAATTCATGTAGTTTGGGAACTACCTAAAATAACTCGTCGGAGCAGTTACCGTGAAAGTATTCATAGAAAAGACAGAGGGAGGCGACGGCACGTCTGTGAGAGAGTGACTGTAAACGAGATGCCAGGTCAGGGCCAACCACATTGCATATCCGTCAGCGGAGGCACCAGACCAGATATGACAGCAATATTCCATGCAAGGGCGAAAGGTTGATTTATAGATTTGAATGATGGACTCGGGCGAGAAAAAATTTCCGGCGAGACGTAGAGAACTAAAATTAATATACAAGTTTAATTTCATTAAATTAGGTTCAATTCAAAATAAACCATATACATTTACTCTTTCTATAATACAATCCTAAACTTACTTCCGCTACTGGAAAAAAAAAAAAAAAAAGCTTTTCTTTTCACTGAATGTTTATGGGGATCCACCAAAAATAGTAAAAGTTCTTCATTAGTAAACAAAGATCCATATTATCTTTTTTTCTAATGAGAATCGAGTCTCTATTGAGTGACATGTATGCAGTTCCGTTCATGCGGTATCGATGGTACCTTTACAATAGTCCTTAAATAATGTGCCCCTGAACAGGCTCCTGTCCTCTCGAAACTACAATAAATGTCTCCCTTGCTACTTGCCTTTGTGTTTGTTGAACATACTCTTCTGAACTTCCTGTTTTAATAACTCAAACGAAGCGTTTGATACTTCTATCGGATTATTAACTGTCTACCTTTTTTTAGCAAAGCACTAGATGCTCTAATTAACACAGAACTAGTTAATTATCATTATACAATACAAGAATACATCAACCACCATGAAAGAAATTTCATGAAAATTAAACAAGCTCTCCTACATTTTCTCAAATTAATCTGTATTCCAAAATAAAAGTTCAGCAAAGGATAAATCACACATATCACCGCCTCTAGTAATAATGTCCATACAAAAGTGTATATGCCCAAAAGCTGAGTATCATCTACCATGTATTCAATTGTGAAAGCAGAATAACATATATCGTATTTTATTACTACACAGCACCCAAGAAAAATAAATTTTGCCATTAAATGACCCATAAGGTGTTCATATGCCGTTAAACAAACATATCAGATAAGATCAAACCAATCGAATCGAACTTTATAAAATGTTAAATAATCTGGAGTTGAATGCATGCAATTACATTCAAAATATATTTAGTTGAAGTCATAGAATAGGGTGCGAAATATTCAGATTTCGGCTTTAAATGACCCATAGAGGTGTTGATATGCCGGTAAACTAAATCAACCAACACGAAGCTGTCTTCCAAAATATAACTTCAACAAAACTATGACATAAAACGCACCTATCCCAGCCTCTACCAATCATGTTCACACACACACATGTATATGCACAATGTAGGAATCTTTGGGTACCCTGTAGTACTAGTGAGCTAGTCAAAATGAGCTGACTCATTTTATAGTTCACCAATAGAAGGGTTAACCAATCAGAAGGCTCAATGTGGCATGTATAAAGGCAGCCATTTTTTTCCCCAAATATTCACTCCCAACCTCTGATATCGAAGACTGAAGAATTACAGAAGAGCTGGTGGTGGTTTTGGCGATATAGTCAGATCCAGTAGAGTGTCTGACTCGTGAGTATTAATCTTTAATGTTGTTTTATTGAACAGATTGTGTACTGCGCTGTATTCTATATTCATAGACTTGGTGAACATGGTCAACAAAAACAAGATCAAACAACATGTCAAAAATTTATTGATAGAAAAAAAAACATAACGTGGATATTAGTCTGAATAATTCTTTAGAACTTCCTCATTGCTCACATGTTCTGTTCTTGTTATTCTCAGCATGCATTTGATGAAGCAAATTTCAGTCACATTGAGCATCTTCTTTATGTGAAGCAAAATTCAACTGTACTCATTGCCATACAGGAGGATGGATCTAACATAGAAGTTTAGCACTGTTTGTTTCTGATTAAATATTCCTATGTTTGAATGCTTTGTTTAGAGATTTACTGAAAAATTCATCAGTTAGGACATTGACTAATCTCATATTTTTAGACAACACTTGAAAGGCTGAAGAACACATTGTGCTAAATACCATGATAAAAACAATAAAAATGAGGATATTAGTCTGAATAATTAATAAAATAAGGACACTGTCTAATCCCATATTTTTAGACAACACTTGGCAGATGAAAGAACACATTGTCCAAAATATAGTGAGAAAAAATTAGTGGTAAAAACTGTTGGAATTTTTGGGTACTTCTGTGTACTAGTGAGCCAGTCAAAATGAGCTGACTCATTTTATAGTTCACCAATAGAAGGGTTAACCAATCAGAAGGCTCAATGTGGCATGTAAAAAGGCAGCCATTTTTTTTTTCCAAATATTCACTGCCAACCTCTGATATCGAAGACTGAAGAATCACAGAAGATCTGCTGGTAGTATTGATGATATAGTCAGATCCAGTAGAGTGTCTGACTCGTGAGTATTAATCTTTAATGTTGTTTTATTGAACAGATTGTGTACTGCTCTGTATTCTATATTCATAGACTTGGCGAACATGGTCAACACACAAAACCTGAGGATCATTTACAATGTATTCTATTGTGAAATCAGAATAACATATATCCTAATTTATTACTTCACAGCTGCCAAGAAAATTAAATTTAGGTATTAAATAATTCATAAGGAATCGATATGTCGCCAAAGAAATCAAATCAAACCAAATTTTCTTTTCATGTATTTTCTGTACGAGTAAGAAGAGAAAAAAAAAACGAGAACACATAGAGAAGTTTACTTATTTATTCGGACTATTGTCCTCATATTTGTTGCCATATTTATCAAAACGTTTAGACCGTTGTACGGTCCGGCCTTCTTCAGTTGCCTGGAATGTCGAACTGAACACTTTATTTTCCACGTGCCATGTCTAATGGTTATCAGATATCATTTATCTCCTGTTAATTTCACCTCTCCAATGCCTTAACCAGGTATCGAACTCCCAACTCTTTGGGTCCTATCACTGGATCTAAGCAACACCTTTATCCACTGTGCCATGTGTCCTTAAGGACACATGGCACAGTGGATAAAGAGTTGTGAGTTCAATACCTGGTTAAGGCGGTGGAGAACTTGGAGAGGGGAATTAACATTAGATAACTGAACAGTCTACCCCAGCGAGCGAAATAAAAGGTTCAGTTCGACATTCCAACCACCTGAAGAAGGCCAGAGCCGACAACATCCGAAACGTTGTGATAAATATGGCAACAAAGATGAGGACAATAGTCTGAATCATATAAACAGTGTACATAATACCTCATCTCAGAGATATAGACAGATACAGAAATTTACTTGTATAGTTAAATGGTCAGCCTTAAGCTTTTGTAGAGAAGGAATTTCTCCGGTGAAGATGGCGGTGGGTAAAATGCGTACGAATAAATTCGAGCGCTTTGCTCGTCTTTGGTTTGATAAAGACCGGATTAAGAAATGTGGATAAGTACTTATTTGCCCTCCTAGGAAGTTAAGCTGGCCAGATGCCAGATTAACTGTTTGTTTCAAATTTTTTTAAAATCTGATTGGGGATTTGGTATAGAATGAGTCTTTCGAAAAACAACAAAATGGTCTAAATGAAAGACGGAACTTTATGTTTCGTCATCTCGTGTGTCATTCAAGTTCTTTGGTTTTTCCTTAAAAAATATCTTTCAATCTACACTGGGTGTATTTTTTTAATTTACGTATTGACAATTCCTTCCATTTATCTAGAGCAGTGTTTCCCAAGTGGTTCAGTGAGACTAATGGGTGTGGCGGAAGAGGATAGCAGAAGAGGTGGAATGATTGAAAGACAATTTCAAAAAAAATCATATGCCAAAAATAAATGATTTAAAAATTTAAAAATATTATTATGGATTACTTGTAATTGTATGTATGCGTCCTAGAATAAATAGTTATATATAACTATTGACCGATATTATCGTTGTAATATTTTTTGCCTTATATCAACTATTAAGAACCTAGTAACTAGGGTCTGTAAATTGGAGGAGAGAGTTATCAATGATAATATTCTGACTTCGAATCAACGCTTATCTCCCTTTAGCCTGTCTCTGTTTTTTAAAATTTTTATATGTGTTTTTTATCACATAAAATCTGGTGAGGCGCGAGGAAAATTTCATTCCGAAAATACGGCCCAGAGAAAAAAAAATGTTCGGGAAAGACTGGTATAATGAATGCCGGTCGGCAGAAGATGTCCCACAAATGTTCTTGGTATATACGATATATTTGATCAATGTCGATATATATTCTTTTTTTTAAATTATATGTAGTTATTATAAAGCGAGAAATGTCGATCAATAACAGGGGTTCTGAAACGGAGATACACTTACCCCTTATCTTAGTGATTCCCAAAAGATGCGCCGGAGGAGGGTAGCAGGTGAGCCGGAATGATTGAAAGGCAATCAAAGGTTTAGAAACAGTTTCAAAAAATTCATAAGCCAAAAATAAATATGAATTTTAAAATTTAAAATATTATTATGGATTACTTGTAATTTCATGTATGACTCCCAGTACAAATAGTTCTAAATATTTATTGACCGATTTTATCATTACGATATTTTTGCATTATATCAAGTATTAAGAATATAGTAACTTGGGTCTGCAAACTGGAGGAGGGAGATATCAATAATAATATTGTGACTTCGAATCTGTGGTTATCTCCCTTTAGCCCCCACTCTGTTTTTTTTTTTTTTTTTTTTTTTTTTAAATGTGCTTTTTAGCACAAAATATTTCGTGAGGCGCGAGCATATTTTCATTCCGAAAAAAAGGTTCGGGAAACACTGGTATAATTATTGCAGATTGACAGAAGCTATCCACCAAATAATTTTCCCTGATTTTTTAAGAGTTTATTTTCATGGTAACTGTTGAAACTTGACTAATGCATGGACTAATAATGCAACACAAAATGTACTTAGAACAAAATGTATTGAAACAAGAAACTGTACAAAATATTTACATATAGTCTTTTGTATATTCCTGGGAAGACCGTTCCTGGAGAATGTGTTGACTGAGTCGCAGTCGGGCAGAGTCTCTGGTTGAATCTCTTGATTCCTCCCCTCGTCTTCCCGGTACCAACCATATTTATATGGTCGGTACTCCACTATGCAAATTAGGTGGATCCTACCACAACATTGACCTTTCTTCTTCTCAAAGATGTTAGATAATAATCCTATTTAAAATTGGGGTTTTACGACGATAAATATGGGGTTAATTCCTTTTGTAATACGTTGGTGACATAGAATTTTATATCACGCCGTTTTTCCAGATACTGGCGACGCTTATATTTTCAATTTAAGTTGCTTCACGAAATGTTGGAGACACTTGGCTCCGGGCTAGGTAACAGTCTAACTCTCTGCTTTCGGTGCGGAGAGGAACCCGGATGAGGTTCCGCCGAAGGGCAGCGTCTCGTGCGGGGTGGTTGATTGCCCCTGAACCCGTTTATGCGGGTTCAAAGTGGGAATATTTTTGGCCGAGCCTACGGGCTCGGAAATCCCACGTTAAACCCGGCCTTGTGCCATATATAACCCTCGTTGGGGGGGGTAGCTAAATATATCTAGGCCTGTTTTTACCTCAAGTAATGTCGGTGGCTTCCTATGACATTTTGGCAAAATGTATGTGACGCTCTGTTTTTGCACGAATGACTAAATGCATAATCCAAGATGCAATCCAAAAACCCTTTTATAAATTTTGGGGGCGAGTTCTTCATACCAAAATAAATGTTTATGTAAGTCAATGTCCGCAAATCATTAGTTTTTGAGCTAAGTTTAAAAGTTTACGATAGACGTTCACTCTATCAATATTTTTATGTTCAGTTTACGCCAAACTGTACAACCTGATACAATTCTTGACAAATTTGAAACTTACCATTATTTACATCATCCTCATTTGTGTTTCATTTATTTCCTGTTCTTATTTTTAAATATTAGTATGGATTACTTGTAATTTCATGTATGACTCCCATTACAAATAGGTATAAATACTTATTGACCGATTTTATAATTACGATATTATTGCATTATATCAAGTATTAAGAATATAATAACTAGGACCCGCAAATTGGAGGAGGGAGTTATCAATGATAATGTTCTGACTTCGAATCCACGGTTATTACCCTTTAACTCACCCAATGGACCTGTTTTGCCGTAGGGCTGCTTGCGCCTTTTCCCCGAGACTTCCCTTTGGTGAGGTGCGAGCAAATTTTCCTTCCGAAAATGCATCCCAGATGAAAGAAAACGTTCTTGAGTGATAGACGCAGTAGAGAAATAGGTAAATTATCTATCTTTATCTATGACTCTCTGTTTGCTTCCCTTTTATTCATTTCAGGTTCTTTCTCAATAACCCTCAATTCTGCATTTCTTTGGTGTATGAGGTATCTGTACGTGTGTGTGTGGGTCAGGTTATTTAGTCCCCATGTCTCTTATTCTCATGCGCTCTCGTTTTCGTATTTCTGTTTAGTTATTGATTTATTTTTGCTGTTCGTTCTTTTTCCACTGATTTGCAAAAATGAGCCTTTCTTTTCACTTTTGCTTTTAATGTGATTATATACGTAAGGACGTAAAAAGTTCACGGCACAAGAGAGATCTTAGAAAACGACAAATATCTCAAGTGGTTGGTCATTTGATCAAAATTCGGGAAGTGGGTCGGGTTGAGATCAGCGAAAATTCCCTCCTTCAACTAAATCCCTTAATCCAATACTGACAGAAGAAGCGACATGCAATCATTAATTCGTTTGAAATGTGAAACGGACATTCTCAATTTTCACAAAAAGCTTCATCTCCGACATTGAGTAATCCCCCCCCCATGAAGTTAAAAGACAATATTGAATCCATTGCGAGGTCAGCTTCTAAGAAAGTCGTTTCACAGTGTCGTGCATGATACTTTTTCTCTCCAGAATCTTTCTTACATATCTATATGTCTACCATTCGTCCCTGCTTAGAATATTGCTGATATAGTTCTGTGACCCTGCTATTTACCTTTAAATCCTTGATAATATCAAAAGAAGAATCAGCACTATTAATGGCGGTTCGGCTTTAGTCAGTTACCAACAGCCTTAAGATTACCTCTCTGTGCCATTTTCTTTATAAATACTTTCATGGTAATTGTTCACTGGTAAGCTCTTCGCTATGGTACCTAGACTTTAGGAATTTAAGCGCAATAACAGACTGGTGTCAAGATGGCATCAAATTACAGTTGAGCTGGGCCAATGTAACACCAAGTTCTATGCTAATAGTGTCTTTTCTCGGACTTCAAGCCTGTAACACTCCCTTCCGACTCTGTACTTCCCAGATAACTTTCATCTGCAAAAATTTAAATCCAATGTCAAAGGAAAAACGTCCGACAAAGAAGATTTTATTATTCTTATATTGGGTTTTCCCAGCAATCTAACATTTTTCCATTTTCAGGGTTTAAAGAATAAAGTGCAACCCAGATATAAGAGAGTTGTCGGGACCGGAGAAGAAGTCTCTTATTCTCTTGTTCCGAGCGCTTTCGGCTACTTCTTTAGCCATTATGTTAATTTTATGTCTCTTCATGGGATAGAGCATGAAGAATCTCCACAGAATTATTTCCTTTATTCTTAGTCTTATTTTAGTTTTGGGGACACAAAGTGTTGTGAGTTCAATACCATCCTATAGCAGTAGGAACCACCCAATAATTGTAGATTTTAGTTAAAGGGAAATAACTGAGACATCCAAAATCATCAGAGATAGAGTGTGTGTAAATATAAAAGTGAACATAGAAGTCAACATTAGAGGCGACAGTCTGTTTTATGTTAGATGCAATCGTCAGGCCACGAGGGCTGTTATTTTTATCGGTTATTTATATATATATACGGGTCAGTGGTGCATTGTGGGTAGTCTATTTTGGCGGTTATTTTACCGGAAGTCGCTTATTTGTTTATTTATTTATTTGGGTTAAATTATTTTGCTTGTTTTTATTTATTTTTATTTTTTATTTTTATTTCTTATGAATTTATTTATTTTTTATGTATTTATTCATTTTTTATTAGTTGGTGTTTTTATTAAAGTAGTATATATATATGTATATATATATATATATATATATATATATATAAAGTTAACATAGAAGTCAACACTTAGAGGCGACAGTCTGTTTCATGCTAGATGCAATCGTCGTGGCCTGACGATTGCATCTAGCATGAAACAGTAAGTTGCCATTTTTTTCTGCGGTAGACTTGTTGTCATCCAAGGCTATAGAACCTGGTCTATCCTTCTATTTACTCATAGCCTTGTTGAGAAGAAGAGGATTCATATCTAAGAATGTGTATTTGCACGTAAGTGAAGGTCACTCAGTTATATGTCATGCGTGATACACGTTGAGGTGATCATGTATCTTTCGATACATGACTGACGGGGCATATTTTTTCCCGCATTAGGTTGCCATTTCTTCCTGTCCTGCTATTTACATATAGTTGTCGGGGAGGGCGATGAAAGAAGAGCATTCATACCTTTCCCAAGCGTATTAGTACGTAAGAGAATGTAACAGATTCGAATGGAATTCGAACTCGGCTCTTCGATTCCGCATCAACGTAAGTATAAACTTAATCCGAGGAATTCCTAAAGTACGAAACGCTTTACACAAACACTTTTTTTTTTACAATTCTACATATTTCTTTTCCATCAAATCCATAACATTCAGGAAGACCTATAATTATGGTACCCAGCTAGTATCTTGTAAAAACGAGGAAGGGAACCATAATTATTTATAACATAACTAATATGCAAGTGTTCAAAATATTATCCAAGATTTTGCTATTTCCGACAGATGTCCGATATATGTTTATTGGCAGACGATGGAACATCATAATGTGTGAGAATGAAATGAGAGAGCGAGCTCGTGCCTGTTTTCATCGTGATGGTGACCACCTCAGGGATGTAATATCCAAATTTTAGATAATAGGTTGAACTCTTGTATATCAGGTATGTAATATATAGATTTGATACTCTGTCATTTTTATAATCCAGGATATTTGCATTTAAAATATGTCCCGTCAGAGACACCTATATATATATATATATATATATATATATATATACCGATGAGATGGTGATTTGAGTTTCATTTGCATTTTTGAAGGTTGTTGTGACAGAGAAGCAAGAAATTATTATGATATAACTTACGCTTACAGCTAGCTGCTTAAATAGTAAAACATTTTTATAGTGTAATATACTTCCATTTAAAATGCATTCCATCATTATGGACACCCTGTACCCATATATACATATATATATATATATATATATATATATATATATATATATATATAGAGAGAGAGAGAGAGAGAGAGAGAAAGAGAAAGAGAAAGAGGGAATTGAAGTTTCACGGTTACAGCTAGGTATTTGAGCAGTTAGACATTTTTCTCATGCAAGTACTTGCATTTAAAATGCGTTGAATCATTCTCGAACAAACCCCCACACACGCATATATATATATATATATATATATATATATATATATATATATATATATATATATATATATATATATAGAGAGAGAGAGAGAGAGAGAGAACTTGTGATTGAAGATTGAAGTTTCACGGTTACACCTAGGTATTTAAGCCGTTAGACATTTTTCTTATACAAGTACTTGCATTTAAAATGCGTTGAGTCATTCTCGAACAATACACACACGCGCGTACATACACACACACACACACACACACACACATACATATATATATATATGTGTGTGTGTGTGTGTGTATGTGCGTGTATGTGTGCGTGTGCGCGTGCGTAAAATAATTTTAAAAATTGATACATTCTGAACAAAAATTATAAACATATCCATCTTAGATCCACTTCGAACGGCCATTCAGTGAAATTGCCAGATGTTCCGAGACAAGCACTGGTTATTGCTTGGGCAAGGACAAAATGGCCGAAACAGGTCAATCTCGTTATGGCGTTATTCAAAAGGCGCCGCCTTATATTATTTCACACATATTATTTCACAAGTTTCACACAGCTATTTATAGCAACTTGTAACTAAAACAAACGTGATACCTTGTCATTACCATATTCTTCGCGTTTCTCTCTCCACCCCCCACACACTATCTATTTCTATGCCTGTCTTTCTTTCTTTCTTTTAACATAATAATAATTATGCACCTGCTTATATTTCTGAGATGAGGTATTATGTACATCATTTACATTGCTCGGAATATCATCCTCATCTTTGTTGCCATATTTATCACAACGTTTCGGCCGTTGTACGCTCCGGCCTTCTTCAGGTGATCACAGTGATAAATATGGCAACAAAGATGAGGATAATAGTCCGAGAAATGAAAATAGTGTAATAATAATTATAGTTATGATGATTCTTATTATTTCCTTTGATTTCTGTTGTATACACGTTTTCTTCCGGGTCCCAACCAGATACCTAAGGTCAGAAATGGCTTCCTAATATTTTCCTCTGATCATTTTAGTAAAAAAAAAAAAAAAAAAGATAGAAGACATAATAACACATATATTTTACATAGATAAAGTCCTTCGTAAGGTGTGAGCTAT
The DNA here is from genome assembly GCA_903632075.3 of Acanthosepion pharaonis. Classification (NCBI taxonomy): domain Eukaryota; kingdom Metazoa; phylum Mollusca; class Cephalopoda; order Sepiida; family Sepiidae; genus Acanthosepion; species Acanthosepion pharaonis. The sequence goes on from CAHIKZ030001868.1 coordinate 2,619,650, forward strand.
ATTTATGAATAGAATTTTTTATTTATTTATCTCATGGACAACACTTATTCCCTTCAGTCTGTTTATCGGAACCTTATGCAATCATTCCGAGGGCTCCAACAACAATTGGAATTATTGATATCCTGATGTATCATATTTTTTTTAGATTTCCATTTCAAGATCCTTGCATTTTTACATATATACATATATATATTTTTAAGATCTTCATTGATATATTTCAATTTTCAAAAATTGCCATGTTAATAAGAAAGGCCATTGTGTTCGTTTGGTGTTTGATTACGACGTCTGGACAATTAGCTTTCATTGTTTCGTCTCCGTCTATTGTAAAGTACTATAAAATTATTTGAAGTACTGTGTCTGTAATCGGGTTTGGTGAAGGTTCATGCCAGTTTCTTCCAGTCTCCTTTCCGTAAAAGTTACACATTTCTCAGTGCTGATATTGGTCCACTCTATCATTACGAGTGTTTTATTCAGTGGGTGCTAACACTATTCAACTTGATACAAGATGATCAATTTTTTCTGGGGTCAACGCAATTTTTCAGTTAAGTGTGGTTGATAATTTCTAGTGAGACAGCATTGGTCTTGTGCAGAAAGTATAAAACCTTCGGTTTCAGCTTTTAACCCTGAAATATGTACCGACTGATGGGTACGGGGTCTGCCTACATCAGCTTGTCTCGTACGTGCAGAATATTGATCGTAAAGAGACGTACCTTGCTATCGTTTCTAAATTTGGTACATTGCATTTGGTTTTGTTTTCTTTTTTAGGTTCCTTGCCGCTGCAGTTGGTGTATTATAAATTATTTGCATTTCTTCACACTCTTGAAACTCTCTTTTGAATTGGTTCGTTTTCTTTATCTCTATCTATAAAAGGCAGGATGTGTGTGTGTGTGTGTGTGTGTGTGTGTGTGTGTGTGTAACGAATGCACGGCCGCAATTTTCGACGGATTTGCACCAAAATTTACATGCACATGCTGCAAGTTAGCGGGAAGGCCAAGACCGACTTTGCATTTCCCAACTCCCATTTTCTACTGACCAGAGTGAGAGCCTATAGCTGGCTGCCACGAATAGGCAGGAAGATTCTATTGGCCAGCGTGAGAGCCAACAGCTAACTGACAAGAATGTTAACTAGCATGCTAGCATGCAAAAACAAAAATCGATAGCTGCATTCGTCACAAGTAGGAAAAATTGGCACTTTACTCCAATTGGTTCATTCGCTTGCTTAAACTCAACGTTGATTCTGATTCTACAGAACTGGGTTGGGTGTGAAAAAGTATTTGTTGTTAACATTCTTTTTTCATTCGATTTTTCCAGTTACGAGTCCTTTTTTAAAGCTGATCATTTTGTGTTCATTTTTTTTCAGTTCTTTTTTCGTGACAGATTTAATGTTTAGTATAGAGCTTAGAAAAAATTCGCAGTGTGAGATAGGCAAGAAGTAAGGCATATAGCAACATCAGCACGGCAAAGGGCATTCCTTTAAAGGCAAGGAATGGCAAAAATATTTTAAGTCAAGTGATAGCGATTGCTGTATGAGTCGTACGATTTTTGAATCAAGCACGGGCAACGCCGGGCCATGCTGCTAGTTATGGAATAAAATTTCTTATTTCTTATTCTGCTTATTATTATTATTACTTGCGCGCTTTTTTATTTTCAATTGGAAATCTTGTAGCATCGAATCGTTCAACATCAAAGAGATATCACTTATCGTAGATTATTTGCAATGCAGATCTCGACAGCGATGGTATACTTGGCTTTCTTTTAATTTTCTTAATGCATGTCTTTAAGTTCTGTGGTAATGGCCTAAACGGCCCACTTGAAAACTAGGGTAATAGTGGCCCAAAATATCCTATAAATTTGTAAGTTCAATCCGGACGGCGGTGTGATTTTTAAGCTTTGCAGTTTCTTCAACTTTAAAATTATAGTCTCCAGGAAGAACCACATGTATAAGCAACTGTTTTTGGGTCTCAATTCTTTTCCCACAACTTTAAAGTCTTGTTTTATGATCTCAGGGTTACCATCTGTTTGGATCTTGAAATCCCACCGTATCTTAAATTACAGGATTTAATGAAAGCGGGGGGTGCAAGAAGAAAGCTTTATACATCAACTCTAAGAAGATAGAACTCATTGTTGTTAGCAAATATATGAGCCCAAAATACGACTTATTAATTGGAAATTCCCAAATCAAAGAAGTATTGAATTTTAAATATCTGAGAATTGTTCTAACTTAGTTCGGAAATAGTGACACTGAAATCAGAAGACGCAATGGGGGCAGTTAGAAATGTATTCCAAAGGATAAGCAGAGGATTAAGAAAGATAGAAATTTCGTTAGAAACAAAGAAAGGAGTACTGAACAGTTACGCTATATCTGTCCTCCTTCATGGCAGTGAATGGTGGACAATCTTCTCAAAGATTGTGAAGAGACTTGAAGCACCAGAAATGAGCTTCTGCAGAAGAATTCCGAAGATAACCTTTGACCTGAAATTTGGCAACGACAACGTTTCAGAGAAAATCCAAACAAAAAAGGAATCTTATATTTAACAGCAAAAAGATGATCTTGAAATTTCTAGAGTACATAATAAGAAATGAAGACTTGGAGAATCTGATACTCACAGGACAGATTGATGGCAACTGGGACAGAGAAAAACATACGTAGTGTGCTAGAGTAAGTTAATGAAGGATAACCTTTAAGACAAAGACAAAATTTACAAAAGAAAGGAAATCGTGGAGAGCCACGATCGGTTAAGTCCTGAAGGGACACTGCACGTAGAAGAAGAATGAGCTTGAGTAAATGGAAGGCAGAATATGATTCAGGAGAAATAAAAATAAAATATTTAGAACCATAAAGATAAGGAAATTGTGGAGAGCCGTTAACGCCTACGTTCTGAAGTGACACGGCACCTAAAAGAAAAATGAGCTTGAGAAAATGAAGGCGGAATTTGATTCAAGAGAAATAAAATAAAATAAAAATATAAAGAGCTACATAGAAAAGGAAATTGTGGAGAGCCATGATGGCCTACGTCCTGAATGGGGTACGGTACACAAAAAATAAGAATGAACGTGAGTAAATGGATGGCGGGATAAGGTTTAGCAGAAATAACAGAAATACAAAATTTATTAAGAGCTACGAAAGACAGGAAATTGTGGAGAGCCATGAACGCCTATGTCCTGAAGGAACACGGCACATAAAAACGAAGAAGAAGACTATTCTGTAGGATTTCTGTTCATACTTACTATTGTGGGGTTCGCCCCTTGTACACAAGATGGACTCGTCCAAAGTATACTTATACTACGGAGAGATAGCGTGACAAAAAGGTCGACACAGGGTGTTCACCCAGAGTTATACGAGAGTCCAGAAAGAGAGATAATTACGGCTTCAGTTACAGAGATTTGTACATATACTTTTCTACTAACCCGCATTACTGGACTACTATTCTTCATCTCAAGTTTGTATTCTTGTGTTTAATACACATATTGTTCTATATCAATTATTGGCGTTGATTATTTATTTGTGCAGGATTCCATCCACGGAATCCACAACACTTACTACATAGGAGCTAATGCAGATGGATGGTAAGTTTAAAATATCGGCGATTGTATTCTTTAATCGCAAGCCGTTCGCAACTGTTATATTTTTATTATAAATATTAATATACAGGGTGCGATGTATAAATTGTCGTCTAAATTCCGGAGAGAAAAAAAAATGAAAATATCACCGATACATCATTTTAACATATACATTTACCAAAAATACACAAAAATTCTAAAGAGTAAATTTATTCAATAAAATGGCCATTCTGTAAAATCCAATCCTGTAACTCTTCTGTGCGGTCGCCTTTATTCTGCTCAGTTGGTGACTGCTGCCATAATCCTTGTCTTTAGTTCATCCTTGGTGTTACAAGGAGTTTCGTTGGTCTCCCGCTCAATTGCGCCCCATGCATAATAATAAAGGAATTGCAGTTTGGGGAGTACTGGAATGATATGATCCCACAGCAATTACTGGGTTCCCCTGCTTGTGTGTCATAGTGCAGAGTCCTGTTACCATGCATAGGGTCTTCCAGCAGCCACTCTCTTGATCAAGGGCAGCACTATCTCATCAAGACACTTCATATAGGCCCACGTGTTGAGTCTGAATCTCTCACCAACAATTTCGGGAGTTCTTTTCTTATCAGAACGATCACAGTGAGCTTTTTCGAGCTGCTGTACATTCGTAATCACCATTAGACTCATCCAACTCTTTCTGAATTGTTTGCACTCTACTACGATTGACACACAAATATTCTGAAATACTCGTATTGGAGCTTCCGGCGCGAATTTCAAGCAGTACATCATGCCGTTTCCAAATTTCTGGAGGAGTGAATTGCATCATGGAACTCTTTTTCTCACAGACGATGCCCAACTGACACTACTATTCTGAGCAGTCGACAAAATCAAAAACACTCGCATGCGCGAAATCAAAAATATAAAATGGTGACATCGCATCCTTTATATGATTTTGGGGGACAAGAACAATTTTACAATGTTTATATTCATCTTCTTTTACCGTCTGCAGTTTTTCATTTATGAGGAGAAAGTGTGTGAAGAAAGGACACGGTTCGCATTCATTTCTAAAACAGTTATGAGGGGTATTAAGTGAACGTCATGTTGTGTGGACTGAGGAAAAAACGTATCAACCTCAGCCAAAAAGCAATTTTATTTTCAGTGATATTTATATTAAGATACACCCACCTTTTGCACTCATTTCTAAGATGTATAAAGCGAGTAAACAGCAAGTTCTGAGGACTGAGAGAAAAAAAAATGTTACAACTTCAGCCCCGTAAAATTGTCCTCGTTTAGCGCAAAATTTCGAAAGCAGTTTTTATCTTATGTCATGATTTGTGGACTGAGGGAAAAACGTAACTGCCTCAGCCAAAAAGCAATTTCATTTTCAGTGATATTTATATTAGGATACACCGACCTTTTGCACTCATTTCTAAGGTGTATAAAGCAAGTAAACAGCAAGTTCTGAGGACTGAGAGAAAAAAAATAAAAAATGTTACAACTTCAGACCCGTAAAATGTCATGATTTGTGGACTGAGGGAAAAACGTAACTGTCTCAGCCAAAAAGCAACTTCCTTTATAAGGTAAACTGTTTCTTTTGTGGACTACGAGAAAAAAAAAAAAAACGTAACTAACTCAGTCAAAACAATTATTTTATATATATTTGTTTTTTATTAAGCTATGTCCCCGTTTCGCGCTTATATCAAACAGAGTTATGAGGGTATGACTCTAGTAAACAGCATGTTTTGTGGACTGGGTGAAAAAAGAAACGAAGGGTATATCTAGAATAAACGGCATTAAGTAGATAGAATATATCTAAACTAATTTTTCTTTTTTAAAAAAAGATAATCAAGATGTCTGGTACTGACAGCCACCAAAATCTAATTCTTCAACTTATTGAAATCATTCCACAACCAAAATCGCTTACGTTTCGCTGTACATTCAGAACACGCATTTAAAATCTTTCTTTAGTCTCCGAGAAGGTTTGCAAGTATTAACCAAATGCGTAGCCTTTACATCCGATTCAACTTTGAAAAAAAAAAATTAGGAAAAGCGCCGAATGATGAAAGAAAATTCAGTTTAAGGAAATTGCTTCTTATTCTTGGAAACCAGACTAAAAGCTCTTCGTAAATCCTTGCTCAGACATTTGATATTTCTTGAGTACCTCACAAGAGAAATGCATTAAGTCTTTTCCAGTACTGTCGTATTGTTACTACTATTGTTACTGACAGTTTTAGTTTTTGTAGTTGTATAAGGGAATCTTTACGAGTAATAATAATAATAATAATAATAATAATAATAATAATAATCATATCAAATCAAAAATATTTTTGCAAAACGAGGGGAAGAATTATTTTAAGTAACTTGAACAACCAAAACATATCAGCAACAATAAAATATTAACCAGACGATATCAATATACTTTGGGTATAAAAAAAAAAGAACGAACGAGGACTTATCAGCATCGAAGATTGTGTTGAGTCGGTTATCGAAGAATTCGGAGATAGAAATAATAATCCGAACAGGACTAGCAGAAACTTTTAGAAAGCTAAAACCTAAAAGCCATAAATCGAAGGAAAACAAAATTCTCTGGAGAGTTCACAAAAAAAAAATTAAATAAAAAAGAAAAGAAAAGAAAAAGAAACAAAGTAAATTTAAAGAAAATGAATTGGACGATGTTGCGCAAAGGAGACTTGAAAAAAGAAACATAATAATGCAAATACCATGGAGAAAACCACTTTGGTTTATTGCTTTATTTTATTTTACTTATTCCTCTAACATTATCAGTACTCGAATCATTAAAAACCAAAAATTAAACAATCCTTTGCTCATCAAACTCCTACGTAGAATACATGCGATCTCACAAAATAAAACTATCATTTTCTGTTGGATTCCCAGCCACTCTGGTTTTCATGGAAATGAAAAAGCTGATGTGGCTGCAAAAAAACTCTCTGAAACTTAACACAAGTAACATAAAGGTTTCATACACTGACTATAAACCCCTAATAAATGACTTTATTTTGAAGAAATGGCAAGATGCTTGGAACAGCTGTCAAAACAACAAATTATTTAAAATCAAACCTATACTGTGAAGCCCTTCCTGCTTGATTGCGGTGACATGGCACATATTCGAAAATTATTTTACAATGTGAACAACTTGAAAGAACTTTTCGAAAAATCAAACCCCTATTTGATCTGACCTGACTTTTCTTAGGAAAGTTGGACTATATAATAAAATGTAATTCCAATTTGGTGTCTGATGATGAAAGGAGGAACGTTGATACTTGCCAGGCGAGAAATTTTCAAAGAACAACGCACTAGGCAACATCGAAAAAGAAGGAAAGGAAAGGGAAAGTCATTTTGAAAGCATTTCAACCTTATTTAAAGAAAAAGAAAAAAGAAAAAAAACAACTGTTTGACCTTAAATGATCTCTTGCTAATCGATGGGTCGTTAAGTTTTAAACAAACAAACAAACAAAATCCTCCAACATCCCGCTCTGACACCCATCTACCCAGACACTAAATGTATGTTAGTGTTTTCCTCATTACTCTTGCAATCAAAATGGTGTGAGTGGCAAATTCTCCAGGCCATCTTTTCATATTAGGTATATTTTTAAAGCGTTTCACCCCCAGCAAGGTGGGAGTTTTACTAGCATGCAAGGGCTTACAGTAAAAGAGAGTAAGAAAAGAGAAGGACGGGGAACTAGATCAAAGTAACAGAATATGCGACATAAGAAGCTGTTAGAGTAGAAAGGACGGCTACATTTAATCGTTTCGACAGTGAATAAGTTGAACTGAGATGCTAACTGAGTAGCACGCTTAAATTCATGTATTTTGGAAACCAGTGAATGTAGATCGTCGGAGCAGTTGACGTAAAAACACTCGTAGGAAAGACAGAGGGAAGGAACGGCATTCTTTTCATTTATCTTTCTAAATTTATGTATTGTTTTTTTCCCCCTTAAAACTATTCCGATACTGACATACTCCTACCTTGGAATACTTAGTATCTTGTAGAACCACATCTCTGATTTTTTTCAGGTCTCATATTCAGGTAATTGAGACTATATATATATATATATATATATATATATATATATATATATATATATAAAATATTATAAGTTAATTAATAATATAACATAAATTATTAATTAAATATTAAAATTTAATCGATGATATCAAAATACAAATAATTTAATTGGAAAAAATTCTAATTGGAAGAAAAAAAATGACAATTGTAAAATTTATGACATTTACGATGAAACACGTAAAGAAAAAGAAAAATTCATGAAAGTGCGCCTGTATAAAATATAAAAC